>NW_012193374.1:1517462-1622133 GCF_000504015.1 Erythranthe guttata | reverse complement strand
AAGGTTGTTCCCGGGGTCGCTGGTCCGTCTCGCTTATGAGGAGTTGTCGCGCTTCTTTCACCGATTATGGCGTCCACCACTTTTACTCGAGAAGCTTCAGGTTTAGCTCGTTTCTTCTTTTCGTCGGCGGTTGCGGCTGTTCGGAAGAGGTTGGGCGGTGCCGGCATCGAGTTCCCGTTGGTGGAAAATGAACTGGCGGAGGACCTCCCCGACGACGTGATTCCGGGTTTTGAGGGGGATGTTAATGAGGATCCCAACTTAGAATGGTGGAGGCCGGTTTATCAAGGCCTCGTCGAAGAGTTCTCCCGTCAAGGGGCCATTACCGACTTCGCCGGAGACATTGGGGCCCTTGGGACAGTGACCATTTCAAACGATGTGCAGCCGGAACTCGTCTCACCATCCCCTCCAGATGCTGAGAATCGAAGTGAAACAGACGCGGCGGTCCCGAAGTGAAGGCTGCCAAAAACTTAGCCATTTTCTTGCTTGTATTTTGATTATGTATTTTTAAACATTACCTTCTTTATTTCTTTCTGTCATGTATCTTTAACAATTCCCCCGTTTTTCAAGTTTTTACTTCGAGCTTTTATATTTGTGTCGTTTTGGACTTCAGACTTAGTCTGTCAATATCCCCACTGATCTTCAGTAGTGTTTATTCCTTAAGCTTATCCATCAGTTCAATCTTGTACCACTCCTATATTTTAACTTAGTACCCAACCTTAATATTTTGCTTACGAATACGCGAGTTAATGCCACAATGAAACACGCGAGTTAACGCCACAATGAAACACGCGAGTTAACGCCACAGTAAAACACGCGAGTTAACGCCACAATGAAACACGCGATTTAACGCCACAATGAGATACGCGATTTAACGCCACAATGGAACACGCGAGTTAACGCCACAATGAAACACGCGAGTTAACGCCACAATGAAACACGCGAGTTAACGCCACGGTAAAACACGCGAGTTAACGCCAAAATGAAACACGCGATTTAACGCCACAATGAGATACGCGATTTAACGCCACAATGGAACACGCGAGTTAACGCCACAATGAAACACGCGAGTTAACGCCACAATGAAACACGCGAGTTAACGCCACGGTAAAACACGCGATTTAACGCCACAATGAAACACGCGAGTTAACGCCACAATGAAACACGCGAGTTAACGCCACAATGAAACACGCGAGTTAACGCCACGGTAAAACACGCGATTTAACGCCACAATGAAACACGCGAGTTAACGCCACAATGAAACACGCGATTTAACGCCACAATGAAACACGCGATTTAACGCCACAATGAAACACGCGAGTTAACGCCATAATAAAACACGCGAGTTAACGCCACGGTAAAACACGCGATTTAACGCCACAATGAAACACGCGAGTTAACGCCACAATGAAACACGCGAGTTAACGCCACAATGAAACACGCGAGTTAACGCCACGGTAAAACACGCGATTTAACGCCACAATGAAACACGCGAGTTAACGCCACAATGAAACACGCGAGTTAACGCCACAATGAAACACGCGATTTAACGCCACAATGAAACACGCGATTTAACGCCACAATGAAACACGCGAGTTAACGCCATAATAAAACACGCGAGTTAACGCAACAATGAAAACTTAAATAAATAACACAAGGATTTTTTAACGTGGAAACCCTCCAAATAAGGAGAGAAAAAACCACGGGGCCTAGCCCAGATCGGAAAATGGATGTTTATTAATGGTTGTTTTGCCTGTACAAGGTGTGTCTCGATTTCGCTGGCGTAATTGCCTCGATCTCCTTTCTCTCTCTCTCTCCTTTTTTTTTTTTTTTTTTTTTTTTTTTTTTTTTTTTTACGCGAAGAAGCGTTTCAGATGTATTATGTTCCAAGCCCGAGGTAATGGCTTCCCGTCGATGTCTGCCAACTCATACCCTCCGCCGGCCAAACACCTGGTGACTGTGTATGGTCCTTCCCAATTAGCCTCCAACTTTCCCGTGTGTTTTAGCGCGTCAGCTCGTCGCAAGACGAGGTCTCCGATCTGGAATGAGCGGGACCGCACCCCCTGATCATACCGAGCTTTGATCAAGTTTTTACTTCTTTCCATGTGCAAATACGCCGTTTCCCGGAGATCGAAAACTTCGTCCAGCTGTGATCTTAAAGCATCATCGTTTGTTACTTCGTCAAATGCGGCGATGCGGAGCGTGTCCATTGCCACTTCGACCGGTATAACTGCTTCAGTTCCATAGGTTAACCGGAACGGTGTTTCGCCAGTAGCTGCTTTGGTTGTGATCCGGTAAGACCATAGGACGGAGGGCAACTCGTCTACCCAACTTCCACCTAGCTCGTCTAACCTTTTTTTCAACCCATTGACAATGGTCCGGTTTACGGACTCCACTTGTCCATTGGCCTGGGGGTGCGCTACTGCTACAAATTTTTGTGCAATTTTCATCTCTTCGCACCACGCTCGAATTTTCTTGCCGTTGAACTGAGTGCCGTTGTCCGATACCAGGCTTCGAGGTAGGCCAAACCGACAGCAGATATTTTTCCAAATGAAGTGCATGACCTCGTCTTCTGAGATTTTCGATAAGGCTTCAGCTTCAACCCACTTAGTAAAGTAGTCTACCGCGACAATGATAAACTTTTTCCGACCCGTGGTTTGAGGGAATGGCCCCACCAGGTCGATTCCCCATTGGGCGAAAGGGCATGGAGCACTCATGATGGTCATTTCCTCCCCCGGCTTGTGGATGAGCGAGGCATATTTTTGGCATTGTATGCAGTGTTGAACATATCGGTGCGTGTCCTTCTTCATGCCAGGCCAGTAATATCCGGCCCGATGTAGTTTCTGCATGAGGGCCCGAGCTCCTCCATGCTCGCCACAACCACCTCGATGCACTTCATCCAGAACATGCTTTATCTCCTGCTTTCCCAAACACCTTGCATCTACTGTGGTGAAGTTTCTTTTATATAATGTCCCATGCCGTACGTAAAAGTGCCTTGCCTTATATGCCAAACGGTGCTGCTCTCTCTTGGTGCCAGCTCGCTCTCCTCTGAAGTATTTGAACAAAGGTGTTCTCCAATCTGGCTCTTCGTCTATTGTCATTATTCCCGGTGTTGGGGTGGGGGCAATAAGGATAGTGATTTTCCTTTCAATGCAATCAACGACTGACGACCCAACTTTAGCGAGGAAGTCAGCTCGCTGGTTGTCGTTTCTCGGAATTTGATGCATGGTACAGACTTCAAAAGTTTCTTGCACAGCTCGGGCTTTATTTACATAACTCTTCATTCTATCGTTTTTTATTTCGTAGTCCCCTTCGAGTTGGTGTATTACCAATTGAGAGTCGGAGTATATTCGCACCACTCGCGCTCCGAGCTCTTGAGCGATCTCCATACCTCGGATAAAGGCTTCATACTCTGCTTCATTATTGGAAACTCGAGGTAACCTAACGGCAAACTCGACTTCCGTTCCAGTGGGATCAATAACTATTATCCCTGCCCCCGCTCCCGAGGTTGTAGATGAGCCATCCACGTAAATTTTCCACTCTTTTTCGATGGGTATCCTGGTGGTTTCTCGGATGAAATCCGCTAGCGCTTGTCCTTTGACCGAGGTACGGGGTTGATATTGAATCTCGTACTGTCCCAGCTCGATGGCCCATTTAACAATTCGCCCTGACGCAGTAGGTTGACCTAGGGTCTGCCGAAGGGGTAAGCCTGTGCGAATCACCATGGTATGCGACAGGAAATAAGGCCGGAGTCGTCGCGTAGTGAGGACCAGTGCGTACGCTATTTTCTCGACTTCAGAATATCGGCTTTCCGACGTAGTGAGGATCTTACTAGTATAGTAGATCGGTCTTTGTTGATTATTAACTTCCTTAAACAAAACCGAACTGATGGACTCATCGCCCACTGACAAGTATACAAACAGGGTTTCGCCCTTTTCAGGGGTGCTAAGAATCGGCAAGCAAGTGAGAGATCGTTTTAATGCTTCGAATGCGAGCTGGCATTCGGTGGTCCATTCGAACTGAGCTGTTTTCCTTAGTACTTTGAAGAAAGGCAGGCTCTTATCAGCCATTCGCGATATAAACCGAGCTAGGGCTACAACTTTTCCTGCCAAGGATTGGACTTCCTTGATGGAACGAGGAGGTGTCATCTGAAGTACGGCCTCCACTTTATCTTGGTTTACCTTGATGCCTTCCCGATTAACAATGTATCCCAGGAACTTTCCAGCTTGTACTGCGAATGCACACTTAGCAGGGTTCAACTTCATTCCATATAAACGAAGAGTTGCAAAGGTCTCAGCTAGGTCTGCGAGATGCGTAGAGCGCCTCTTGCTTTTAACTAACATGTCATCAACATAAACTTCAATGTTGCGTCCGAGTTGGGCCCGAAACATCCTATCCATCAATCGCTGATACGTGGCTCCTGCATTTTTCAGGCCGAAAGGCATCACCACGTAACAGTAAGTCCCCGTGGCGGTGACAAAACTTACTGCTGGCTGGTCCTTTTCGTCTAGCGGAATTTGGTGGTATCCTTGCGAGGCATCCATCATACTAAGTAGCTCGCATCCAGCAGTGGCATCTACAAGCTGATCTATGCGAGGTAAAGGATAATCGTCTTTCGGGCAAGCCTTATTTAAGTCCCTGAAATCGATACACATTCGCCATTGGCCATTAGCTTTCTGTACTAACACCGCATTGGACAGCCATGTAGGGAACTGAATTTCCCGGATGTGTCCGATTTCCAGAAGTCGTTGAACTTCCTTCTGTATGATTTCGTCTTTTTCGGTACCGAAGTGTCGCCGTTTTTGCTTGACGGGCCTGCACTCGGGTCGTAAATTAAGCCTGTGTACGGCAGTTCGCGGTGATATACCGGTCAAATCACTTGGTTGCCAAGCAAAAACATCTTCATTAGACCGCAATAACGCTATCAACTCATCCCGAAGAGGTGGTTCTAAATCCTTACTTATCCGGGTTTGTTTCATCATCCCGGGGACGAGGTCGATTGTCATCAATTCGTCCATGGGTTGTACATGATTAACTTTATCCTCTGGATCAACTCGGGGGCGCTTCTCGTCTCCCAAGTCTTCTTTGGTGAGGGTATCGCGTCGGCCTTTCTCTGCTATCTTAACCATTTCGACATAACACGATCTCGATTGGGTTTGGTCGCCTCTGACCTCCCCCACCATCCCATCAACTGGGAACTTAAGCTTTTGATGAATGGTCGAAGGGATCGCCCGAAAGGTATGTAACATTGGTCGTCCTATCACGATGTTATACGAGGTCGGCGACCCTTCAACGATGACAAAATTGACAGTTTGAGTGCGTGTTCGAGGTGGAGTTCCTATAGTGACAGGGATTTTAACTTGTCCAATCGGCGTCAGGGACCCTCCTGTGAACCCAAATATCGCTGTGGTGACGGGGAAAACCGGGAGGTCAAGCTCCATTTGTAGGAAACACTCGTAAGATATGACGTCCACCGAACTTCCGGGATCAACGAAGGCGCGAGCGACGTCGTATCCTCCCACGTTAATCGTGATGAGGAGAGGGTCACAGTGAAAATCATCTAGGTCTGCTTCATCTTCAGGACTGAACGAGATAGTGGGATATTGACGATACTTCGGTGTAGAGATTTGGCAAACTTCATGATTATTTTTTAGGCTACCGAGATGACGTCTCCTAGCCCGGTGAGTATCTCCTCCCGTAGGACCCCCTGAAATCATCTGAATGTACCCTCTTTTCGGCGCTGGCGGTGGGGGCGGTGCTCGTGGCGGGTTCCCGAACTGGGCTTCACGCTTTTGTCCCCGAGGTGAATCTATCTTCACAAAATCCCCGATCTTGTTATCTCTGATGAGACGTTCAACTTCGTCTTTCAGATGTGCGCAGTCGTCGGTCGTATGCCCGTATTCGTTATGAAAACGGCAAAAAGTACCCAATGTCGGATCTCGACGGGGGGCTCTGCGAGCGGTCCTAGGCCACCGCAGGTCAGCTCTCTTCTCGATCGCGTACAACACCTGGGACAGAGGAGCCGTAAGGGGCTGATACGATTGGAATCGTGATCCCTTAGCGTCCGAGGCGATACCTCGGCCGGGGGTACTAGCATCCCTTCGAGGTAGCAGTGGTTCTTTGATTCTTTTTACTTCGTTGGCTCGTGTGTTTGCGGGTTGGTGAGATTCTTCTACTTTCTGCTGCCGGGCTTCTTCTAAGTTAATGAACCTAGACGCCCTCTCTAGGAGATGGTCAAAATCGGGCGAAGGTTCCAGCGCCAAAGCTCGGAAAAACTCATCATCTCTCAGTCCTTGCGAAAGAGCTGCCATGAGCACCTCGTCGCTGGTAGTGGGGACTTCTAAGGTAGCCGAAGTGAATCGCTTGATATAGTTTCTGAGACTTTCTTTCTCCTTCTGACGAACGCTGAATAGTGACAGAGAGGTCTTTTTACACTTCTTCGAGCTAGCGAACTGGTTCATGAAAGCTTTGGCAAGTTGTTCGAAAGATCGGATGGTTCCGGCAGGTAACAGTCCGAACCATGCTTGGGCCGGACCTGCTAGAGTGGTGACAAAGGCACGGCACTTCACCCCTTCTGTGAGCTGGTGAAGTGAGGCAGTGTTGTTAAACCGACTCAAGTGTTCAGCTGGATCTGACGTGCCGTTGTACTCAAATAAGATCGGTCGGTAGTTAGCTGGTATAGGGTCGCTATCGAGATGACTAGCGAAAGGGCTAGATCCTACGAGATCTCGCGCTGGCCCACTTCGCAAGGCCTTCAACTCATCTATATCGCGTCTTAAGCTGTCAACTTCTGTTCTAACGCCATGACTATTACCCCCTCGGTTCTCCGAATAACTATCGCCCTCGTCCTCAGCTCGTCCTTCGTTCGGAGAACGTCTGGGATCTCTCCTGAGTCGGTTATCGTGAGGTAAATTTTGGGTGTAGTTTCGGATGGCCGCGGTGATCATGGTTTCCACCTCGTCCCGGGTATATGTACGCTCATTGGGAGCCTGAGCGGGGGTTGCGGCTGGCCTTCTTGAAGCAGCTTCGGCATCCTGGAACTCAAAAGAGGGGCTGCTTGGGGTGAAAGGGATCCGACCCTCCTTTTCAGGTGTAAGGAAGCTACACCCCGACTTATCTTTCTGAAGGGACGATGGATCAGCCGGTGTACCGCGAGCTACTGCATCTAAATCCTTCTGCAAATTCCGGGCAGTGATATCTCCTTCTTCCATTGTTCTCTACGTCGATAGCTCAGATCTGGACTTCCGGGGGTAGATCTGATATTTTCCCGGAAGTTATCCCCAAGATTTTTAGACTTTTCCCACAGACTGCGCCACTTGATTTGGTCCGTAGGTCTTCGTCTTCCTCAAGCCAGCTTCGTCCGTACTCCGGTGGACAGACCTGCAACGCCGGGAGGGGTTCCCGGCGGGAAAGCTCCGACGATCAAGTCAGTGATCGGAATAAAGGGAAAGATGTGTATGTAATGTAATAGTAAATGAGTGTATATTCTCGTGTGTGTGTGTGTTGATTCTCTTATTTATAGATGAGGAAAGCTTGGCCTCCAAGGCTTTCCTTTTTTAGGGTTTCTCTTTTCCCCCAAGTCATATATCTTGGGCCTGTATTGTCCTGGGCTCGCCTTACCCCGTTTTGGTATTGGGCTGGCGAGCTAAGGTACTCCCACGTGGTTCCGAGGTTCGCGCCATACGACGACCTCGCTCATAATACCGAGCTAAGTCGTCATGGGTTCTTCGTTGTGGGCCTATCATGTTGGGCTTACCCTAATGGGCTTATATCTATTTGTTAATTGTCAAACAAGCCCGTATCAACCCTCGTCACAAACTGCAATTGTGACGAATATTTTAATTCCGTCACATTGTTTATCACGGAATAGTTGGTCACAAACAAAAATAATTCTGTCACAAATACCATATACAAGGTCCCTAAAATCTATGACGGATTCTGTCAAAAACATTTTTTGTTTGTCAATAGTTCGCCACTAATGAACTAAATATTCCCATAAAATTTGTGACGGATTCCGTCGCAAAACAATATTTCCTGTCAATAATTTGTCGCTTAAGTATGTGACGGATTCTGTCACACAATATTTGTTTATCAGTAATTCGTCATTAATCAACAAAATATTCTCTCTAATATATGTGACGGATGTCGTCACAAACAATTGTTGTTGTCCGCAATTCGTCACTAACCCTCTGTCACAAACAATCCGTCAGAAGTTATTATGTAAAAATTATCTTTTATTCAATTTTATATATGAATTTCTTAACCTGCTATTAAAATATTTCAAATTCTATAAATCTCCAAAATAAATCATTCATAACAATATCAACAAAAATAATTACACATAAATATGTCTTAATATCAACATTACATCCCTTCAGATATATTTCAATGTTCACATCTACAGTCATTGCAAACATAACTCAGATAAACCTTAATAGTTCCCAAAAATGCACAATACATCACAACCAACGACACAGATCTTATTTCAATGAAGTATTTGTAGCTTCATACATATCACATCGCTCTAGACCTTTCGTTGTACACCGCTCCCCTAACAGCTGACATCCTGTGATAACCACATGAAAAATAATCACGATTAAGAATTTTAGGTATTAGCGAAAGAAGAAACCAAATTAGACAAGAATTATAGAAAGGATTTCAAGTGACATTACAAATTTACAACTTCTAATCAAAACAAAATGAAATTTCAACTCCTATTCAACAAGCCATAGATCGAAGTGAAAACCACCATTTCAGAATAATAAACTAAACAATTTGAATTCTAAATTCTTTCAGACCATAAAAAACAAATAAAATGAAGTACACTTGACATGAACCCTTGACATAACACAACCTATATTTCTCATCATATACAAAGTCCGGTAATATATATGCTCAAACCAACGACATGATAATAATTTTCAGTTTACTAGCAGTAAGGAATTGCACAGCAGTCCCACAATTTTCGATAAAAAATAGAAAGAAAGAAATTTAAAAGTGAGAAGTGCAACGGAACAATAAGCATATATACATGCTGGCTTCTTCTATTAATGGAAGATGATCATCTGAGGCCTCTCTATTACATTTTTTTTCCTGCCAAGAACAACACTTGATTTAGGATTTATGCATTAATTTATTAGGACACGGGTTACACGAATAGAGAATTTGTTCTACAGATCTTCTTATTTATTGTCTCTATATTACTACAACATCTACAAGTCCCATAATTGGATCAATTCTTGTTTGAACTTCATTACTTTGGGGAGCAATTATAAGCTTCCAAATTGCGAGAATCTAAAATAATATAACTACTTATTTAATAGATAGTGCTAATAATCAACCATCTAGAGGGGTTAATATGTACATAAAAAATAAAACCCATTTAACTAGAAATTGCACATTGAAATCAATCTCAGCTACAAACCTCATTCTGAAATTGGATTAAAAAGATAAAGAGGTAAACTGCACCTGCAACTTCGGGTAAGAAAACGACTGTCATCGCTGAAGGAGAGGGTAGATCTATCCCCTTTTCTTCGTCCCTGCTTCTCTATCGCCGTGGTTTAGATTCTCTCTTACCCATGGCGTTAAGCTGCTCGCCGGGGATTGAAGTCGTAAGATGTGAGCGGCGGTTTTGGGGGAAAATAATGAAACCCCCGTTTGTTTGTGTGTTTGATAGGTTATTATATTTAATATATGGTAAGTTTATATTTATTATTTACATATATATTATTATAAGTTGATTCAAATTAAGGGTATATATATTATTAATTTGTTTTTGTTAAATCAATCAAAACACCAAGTAATATATTATTATTACTGTTATTTAAATTAAGTGTGTGTTTGGCAAAAATATAAAAGTTAAATTAATTTGTTAATTTTTTTCTATCATTTTTCTTTAGTTTATTGTTTAAAAAATTATGTATATAAATCAAATAACAAAGTTATAATTATATTCTTTACTGGTTAATATCTTTGAACTAATAAGTTATAAAATTAAATAATAATTGTAACAACTATAACATTAATTATCAGTATTTTTACAAAATTAAAATAATTTCAAAACATTTGTATAATACAAAAAAAAGTTAAGCATTAGTTAATACTAATTAGAGTTCAAAAAGTAATAGATTTTGAGTGTGAGATGTAAGAGTGTATTCCATATATATATATATATATATATATATATATATATATATATATATATATATATATATATATATATAGATTTAAACAATATATTTGTTATACACTAATACAAGAGAGTTTAATAAATTAGTGTAATTCACATTTGTGACGAAGTTGATATTGTGCCGGATTAATGGCGGAACATTAAAATGTAACGGACTTGCGACCGAATAATACATGACGCATATGTGACGAAAAGTACATTGTGACGGATTAATGGTGGAACTTAGAAATGACAGATTTGTGATCGAATTATATGTGACACATTTGTGACAAAATGGACATTATGACGGGTTAGTGGCGGGATTTAGAATGTGACGAATTTGCGACCGAATTATATGTGACGCGTCTGCGACGAAAAGTACAATGTGATGGATTTTTTACTTGACTTCAATTATGACGGATATGCGATCGAATTATATGTGACGCATTTATGACGAGAAGAACTTGGTGACCGATCTGAGACCGATACTTATTAAAGTGTAAATCCATAAACCATTTGTGACGGCTATTATCACAGAAAAAATTTCCGTCTCAACATCTGTGACCGAAATGTGATCGAATATTCGTCGTCACGCAATTAGTCACATAATTCATCACATACCCGTCACAATAAATTGTATTATTTTTTGTTTCAAATCAGTCACAAATTGGTCACTAATTTGGTCACTCATTATGACGGATTAGGTTTGTCACTAAATTTCTGTCACAAAAGCCTTGTTTTTTGGTAGTGTTAGTGTATTGTATATTTTTTATGTATTAAATTGATCATTTTTTTATTACTTTTAAAATACGATCCCGTGCATCGCACGGGGAAAAAATGCTAGTTAAATAATAATTAAAAAATACAAAAGTAATAACAAAATTGATTAAATTGGGGTTACAATTAATAATTGAGTGTAAAGGATTGGAGGTATTTTTGTCACATGCATGAATTTTTATTTATAACTAGCATTTTTTCCCCATTCGATGCACGGGATATTATTTTAAAAGTGAAAAAAACTAATTAATTTAATACAAAATAAGAAAATATAGTACACTGACATGGTAAAATTTAATAATATATATATATATATATATATATATATATATATATATATATATATATATATATATGTATGACATTAGTTTTTTTTTTTAATTTTACATATTGAGATTTATAATCCAAATATATAGATAGGGTAGGATTCTTCACAATTTAATTTCAATTTTGATAATTGTTAAAAATTATAGTTAGAAATTAGTAGAGAAAAAATATTAAAAATAAATATTTACAGAAATATCATTAGAATTGCCCAGCGTTTCTTTCTTTTATATATAAGATAAATATTAAATGGATGAGCTTATTGGCGAAAGAAATATAACCTCTAAACCTAATAACAAAGTTGATTAGGGACTTATGCACATAAATCTCTTTAATTATGTGTTCTTACAGTTACCCCTTAGGATAAAATCGGTATTTTAGAAGAATACATGGAATTGAGAATATTTGTCTGAATACAAACGGTAAGACGACGACGAGCTTCAGATGATTTGTGTTGATGATGAAGGCATACGCCCAAAATTCTTTTGTAAATTGACTTTAGCTCAAGGAACTTTTTGCAATCTACAATAAACAACGAACCTCGGACTTCTTTTCAAATGACAGTAATTGTTCAAATCCTGTATAGCACATGAACCAAAAAAATTAACCGTATTTCATGTGTTCTTACCTATTTTTTTTTTAATATTATGTACATAACCACTACCAATTATATAAGTTCTCGTTTGCTTACCTATATCGGATTACATTGGATTGTTGAGATGAATATCTTACCCACTAATTAATTATTTCATCACTAAAATGTTTGATTTGTTAGATTAAAATTTCTACTAAATTTATTAAATTCTGGTATTAAATGTGAATTGTCTATCTTTTAATTAACAAAATTAATATATTGTTTTAAGGACAAAATTGTCCTTTTTATTTTATGATTATCCTCCTACAAAAATAATCCCAGGGGAAAGAGTGCTACTAATTTAACCGAATAATAACATTTAACTGCAGGTTTGAGTGTTATAGTGAACTTGGTTAAACAAAAATTATAACAACCAAATATCTTACTACCCCTTAGTTTCTTGGAGTGGAGCATTTCTGCATTCCTTTAATTCGGCTATTATGAGTGCTCATCAACCTCTAACGAGCGCTTTTCCAACCACGTGGTCCCCTCCGGCCCAAGGTATTGTCAAGATTAATTTTGATGCGGCATTTCCGCATGGGCAAGATTTCTTTATGACTGCATTTGTAGCGAGGAACTGGCGAGGTGAGTGGCTACGGTGGGGTGTGGAGAGGATACATGGTCGACCGACGGTGAAGGATGGAGAAGCTCGCGTGGCTCAACAAGCGTTATCTAAAGCGGTTTCCAATGGCTGGAATTTTGTGATTATTGAGGGTAATTGCAAACAGGTTATGGATGCTCTTCAACGGGGCAACTCATCTTCTTTACCGTTCGGCGCCTTCATTGAGGATTGTTTTATTTTGTCTAGATCTTTAGTTCATTGTTCCTTTTCTTTTGTTAAGAGACAAGACAATCGCCTTGCTCATGCATTAACTTACTCCACGAACTATGTGAGTATGGAAGGCTCTAGCCTCATTTCGAGTTTGGCTTCTATAGCCTAATTAAATTCTCCCTTTTCTCAAAATATCTTACTACCCCTACTATTTAGTTAATAAAACTTAATAGCACTAAGCAAATGAGGATAAACTTTCACTCTTATAAAATAATTCGCAAAATATTTTGTATTTTACTTTGGTAGATGTAATGTGCATGTGACAGAAAATAGATTGGCTTTTGCATAATCAATTATAAATAAGTATTAAATTTTATGCATATAATCGTTATATTTCTTTTAAAGAAAAAGTAAATTTCAAAGATTATGGATCACTAATATGGTCCATGGACGTGTATAAACCGTGTCACCTGTCGTCACCATTCTAAATTGTTCCAAATTTGGCTAAATTGCTAAAATTTTACTTGGCCACAACGATTGGAAATTTATTCTTCGATAATCAAATAGCATATTGCTTGAATTTCATGAAAAATAATTGTAAAATAGCATCAAACTTACACCCCACGAGGCTCTACATAAAAGAACTCAAGCTTACACGGCCACGTGTCTCTTACTTGAATGCCTAAACCCTCAAATTAAAGCACATAGGAATTCTTCTATCCTGACCACCACAAACAAAAGGCATCCAAAGCAGCACACACGATCAGTGGCGGATCTACATATGGTCTAGGGTGTGCAGCTGCACACCCTTGAATTTACAAATAAAATGTACTGTTATACATAATTTGAATAAAACAGCTAATGGTTGAGGTTGTAAAGAGCTTTTTTAAAGGTTAAGAGGTCTCAGGTTCGATTTCTGCACCTCACGAAATACTTTTTTTCTTTTTTTTTCTCTCAAAATGGTCCAAACCATTCAAATAGTTATTATTTTTCACCTCTTTTCTTTTTAAATATTTCTAAAATTTGCAAATCGTAACTTTTTTTTCTCTCAAAATGGTCCAAACCATTGAAATAGTTAATATTTTTCACCTCTTTTCTCTTTAAATATTTCTAAAATTTGCAAACCGTAAATTTTTGGTCACTATTTTTTTAAAGTGATTTAAATTTTTTATTTTACGCTATTTCGAACACCCTTGGCAAAAATCCTGGATCCGCCACTGCACACGATCACGGGTTGCTGTTGATTTATTGTTTTCTTAAGCTTCTGTTTGGCAATTTCATATCAGTTTTTGGTAATTGAAATCAAAATTTTGATTTCAGGATTGTTTTGTTCAATCCAATTTTCATAATTTCAATTTTCAATTACTTTGATTTTTTTTTATGCCTACGAAATCCATTTGCGTATAAAATCTACAAAATTTTTAAATTTCAATCCAATTTAAATTTCCAAAATAGACTTGGTCGATTTGGTTATTCTTGACTTGTCCAATTAATGACCCAAACATTTGCAACATTTCTTGTAATAAATCTTTTATATAAAAATAAGAAAAATACAATTTAGAAACTCTAATGATATATTTGTAACTATTTTATATATTTTTCTCATCTCTTATTTTCTAGTGTTTATGTTTTTTCTTTTTCCCTTTTTTAACTTTCGTAGCAAATCAAATTTGCAAATCGACTAGCAAAATTCTAATCTATTTGAATAGTTCCTTTTTTTATGCAATTTCTTTCTAAATATTTCTTTTTTAAAAACACGGACGCAATTTTTTTTATTTTAATTACCGAAAGAGTAAAGTAAAATCTCTTAATCGGCATATACACAAATGTAGATTTTTTTTATTGTTTTGCTATGTCTAATTTAATCTTTTTTATGCTATTTTGCTAATTTAAATTTCACAACTAATTTATTTAATTAGTGTAATTTTTTAATAATATTTAATTATTATATAGTTAAACTTTCTCCCTTTTTGCATCGCACGCGAATTAATTCTTAGTAATAAATAAATAAAAAGTAAAAAAATAGGGTATTCATGTTATTATCACGGTTTCCAGGATGAATGGGGGCATAACTGTAATTTCAAAATACAGTCAACTTCTGTCGTACTGGCAAACAATGAACAGACACAGCTTGTTTACAGCTGTAATCCATATCTCCAACCCTCAAAGCTTTATTGTTATTATTATAGTTTAGCACACTAATAAAAAAAAGAAAAGCGATGAATAGAGAGAGAGAAAGTAAAACATCAGAATATCGTTAATTTGGGAATGTTGTTGGCGGCGCCGCAGCCCTCCTCCTCCGCCGCACATTAGCCGCTAATCACCACCGGATGAAGCAAAATCAAAGCCAAATCTCTATTTAATCTGCTTAATTCGTCAACTAGGTTTATGGATCCATGTCCTTTTGTGAGGTTAACAGTGGGGAATCTGGCCCTAAAAATTCCCGTAGCGGCGAAGCCAGTTCGCTCCGCCGTGCATCCGTCTTCGTCGCCGTGCTTCTGTGTAATCAAGCTGAACAACTTTCCGATTCAGAACGCAGCGGTGCCCTACATTCCTCCGGAAAGCACTCAGTTTCCCGACGGCAACTCTCAGGCCCTCGCCGCCACTTTCCACCTCAACAAGTCCGATGTCGACAGGCTCACCGGGAAGTCCTCCCTTTTCCCCACCTCGAAAAAGCCCCAACTTAAAATCTCGGTTTACTCCGGCCCCCAGGGGGCCACTTGCGGCGTCAGTTCCGGGCGGCTGCTGGCGAAAATCTGCATGGAGTTGGATCTGGCGGCGGCGGAATCGAAGGCGGTGGTTTTCCACAACGGGTGGATTAATGTGGGGAAAGAGAACAAGAGTAGTGTTTCGCAGTTTCACTTGAATGTCAAGGCGGAACCCGACCCGAGATTCGTATTCCAATTCGACGGAGCCCCTGAATGCAGCCCGCAGGTTTTTCAAATACGAGGGAATATTCGTCAGCCCGTTTTCACCTGCAAGTTCAGTTTTCGTACAGCCGACCGCAATCAACGCTCCAGGTAACCAAATTAATCCAAGTTAAACAAAGAATTTCATTGTTAATTATTTTTTCCTAATCGATGCAATTAATTGGAACTATCGTTCATAGAAACTTTGTTCAATTTTCGTAGATACATTAGGGTTTGAACCCGTGACAGTTTATATTTTAATTTTTGAAAATTAAAAGCTGTAAAAAGTTGTTTCTGATGTCTGAACTGAAGTCCAATAATTAGAAACCTCCCCTGCATTTGGTTAAAAAAAGATCTTCATACTATAACCTTTGAACAGTGTTAATTTAATGAATTGTTATATTATTAATACAGGATTACTAATGTTTCGAATACAGGTCATTGCCAACAGAACACAGTGGTGGTGGTGGTGTTGCAAGAAGGTGGTTAAGTTCATTGGGGAGTGAGAGAGAAAGGGTCGTCAAAGAAAGAAAAGGATGGTCCATCACAGTACACGACCTCTCCGGTTCGCCAGTTGCAGCAGCATCAATGGTGACACCGTTTGTGGCATCACCCGGTTCAGACCGAGTGAGCCGTTCGAACCCGGGTTGTTGGCTCATTCTCCGCCCGGGCGACTCGACTTGGAAGCCGTGGGGCCGCCTCGAGGCATGGCGTGAGCGCGGCTCTGCAGACGCCATTGGTTATAAATTCGAACTCATTCCGGACTCTGCATCAGCTGCTGCGGGCATCGTGTTGGCAGATTCGAAGATAAGCTGCAGCAAGGGGGGCAAATTCATCATTGACAATGGAAACGCGAGTGGTGGTGGTAGCAATGCTGGCTCTCCTGTGTGCAGCCCGCATGGGAGTGGGGATTTCGGGTATGGGCTTTGGCCGTATTGCAGTATGTACAGAGGGTTTGTGATGGCGGCAAGTGTTGAGGGGGAGGGGTATAATGGTAAAACGGCAGCGGCTCCGTTGGTGGAGGTGAGTGTGCAGCAAGTTAAGTGTTTGGAGGATGCGGCGGCTTTTGTGGCCTTGGCGGCGGCTCTAGACCTTAGCGTTGACGCTTGCAGGCTTTTCTCTCGTAAGCTTCGCAAGGAATTGTGCCCTCCTCCTTCTCAAGATGTGATGATGTTTTGATCCGTTATGCCAAACACTTTTTGGCTGGTTTTTTTTCTTCTCTTCGAGTGGTGATGGGTGGTTTTTTGGATTCTTTCATCACTGGTAATGGTTTTGTGGGTAGTGGTTTTAGGACTAACGGAAAAATATAGGAATGTTGTATAGAGAAGGAAGGCCCCGCCGTGTTTTTTAGAAAGTGCGGGTCTTTGGAATTTTTGCTCTTGTTTCTTGTGTCTGAGTTTTTGTTTGAAAATCGTGAGGATTTTCTACAAATTGACTCCCGTATCTCTTGTTTTGCTTAGTTGGATTATCGATCTTGTGTTTTTGTGCATTCGATCGGTTTAGATGTTAGATGCTTATACAGGGTTAAACTCTAACCTTTGGCAGTTTCAAGAGCCTCGTGTATTGCCAGAAATTCATTTACTAAGATTTGTGATATTTTGGTCGAAATTTGCTTTGATTATATTTGTAGCTAAATGCCGGTTAAGTTTTGAGAGAGCAGCCGAACAAAGGTCAAACGGACTGTAATCAAGCTCAAAATGAATAGCTCGAGTAGCTTGATTTTTTGTAGGTATTTTATACTTTTCACTAATCAAGGTTGAGCTACATAGTTTGTCGAACAAAATATGCGTTCAAATTTCGTTCGTTATGTTAACAAACTGAGTTCAAACGAGCTTTTAACGAATGTCTCAAATTGCATATCGAGTAATTTCGTTTAATTTTCAGCCATAATTCAAGTATCGAGTAATTTGGTTTGATTTTCAGCCATAATTCAAATATCAAGTAATTTGGTTTGATTTTCAATCCTACATCTATTTGTCCCCGTATTCGAATATCGAGCAACTTCATTTGATTTTCAGTCCTAAGATCGAGTAATTTGGTTTGATTTTCAATCCTATATCTAATTGTCCCCTATATTCGTATATGAGTAACTTAGTTGATTTTCAGCCAAAAGATTGAGTAACATGACTTGCAACTAGAACATGTGTTTGTCCAAATTTCTTTCTCCTCATTTTCAACCCTCTTTAAATTATTTCTCGCTTAATTGAACTCCTTTTGTTATTTTAAAATAATACAAATAAAAAAATGATCCATATTATTTGTCTTTTTACTTTTAATAAGACATTAAATATGTTTGCTTATTTACTTTTATTACTCAATTTTTTAGGGGAAATGAGTGATAACCCCTAATTTTGAAAATATATATAAGGAGGCCCAACAATTTTTTCTCTCTTAGTCAAAAATCCAAATTCATCTTAATTAGTGAGACCCCTGGACAACTTGAAGTACATGTTTTACCCTTTTAGTTTTAATTCAATATATGCCCTAACCTCCTAATCTTATCTCATCTCATTCACACGTTTCAACCCACCGTCGTTCTCTCCCTCTCTCGTCAGATCTAACTTTCCCCTCTCTCTTCATCTCTCCCTTTTTCTAACTCTCTCTCGCTAAATTTCGCACCGACAAAAAAGAGGAAGAAGAAGCGCAACCCAAACTCTCCACCATCCGATGTGCCGCCGCATCGCCGTCGAAAAGCTACACCCTCATTCTTCACCCCGACGAAGGCATCGGCCCCAAAGTCATATCTGTCGCAATGAATGTCCTACAACAAGTCGGTTCCATCGAAGGTAATTAATCAACGAAAATCGAATTTATTAGAAAATTAATGAGGATTTGCAGAGGAAAATATTTTCTGAGTGCTGATTGAATGATTTGATTTTATCGGTTTTGTGTGCTACTTTTTGAAGTTGGATTTTCATCTTTCTCACTTCTCTATTTGGTGCTGCAATTATTTAAGGATTTGAAAAAAAATAATTAATTAATTAATTGATTGATGGTTCTGTTCATGTTGTGAATCTATCATCTTTAAAGGTGTTTTTTTTTTCTTTACCTTTTATTTTATTTTATTATATTTTTTTTTATGTATCTTCTGTTGGCACAGAATTGTAGTTTCTCTTGGGTAATGAATGATTTAATGAAATGATGTTTCAAATTGCAGGTTGTTGGTTCGTGGTCTGAACATTCAGGTTCAGTCGAGTTTGCTGCTTTTGAACAAAAGTTTATAACAGCTCCAAAAAAATTACTTATTATCCTTGATAATAATTCCTAAAGCTCTATTATGATATGAATCTTTTGGTAATCATAAATGGTCACGTATAGTAATATATAGTTATATATAACCTATGTAGTAACATACTAACATGTAGTAATATATAGTTATATATAACTTATGTAGTAACATGTAGTCATGTATGAGTTATGTGAGGAGTATATGCCGGTGATGTATATGTACATTAGTGATGATATCATTGGGGCACATGTGTGTGAAAAAATTATCTTCTGCACATCTCAAATTGATTTTCAGCCTTGGTCGGTCAAAGGTGGGTCAAACTGTTTTTTATACTTCGTAGTGCAACTCGCTTTGTGTCTCCTTCACAGCTTTCCATTCAGAATACTTTTATGGACATTAGTTTTAATCTTTTGGTTGATTCTTTGAACACTTGGCTTCTTTTCTATACATTAAACTTGTCTGCTATTTTCTTGTTTTTCTTTTTTAATAATATAAAATGTATGCCTTGAGCAGCATTTGGCAGAGACAATCGAGGTAAGCAGAACGAAGCATAATTGATTACCTTAAAATTTAAATTGCTGGCATGCTAAGTAATAATTTTATTTTTCAACCGCATTGTTCTATTCACCATTTTATATAGATTCACTTGTGAACTTTTTTGGTGGTGTAGATGAATTTTATATATATACATATTTAATCACATGTGGTCGTGTAGGTGTAGTCATATATAGTCACATGTAGTAACAAAAATGAACATAACTACATGTGACTATAGTTGACTACGTATAGTCATAATTGGAAAGTTTTACGAACCAAAACATATTGAAGTTTAATTACTAGAAGTAGATTTTAAAATAGCTTGCAGAAATAATATAAAACTATAGGCAAGAAATAATGTATCCACAACTATTTTAAACATAAATATAAATAATATGGAAGTTTGAACCAAAGCATAAAGTATAACTGCACAAGTTTCCATCTACTCAATAGTTTTGAAAACCATTTTGATATGTAATTTTTATAAAGACTTGTAATATCACAAAGTCAGACGGAAGAAATTTAAAGAAAAATTATTAGCCAAAATATTTTATAAAAAAAAATTATTTTACAGACTTAAACACATACGACATATTACAAAAATAATAAGTTCTTACAAATCACACCACAAAAATAAAATAAATCAAGTAAGCTTAATATTACTAATATTATTTAGTAATTTAGTTCTTGCCGATAACAACTACGTTTGTCTTAAAGAGACCCTCACATAGGTACCATTTTCTCAAGTAGAACCCTCCTTTGGTTAGCACAAATTTGTCCGATTCAAAAGCCAACTTGAAACCTTTCTTGGTTAGGATAGAACCACTGATTAAGTTTTTCCTAATATCCGGAATATGTAGCACATCGTTCAAGGTAACTTCATTTCCGGAAGTGAATTTTAGGATCACTTGTCCTTGTCCTTCAACCACCGAATAAGCATCGTTTCCCATGAAGAGCTTTTGTTATTGTTCCAACTTTTTATAGGAGGAGAACATGCTCTTCTCATAGCAAAAGTGACGAGTTGCATCGGTGTCTACCCACCATCCTCGAGTATCGCTCAATAGGGTAGGCCTCCGTTACAATTCCCGAAAAGTGCATGTTGTCGTTCTCGGAAGCGGCTAAGTCAATGGTGACATTCGCTTCATTTTTATTATTTTCTTTGCGGTGGCGACAATCCTTTGCAAGATGTCCATTCTTTACACAAACGAAACACGCCCCCGCGAACCTCTTGTTCATCTTGTTATTTGGTCCTTTGTTCGCTTGTTGCTCTGCTTCAAGCTCTCCACTACGTGTGTCTTAGCCACGAATTGACCACCCTTGTCGGTAATTTTATTATCCTCCTCGGTCTTGAGCCTTGCTATATGAGTTTCTCCATCGTCCATTTGGCAACTGATGTTTTGTGCCTTAGGTAGTGTTTGAACTCCGTCCAACTCGATGGAAGCTTTCCAATTATGGAAGCCACTTGATAGACTTCACTTATCTCATGACCCTCGGCAAGAATATCGTAAATCATGAGTTGAAGTTCATTCACTTGCTCACTCACAGTTTTGCTATCGACCATTCGATAAAATTGGAGTTTGTCCACTATAAATTTCCTATAACCCGCATCTTCAGACTTGTATTTCTTGGACAGACTATCCCACAAAAGTTTAGCAGTCTTTACAGGATAATAAACTTTGTACAACGGTTCGTCCAAGCAATTCAAGATGTAGTTACGGCATAGGAAATCAGAGTGATTCCACACATCAATGGCTAGGAAGACTTCCTTGTTAGTTTCGGGAGTTTCTCCTTCTTTCGCCTTAGGTGCCTCCTCGTTGAGAAACTTAGGCAAATTCATCGTAGTAGGTAGAAGAACATTTTGTTTTTCCAAGTAGCAAAGTTCGTGCCTGTGAACTCATTTGGTTTTTCGGCCACGCCGACAACCTTAGGAACGGCATCATTGATTGAAGCCATCTACACAATTTTCAGATTTAAATAATTTTTTTTTTTAACTTGCAACCAAAATAATTTGTCACATAATATTGAAGACAAATTATTCAGAAAAAAATGATGTGAACAGTAACATTACACATGTTTCCTAACAAAGCTTTTATTTAATGATTTTTGTTCCCATGCAGAAGATCTGATGGAAATATGTAAACATCAATATTTTAAAGGGGTTTTTGTGCATAAGTTTCCAACCAAACATCTTTATTATTCTAGGTTTAGGGCTATATCTCTTTCACTAATAAGCCCATCTCTTTAATATTTATTATAAATAAAAGAAACATTCATATATACGCCAATATTACCCTCAACCCTTTATACTAAATTCTTAATTGTAACCCCAATTTAATCATTTTGTCCACAAAAATCCAATTTTGACCACAAAAATTCAATTTTGACTTTTTTTTTGAGCATACTTTAAAATGCTCCAATTTCATCCTTAACTTAATTTAATAGCAATTTGACCCCAAATTTAACAAATTGTTCAATTTTGACCCAGTTTTTTTTTTTCAAAAATTTTTTTTTTGCCGGCGTTGACCAGCGGTATGGCGTTGACTTTTCAATTTTTTTTTCTTTTGGATTTTTTCACCGGTATAATTAATAACAATCTGCGTAAACGAAAAAAATACTTGTTTGTGGAAAAGAGGAATTTTAAAAAACACAAAGAACGATCGAGGCTTGCCAAAGCAATTCCCTTAAAACAACATTTCCGAATTGTCAACGGTGCACAGTCTCTTCCCGGTAGTCTCCCAAGGTACAATGATCGGTTGTCAAATATTTGCACGAATATTCGACCCACGGCGAACTTGAACAACGAACGAAACTTTGACGAAGGGAAAGAAGAATATGAAGAACTATCTCGTAATTGCCGATTAAATTCAGTACAGAATTAGCCAGATTCTGCCTTTATTTATAGGTTGTAGATCCATTCACAGAGGGATGCAATGGTTGGAAGAAGAAGCAAAAAGTTGTGTCTGTTCTTTTCACCGAGTTCAAAACGTAGGAAAAATAATTGGTCATGGGCCAATTAATTAATTAATTTGGTTTGGGCCAAATATTTTATTATTTGGATTTTGGGTCAAATAATTTGACTAATTACTAAATGTCCCCAAAAGTAATATTTGTGGACACCTAAACCCAAACTAGTCCTATCACTCGATCACATCGAGCGCACATCTTTTGAACTTTAATCATTTACTCAAGACAATTTTCATTCACTTTACTTCATGATTATGATCAAGTAAATAAATGAAATTAATCTTTACATAATTGAATTAATATTACTCAATATTAATTATTGGAAATCATGAAAATTCCAACAAAGAGTAAAACAATCTCCTGTGCCTCATAATATTGATAGTGAACTGTCTAAGTAGTTGCCCCTACAAAAAAGATTTATACCTATTTGTCACTTTTATCATATTCCAGATCATATATGCTCAAAGTGTTCTAATTAAGTATTTGAAGATGGTAAAAAAATAATGGCTCGCTCACCATTTTCAAGTTGATTATACTTTTGAATTGACTCAAAACCCCAAGATAAAGGCTGAAGATGTTTCGTTATTATGAACTACATTCACACGGAGGGATAGTGTTACCCCCTTAATCGGTGATATCGGTAATGACTCGAGTGTGGCCGAGTCATGACCGATAAATGGTGCCAAGTGGGGATTGGCACAAGGCAGCCACACAATCGGCCAATGAGTGGTCGAGTGATCGGCAAGCATTTGGGGTGCTTGGCCGAGAAAAGCAAGGATCGGCTTGATTCAAGTGGGAACGGTGATCGAAAGTACTTGTGGCTGGCACGGGCGTTGCTCGGCAGCAAAGACGGACAAAGCGTGGGCAATAATCGGCATGCGGCCGATAACGTGGGCAAACGAACGTTCGAGGGAAATCGACCACGACTTGACAAGTGTGGGCAAAATTGGCAAGGCAAGCAAGGCAGCCCGATGAGCGGGCGTGCCGATGACCGTGTGGGCAAAGAACTAGCAAGTAATCGGTAAAGGCAAGCAAACGTGCGGAAAAGGCAAGGCAGATGGGCTGCCTAGCAACCGGCCGGGCTGTTTGGGCTTCGAAAATCAGCCTTAGGGGCGGATTTGAGAGCAGTTATGGAGCGGTTGAGGCCTGGAAATGCATGAAAACTGCCCCTTATTACTTGTAATAGTTAGCCAAGTGTCATGTTTATATGCTGCCATGTGTCCTTAGGTAGTTTTATGTGAAAACTACCTTTTCCTTGTATTTATTTGGCTATGAGTGCACAAATCCGAGGTATCTAGCATATGAGAGTTCAGATTGCAATTGTTGGGCAATTCTGAGTGAGAATTTTGTGTGTGCACCTTAGTCTCCTTTGTATTCGTTGTGGGAATTAATATAAAGGTTGGGCATTGCCCGTAAACGTGCTTGTGTGTTTGATTTCCGCTGCATACTCTTATATTCGTTTGCGTGGTTGAAAAGACTTGTGTTTGTGCGTGTTTGTGCGAAGAAAATCGTGAGGAAGGCTGACTGATTTGGTGGGCAAATCAGGCCGTACGGGCGAAAAATTTCGGTGATAAATTAACCCCTGTAACAGATAGTATGGTGCGTAACATGACAAATATTTTCCCTTTTTATTTTAGAGGAAGTTAGGGAAAATCCCCTTATTTGCACTTTTCACTTAAACTAAACTCACCTCCTATTTGCCTATTTTTTATACCCTCCTAATATGATTTATAAAATTCACAAAACCCTCTCACCAATTATCTACCCGTTCTACCCCTTGTCGCCATAACAATTTCATATGTGAGGAGGCAAATTCCATAACTGTATACGCATGAGTGAGTTGCACGAAATATACACAACCAATTTCTCGAGGGATCGTATCTCTTCATTATGTAAGGCACATATTTATGTCGAATGATATTTGGTAGTTGTGATACGTTCTTATCAATTGTTTCTATTTTTCCCATGAATTTGATTCAAATGTCTTCCATTCCCCAGCTCTATGAATACTTTTCTGGTGAGTTACACCTTCTTCGTCTATAGATACGGATATGTTTACTTTACATAGTTCGCTTTGTTATATTTGATTGGCAAATCTAATAAGTTATGTTACATTCGAAGGTACAATAAATTCCACACATGTGGTATGTTTAGAGTTTTGTCCCATAAATTTTCTCATGACAAGCTTTTAACGAGGCTCCGGGTTTTTTTTTTTTTTTTTTTATGTTTTTTTGTAAATTATAATTTTTTCAACAATTGTTTCATGAACTTGTGAATTTTGTAGCGTTCACAAAGGGCATCTGAAAGTGTCGGGCATGCCCTACAGATATGGTATATATCTTCGATTCAAATTTTCGATCCGATTTAAATTTCCTAAAATATTTCCAAAAATTTCAAATTTTGTTCGTTTGAAGTTAGACTTATAATGTTAATATTTAATTTATTTATTAAAAGACAACTACAAAATAAAAAAAAAAATAAAAAAAAAAAACAAATTTCGCCGATTTTGATCAAAAAATTGAACATTATGATTTCCCCAACTAACTCTATCACATAGGATACTTAATATTATATAGTTCACGAATTCTTCATTCGCATTGGATCCAATGAAAGTTAAACTATTTCCTAACAATCTCTCATTAATTATTTCACCATTACTTATCTCTCAATAAATTAAGAATATCAAGGTAAGAATTGAGAAATAATGAAATAATAACAAATAATCTGAAACTATTTCTTTCTGAAACAATTCTAAAGTGACAAATAATCTGAAAACAATTTCTTTCTCTAAAACAATGAAAAATATAGGAATGAGGGGGTAATAACTATGGTTATCGGATCGTAAAAATATCTCGTATCGTTTTTCTCCATGTCTCGTATCGTATCGTTATCGTACCGTATCGTAAGATATTTAACCAACTATTAAATTAGTAAAATATATATCTACATTATAAAAATATTATAAATATGTAAAATTTAATATAACTACTTATTTATAAATAGGTATAAATTCAAGTTTCAACATCATATTATAAAATATGACAAAAATCATATATGTTCATCAAATAACATCATCTAAGAAGGTGTTTGGCTCGGCTTATAAGACGTTAAAACGAGCTTATAAGATGTTTAAGAGTTATTCTAGTGTGTTAGGTAATTTTTTTAAAAAGATCTTAAAAAGTCAAAATATTATAGGCTACTGGAGAGCAAATAAGATTTTTTTAAAAAATACTTTTACCCACCTATTTATTTATGGTCATATAATGAGTAAAATAGTTTGTAAGATCACTATCAAAACACGTGAAAAAAATATTTTTAAAAGTAAGACGTAACAACTTATCAGCTCTTAAAACAACTTATCAGATGTAAAAGTTTATCAACTGTGTAAAATAAGCTTAACCAAATTGTCCCTAATTTCTAAAATATTCGATATCTCATAATTTTGAAGATCAATGTCACTTAAATCGTCATCATCTACCAATTTTGAACGATTGCATTCATCATCATCAATCGCAAAATCCGGCAAAAAAACGCCTCGAATTGGTCTTGAATCGCAAGAATCTATAGAAATTGAACTAGAGTTGTAATATTGTGAGGGTTGGTGAAGAAATTGAAGAGAAAAATGTGAACAAGGGTTGGGATATTGAAGAAATATGTTCTAAATCGTTTTCAGGGTAGTTGACTGCATTTCTTCTGTTTTTTTTCTTCGTTTTTTTCATTTTTTTAAAGGTTGACTAATATCGTCAGTATCGTATCGTATCGTGATACAACGATACGATACGATATCTCGCGATATTTAACGATATTTATCAATCGACGATACATAACCCGAGTTGTATCGTTTTGATTGAAACCATACCGTGTCGCGATATATATCGCGGTATATCGCGGGATTAACTACCATGGTTAGGGCTGGGACTGGGTTGGATCGGTCGATTACCAGCCTAAAAACCGATCCATTCGTCAAACCATTTTTGCTCAAATTTGAAAACCGTTGCCGACCCAACCTTTGTGGGTCGGTTGATGGTTGGGAACCGAATATTTGGTTTCGGAATGGGTCGGTTGATGGTTTATACCCGCCACCTAATTCACTTACAAAAAATCAAATTTTGGAGTAAAAATATCCACATTTTGCATAAGGCCACGGTGCGATCATCGTTTATCCGTTCAAAATAATTAATAATAATTTAACGAAAAAATATAATTAGAAAATTCAAAGAAATTTCAAACATGCACAAGAGATTTAGTGGAGTTTTGTGTGCTTTTGTTTAAGCTTGGACATAAACAAACTGGTAGATGATTTAGGTTTAATTTTTTTCCTTTGTTGATTGTTTTTAAAATTTAAAATACTAATTATTTTAATAATTTCAACAACTACTTAAGAAAACACGGCCTTTATTTTATATTTTTTTTATAAAATTTTAATAGTATAGTTGGATGACGGATAATTATCGGTCAACCAACTTTTGAGAATATTAGAAACCATCAACCGACCCATTATAGATGGGTTGGTTGAAATTTTCAACCCGACCCAATGGGTCGGTTAAAAATTGATTATCCGCCTAAAAATATGGTCGGTAATGGGTCGGTTGGTGGATAAAAACTAACCCAGTCCCAGCCCTAACCATGGTAATAACTACGAGATTAAGGAGATGAGTATGACATAGATTCTAAGTAAATGAATAATTCGATTTTATTTTATTAAAATAAAAACTCTTTGATAAATTTCTTAAGCTATGTTTACCTTGATATTCGAATATAGGGATGAAAATCAAATCAAATTACTCAATATTGAGATCATTAATATAGTTAATGTATTAGAAAATTGGGTCCATTTGATATAGACCCCTAGAATGGAAAATATATAGGGATAAGTCCACCCCTAAAATTCTTCATTTGAGGTACACCCCTGGAGAGGCAAAAGTACTATTGTGCCCTTAAGTGAAATTTTCGCCCAACTGCATTCAGTATTTTCGCCCCTGCATTCAGCATAATGCCCAAACAACATTTAGCATTCTGGGCCTGCATTTATCAGTTCTACATATTTTTTTATTAAAAAAATATAAATGTTTAATTCTTTATATATACCCTATTTTTTTATTTCGTTTTATTTTTTTAATTCTTTAATTTTTTAATTCTTTTAATTTTTAATTTTTTTAATTTTTTAATTTTTTTTTAATTTTTTTAATTTTTTATTTAATTTTTAAATATTTAATTTTTTAATATTTTTCATAAATCTACTATACCAAAATTGACTACACATGACTACAGTATACCACATTCATGTATAGTTTATATGTAATCATGTACTGTCTTTTTACCACAAAATTAATCTATACCAACAACAAAATTCACAATTTAATTCTTGAAATTATAGGTGTGATTAGGTTTAGGGCTGGAGAGAGAGAAGAGAGTAAAAACATATTTATATTCCAAACCAACGGTCATGATCTCTCAATAGGATTTAATGGACGAGATTAAATCTTAGAGCCCATAGACTTGGGGTTTAAACTCGTGGGCTGATTCCTTTGGTGAGTGGGCTGCAAGGTGAGTGGATTTGGCCCAGAGTTATAAACTCATTTGGGCCTATATTTCCAAAATATTTATATAAGGTTTTAAATTACACTCAAGAAGCTCAAGGGTCTCAATAATTTGATATGTATTTTAACTTTGAAGGCGTTACAAATAGAATTAAGAAAGGGAAACAAAATGGCCATATTCATTAGTAGGTGATGTCCCATTATAAAACCTTAGCAAATTGTAAAATGTTATATATGAGGTCTTAATGTAAGTATTAGGCGGCATGAATATTGTTTCATTTTTTTTCCAGCATTGTTCATACTTTATAGTCCCGTTAAGTTGTTTATGATCGATCCAACTTTCTTTGTTTTGATTGTTTTTCTGCTATGTTATCTACTCCAGTACATGTCATAATAAGACGAGAGCTTCTTGAGATTCATGGTCGTCATCGTAGTATTGATCACGCGCGTAAGCTATTTTAGATTTGTTCTTATTAGATTGGATTAATTATTTATTTAATAATATTTGAACAAACCCTGCAATTTACTTAGCTACTTAATTGGAAATGTTCGCAGGTAATTATTTGACATTGTCTACTTGGTGAAATTTCAATTAAAATTCACAATACATATATGAACTTTAAATAGAAAAGTTAGAAACTTGGGATCGCTAATTTTTGTAAATGAGTGAACAACTGAGGCATTTTGTGGGGCTGAAGCATCGTTCTTTCATAGAGTGGGGCAGTGGATTTGCAGGGTTGGCCAAACTTTTGGTAATTGCATTATTAATCACCATTGGGGTCTTGTTCGTAATAATAGGTTTTCACGACTTAGTAGTGTAGGTAGAAACTATAGTTTTCATAATACGAATTTCACTCCAGTCGATTAAGTCGATAGGACGTACGTAGTTGTTCTAGCCTCGATAAGGTAGTGCTGGCTTTTTATTACCGTAGTAGGTGTACTTTTTTTTTTTTTTTTTTGTGTTGGCCCACAAGGTTTTAACAAGACCCCACTCGATTTTATAATGGAATAAAAAAGATTTTTGCCCAAAAACAAAAATAGAAAAATTACATATAATTAATTGGTGTTATGTCTGTAATTATTAAGTTAACTATTTTGCAAAATTGATAGACTTTGTCCTCATATTGAGTTTTATACTTGGGTATATTCAGTGGCATGCATGGGCGGAATTATAATTTTTTTTATTGTGAAGTCAAAATTTTGAGGGGTGGACTATAAATTTTGATGGGAGTTCAAGGGTAAACGAGCCTCCAATAATTTTTAGAAGTATTTAAAGAAAATAACACAAAATAAGTATGTATTTATACATTTAATTAAACTAATATACATTAAAACATAGAATATGATCAATAATATTATTATCAAAACTCCTTAAAAGTGAAACTACAAACTACACAATGTAGGTAGGTTAGCTGAATACATAAGGTTGCTAAAAGAATAACGAAATCTTTAAAATAGATTGATATTTGATAAAATAAAATTATCATACAAATCAAATCAAAGACTTTTTGTTACAAAACCTAATGCCTACGTGGACTGCGCATCACCATTCATCCTATTGGCTGAGTCATGGCTCATAGGCTTTTTCGTGTAGCTATGTCAATCAAAATTTATTCTATAGTAATGATTCATGTATATATGATGAGGCTCAAATTCTTGTATATATATATATATATATATAAATAAGGAGATAAAATCATATAGACATAATTTCTTCTTCACAATTCTCATAATATAATATATTATTCTATAACACGTTATCAGCACGAGATTTTGCTCGATAAGGATTTGCTATTTTTCGTATTCTTCTTTTTATTTTATTTTACGAAAATCCAGATCTTCGATTTTATTGTCGTAAAGACAAACGAGAATGATTAGCGAATACATCGGTATTTTATACGCTATCATTTCTCAAAGGATATGATGGATTCGTATATATACGTGTATAGCTTATATACTAGCTGAATTGCTGCTGAAATTTATATTTGCAAGCTCGTGGGTCCCAAGCAGTGCTATAAGCACGTGCTATATTTAACAGATTTGTGGGCCGACTTAGAGGCCAAGATATTAACTCCGATCAGGATGCTCGTCGAGTAAAAGATATAATAATCTCAGTTAAAGGTCGATTCAGAGACTATGAGATTAACTCCGAGCCTGATGCTCGTGGAGTTGGAGAAATGATAATCTCCCTTTACAGTCGATTTAAAGGCTATTGTTTTAACTCCGGGCATACTACCCGTAGAGCTTAACAGTGACCGTATTGAGGTCATACTATAACCCCGAGTCGAAAAACTCGTTGAGTCAAGACGTTGGAATTCCCGTCAAGTAAATAAAATATAGCTCCAAGTCTAAGCTCGTTGAGACAAGAAAGCCGATTTAGAGGCTAAATCTTTCATATAACTCCGAACCCGAAGCTCGTTGAGTCAAGACGTGATAATACGTCAAAAGCCGATTTAAAGGCCAAATACATGAATATATCTCCGAGCCCGAAGCTCGTTGAGTCAAGACATGATAATATCCGTCAAAAGCCGATTTAGAGGCCATATATCTGAATATATCTTCGAGCCTGAAGCTCGTTGAGTCAAGACGCCATAATATCCGTCAAAAGCCGATTTAAAGGCCAAATATCTGAATATATCTCCGAGCCTGAAGCTCGTTGAGTTAAGACGTGATAACATCCGTCAAAAGCCGATTTAAAGGCCAAATATCTGAAAATATCTCCGAGCCTGAAGCTCGTAGAGTCACTAGACGAGTTAAAACCCGTCAAGAGCCAACTTAGAGGCTATCTAATCACAAGCCCAACTTTAAAAGAGTTTTGGGTTATTTTGTACCCACATATATAATATCTCTCGGTAGGTGTAATTCCCGAGATTGAGTTGATTTGAGTGTATCCATATATAATCTCTTGGATGATGTGAGTCCCACGATCGAGTTGTTGAGTATACAAACACGTGCATATCTCCCTTGGAGGATATATTCCTAAGGTTTAGCTGATATTTTGATCATGCGTACATGAACATCATGGATAAATATGACTATTGCCTAATGAGATAGTGCAATTACACACTCAATATTTAATAAAATAAATATATTTCTCGAGTGTGACATTGTGCAAGGCACAAGTTAAAATCATATCAGATCCCGTGGAGATAATAGATGACTCCGGGAATGCAACAATTATGTTGCCTAATGATACCACGTATGCTTATTATTTACGCGAAATATAGTATTTGCGCGTTTGCTGACATATATTATTGTGCAGCTCTGGAAATGAATGTCAAGCACCCAGTAGCATACGTTCACACTCAAAATGGACTGGCGGAATCTCTGATTAAACGCGTCCAAATAATTGCTCGTACTTTGCTGATGAGATCTAAACTCACTAGTGTAGCATGGGGCCATGTAGTATTGCATGCATCAACACTGATTAAATTACGCCCCACTGCTTATCATATGCATTCCCCAATGCAATTGGCATTAGGCTTTGAACGCGATATTTCGCACATATGGTTGCGCTGTGCAAGTTCCAATTCCTCCTCCTCAGAGGACTAAAATGGGTCCCCAACGCCGACTTGGCATATACGTTGGGTTTGATTCACCGTCGATTATTATGTTCTTGGAACCAATGACGGGTAATTTATTTACCGCTAGATTTGCGGATTGTCATTTTGATGAGACGTTATTTATACCAATTGGTAAGGATATTCAGAATATCCGTGATAATGATAAACAAAAACTAATCGAGAATCTTACATGGTGTGAGCAACATTTATCTCATCTTGACCCACGTACCTCTGAATGTGAAAATGAGATCCATAGAATCATTCATTTACAAAATATTGTCAATAGACTTCCTGATACATTTAATGATGCCAGTAAAGTCACAAAGTCTTATATTCCAGCTGTGAATGTTCCAGCTAGGATCGTTGTTCCTGAATAACATGTAAAAATGAATGATGATCCCCACGACAAAAACGGGGTAGACCTATTGGATCAAATGACGTTGTTCCTAGAAAAAAAAGGGGGAAATCGATGAACCCTCGAACCAAGTGGTTCCTAGTGAGAATGCTCTAGATGAATCTGTTGAGTCTGATATCGAAAAAGCAATATCAAATCACGAGAATACCGATAATCCCATAAGTTATTTCCATAAATTATGGGATATAAATAAGATAATCATCGATAATATTTTTACATTTTCAATTGCTCAATAGACTGTCTACGATGATTATAATGATGAAGAATGTTTTGTAATGTTGCAGGTACATCTCGTTGATTTACCAAACAAACATGTCCACTGGGATGATAATGTTAATTATATAGTATAGGGAAAAGTCAGATAAACAAAGGGTAGACACATAAAAGGCAATCGAACCAAGTCCTTCCCGGCTTTTACATTTGAGAAATTGGTATACGGCTTTAAATGAGAAGAACCGGAGAAAAATTGATAGCTCGCCTATGAGGTTTACAATGCTCATTTCAGGGGGGAGCAATAGTGCGCTGCACTCTTTTTCCCTTTTGATTGGTTTTGTCCCATTGAGTTTTCCAGCAAAGGTTTTTAACGAGGCAGCTTCTGCACAAGGCTTGGATTCGGGTCATGCACTATTTTTTCCTTTAAACCAGTTTTATCCCACTTGGTTTTCCAGCTTGAGGTTTTTAACGAGGCATGCACATATTCACTCGTCCAATTTTACAGCCGATACAACGATGCTTCGTCCAAGGGGGAGTGTTACAAAACCTAATGCCTACGTGGACTGCGCATCACCATTCATCCTATTGGCTGAGTCATGGCTCATAGGCTTGTACGTGTAGCTATGTCAATCAAAATTTATCCTATAGTAATGAGTCATGCACATATTATGAGGCTCTAATTCTTGTTATATGTAAGGAGATGAAATGATATAGAGACAATTTCTTCTTCAGCAAACTTCTTTCTTCACAATTCTTATAATATAATATATTATTCTATAACACTTTTACTCCTTTTTATATTTATTTTTCTAATAACTGTGGGCTTTAACTATAAGTAGGGGTTGATATTGTGTAGTTTAACAAAGATTAGGGACTTTGATTGAAAAAACAAAATAGATATAATTAATTATATTAAAATTGAAGTTCACATCATTAGCTTTTTATCTTATATTATTTTATTTATTACAAGCTTTTTAGAAAATGTTACATGAATTGCACCATCGAATGTTCTAAGAATTATATTGTCTTAGACAAGTTCAAACGTCAGCATAAAAGTTGAAGTGGTAACAACTAACACTGATTCACTAAAACTGTAGTCCTATCATTCTGCTAAGAATTAAAAATGGAAAGTTTGACTCCATATAGCCTTTTTTGGAAACTTTTAAATTAGAAACCTCGTAGCGAATATATAATGACTTCAAATATTTAATATTTTACATTTTGATGTCCATTAAATATTTTAAATTTAATATCTATTGTAGGATAAATGTACCGAAGACAATGTATAAAGTAATAAAATTATAACTGGCTAGACACGTGCAGCTCACGTGCATCTTCCTAGTAGCTATAAATAGCTAGAAATCAATATTATAAAGATTGAATATTAACCCCATGAGTAACATCGAACTATAAATCAACGTTATAGAATTGATGCATACATTTAATAGTTTTCTTTTTATCACCGATTTTTTTCATTATGAAAATCAATGAGTAAACCGGCACTTCGTTAAAAAATCTTGGGAAAGGAGTACTCAGTTGATTAAACAAGAAAAATAAATGAAAATATAAATTACATTCTTTAAGTAAATATGTTCTTCTAGTCTCATGTATTGGTTATCCTTCCCATGCATGTGTTAGAGAAACCACATGATGCTCTTTCCAGTAATGTTGGAACCCCCAATATGCCCTACATTTGATCAACTATGCAAACCTCCAAATCCATCAATCACATTCGAATCCGGGTACCATTTTTTTTTTTTTTTGAAATGTAAGAAGTTAGAAAATGAAAGTGATGGCTTCGAAGTTATCTTTTTTTCTTTCTTACAATCAAACTATCCATAACACTATATTATGATGTAAGTTGTTTCCTTGTTGAAGTGTTGTTTTTTTTTACTACAATGATGGAGTTTTCACAAGTGTATTTGTTCCTATAATTAATCTTGTTGGAGTTCAACTTGGTATTTTAGATTAGGAGAGGAGTGTTTCTTGCTGGAGTACAATTGGATATATATTTAATGATTAAGAAATAATGATTCATTTGTTTGGCACCAGGGTTCAACATGTTAGAGTAGAAATTGGATACTCTAGATCTACGTCTTTTTTCCATTTCTTTAGTTCCTACTTATCGACCCACTTTCCGAGCCACCCCTGTTATGCTGATTTTGCATAGGATAGGATGGAAGTTTCAAATTCTATGTTGCAATTTTTTAAGAATATTACTAGAACTTTTAATGTGACTTTGTAGATATTAGATGTCTAAATTATGTGCGAAATAAATCTTGATATTACTGTTTTTTTTTTTTTTTTTTTTTGGTGTAGTACACTGATACGATCCAGCCAATCACGCGAGGTAGTGCTGAGCTGGATGAATGAGTTGATGACTTGGACGAGCCGCATGTGCCAAGAGGACAGATTACCCGAGCTCGGGCCAAGCGCATTGAAGCAGCCATGCTTAACTTAGTAGAACACGAGCTCCAAAAGGAAGAATTGACGAAGTCTAATTCGATCCCAGCTGAGCTTAATTGGAGCGAATTTATCGGGCCAGATTGTGAAGCAAGCCGAGATCAACGACTTGAGCCCGTCTAGTCATCCTGCCGAGAAGACGTGACTTGGAAAAGATGATTATTATTAATTTTCGTATTTTATTATTGGACAATTTATTTCTTGTTATTTAGAGTCCGATTTGGACTAGATTTAGTTTATTTCGTTATTTCCTTATAATAGATAAGTTATGATTTATTTTCCCTGTTAGATTAGGTCTCTTTGACACTTATAAATAGGTTGTTTTAGGGTCATTATTATTTCTTGTTATTTAAGTATTATTTTGAGAGACTAAAATTGTCCTTCGTTGTTCTTCAACAACTCTTCGGGATATTTTACGGGTGGATTCTTGTCAATTAGCAATATAGTATTGGTTTCTGATTCATTATAATCACGGGGTCAATACTTCCACCTTGATAATATTGGTTTCTAGCTCTCTATAGCTACGGGGTCAATATTCCGAATTCCGCCAATCGAATCCTTTATTTTTGGACGTTCCGTTCTTGCTTCTGCATAAGATTATTGGGTCCCGTAACAAGTTCTACGGGGTTCGTATCAGTTGGTAACCAGAGCCAATTTCCAAAAAAGGTTTCACCTATCCTTTTTTTTTCGTGTCTTTGTTTTATTTCCGTTCTTCGATTTTTTGTGTCTTCTCTATCTCATCTTTTCTTGAATTGTGTTGTCTAGAGTCTTCGTCAAAAAAAAAAAAAAATTCGAGTTTTGCTTTTCTTTAAAGTTACCATTAATTACCTGTAAGGAGTTTTAATAGATTTGGGCAACACAAATCAAGTTTTAATGGACTTGGGTAACTCCTTGAATATCTTGTTTCCTTGTCTACCTTTCTCCTAACCAAATTCCATGTTGTTTCTTTGTTTCCTATTCGTTTTGTTTCCTTTTACCATTAAATTCGAAATTCCTTTTTTTTGCCTCCATATAATTTCTGAATTGATAAAATACTATTTAGCTTTGAATAAAAAACGAAAAATCCACTTAATATTTTCTCGATTAGTTTCTTTAGAACTTCGAAGGGAGTTTACGAGTGGAAAAAGGCAAGAGAGTGTGAGATCAGAAGAGGGTAAAAGCCGAATTGTGTGAAACCTGAGTGAATTGAGTGAACATCATCTTGAGTGATACACGTGAGGGAGTGGTGAGGAAAATCTTTTTTTTTTTTCTTTAACAATATTTTGCAGTTCCAGCGTCATGTCAATGACTGGTAGTGGTGATGAAAGGGACGAAACCACGGAGCAACACTTCCAACGTCTGCATATAACCCTTCAAATGATGCAAAATCAAATCGATGAGTTGAGTAGGGTAAGACCTGCACCGGTGCCACAACTGCGGCAACCTATACGTCAACCTGTTGTACGCCAACGTGACGAATTGGAGTTCGATGAACAAGTCTTCGATGAAGAATCAGAGGCAGAGTCTAATACTTCTAGACGATGGCGTAGAGGACGAGGGAACAGAGGACGAGGGAACAGAGGTGGCAGATTTGACATAGGCGAGGTAATGTGGGACGAGAAAGAGATGAAGTTGATCGAAACCTCAGCTCGATCAAATTGAGTATACCGTCTTTCCAAGGGAAGAGTGATCCCGAGGCATACATAGAATGGGAAAGAAAGGTTGAGCTCGTTTTCGATTGCCACAATTATTATGAGGAAAAGAAGGTGAAGCTTACAGCTGTAGCGTTCACCGATTATGCTATCATTTGGTGGGATCAATTGGTAGTGACTAGACGCAGAACCGGCGAACCACCAATTGTCGATTGGGAGTCTATGAAGGCACTTATGAGACGGAGGTTCGTGCCCTCATATTATTATAGAGACTTACATCTGAAATTGCAAAGCTTGAAGCAAGGTACTAAATCAGTCGAGGAGTACCATAAGGAGATGGAGATTGCAATGATTCGAGCCAATATTGAGGAGGATCGAGAGGCCACGATGGCAAGATTTATTTGCGGGCTGGCAACACTACGGTGAGATTGAGGAGGTCGATCATATGGCTATGAAAGTTGAGAGGCAGCTTAAGCGAGGAGGGAGAACTACAGCTCGAGCCGAGGCATCAAGCTGGAAACCGCGATGGAATCTTACTTCGAAACCCGAGGAGAAATCAACAATGAAACCTTCCAATGAAAATCTAATGAACCGAGCACCACCCGAGAGAGGTGATAATTCGTCACAACCACAACGAACACGTGATATTAAATGCCATAGATGTCTTGGAGCAGGTCATATCGCCATGGACTGCCCTAACCGGCGAGCTATGATTTTATTGGATGAAGGCGAGCTGGAGTCCGAGGAGGAGGAAGAGTCAACTTCAAAAACAACACCTATTGAAGGTGACGCGGTACAAGCTGTTGATGGACTCGCACTTGTTGTACTTCGAACTCTTCACGTGCAAGCTGAAGAAGATGATGATGTAATACAACGAGAGAACATCTTCTATACACGCCGCCATGTTCAAAACCGAGTATGTGGATTGATAATTGATGGAGGAAGTTGCGTGAATGTAGCGAGCAAGCTAATGGTAGACAAGCTAGGGCTGCAAGTCACCAAACATCCGAGACCTTACAAACTTCAGTGGCTGAATGAAAGTGGCGAGTTGAAGTGACGAAACAAGTACTGATTTCCTTTAGTATTGGACAATACAAAGATGAGGTGATGTCCGATGTTGTGCCCATGCAAACAAGTCATATCTTACTTGGGCGACCTTGGCAATTTGATCGACGAATAGTCCATGATGGTTACAAAAATCGCTACACTTTTACTAAGGATGGCAGGAGAATCACACTTGCACCTTTACCACCTCGTCAGGTGTTTGAGGAGCAAAATCAGATTAAGAAGTCCATTGCTGCAAGTTCAAAACAAAATGAGAATGAACGTGTTAGTAGTAGTGGAGAGGTAAAACAAGAGAGTTTAGCCGAAGTGAGAAAAGAAAAAGAAGAGTGAAAACTTAATAAAGAGAGATGAGAGAAAAGTGAGCTTTTATGCAAAAGAAAGAGAGATTAAGAGTGCATGTAAGGGTGAGAGAACAATGATGTTGTTAGTGTTTAGGGAGTCCTATTTTTCTAATGCTAACCTTAATTCTTCTTTGCCTAGTATTGTTATTTCTCTTTTGCAGGAGTTCGATGATGTCTTTCCGGACGAGATGCCAACGGGGTTGCCACCAATTCGAGGGATCGAGCACCAAATTGATTTTATTCAATAATTTGCATGATCATGTTGAGCATTTGAGGTGTGTCTTGGAGTCCTTACGGCGAGAACAATTATATGCTAATTTAAAGAAATGTGATTTCTGCCTAGATATGATAGTTTTCCTTGGTTTTGTTGTGAGTTCTAGGGGCGTTGAAGTGGACGAGGAAAAGGTTAAAGCAATTTTTGAATGGCCAACACCCAAGAACGCATCCGAGGTGCGAATCTTCCATGGCCTAGCAGGATTCTATAGGAGATTTGTACCGAACTTCAGCACAATTGCAGCACCATTAACCGAGGTGATCAAGAAGGAGGTTGGCTTCAAGTGGGGCGAGGCGTAAGAGAATGCATTTCACACTGTGAAAGATAAGCTATGTTCCGCTCCTTTATTACTTTTACCAGACTTTTCTAAAACTCTTGAAATTGAATGTGATGCTTCTGGAATTGGTATTGGTGCAGTGCTTATACAAGAAAAGCGACCAATCGTTTATTTCAACGAGAAGCTCAACGGCGCAGCCTTGAAATACTCGACCTATGACAAAGAGCTCTACGCGTTGGCGCGAGCTTTGGAGACTTGGCAACATTACTTGTGGTCTAAGGAATTCGTTATACACAGAGATCACGAGTCGCTAAAGCATCTTAAGGGCCAAGGCAAGCTGAACTGAAGACATGCTCGGTGGGTGGAGTTTATCGAGATGTTTCCTTTTGTGATGCAGTACAAACAAGGTAAAGATAATGTCGTAGCTGATGCACTATCTCGCATGTATGTTCTCGTGTCGACCCTTAGTTCTAAATTCTTAGGTTTTTGAGCATGTTAAGGAGCTGTACGTGAATGATCATGATTTTGCTACTATATTTGCTGCATGTAAAAAAGGAATGTTTGAAAAATTATACAAGCATGATGATTATTTGTTTAGGGAGAACAAACTTTGCATGTCTAATTGTTCGCTTCGTGAATTACTTGTGCGAGAATTACATGGAGGTGGTTTAATGGGACATTTTGGTGTTCTTAAAACATGAGATATTTTAAAAGAACATTTATTTTGGCCGCGTATGAAGCGAGATGTTGAGAGGATCTGTTCGAAGTGTCTAACAAGTAGGCGAGCTAAATCTAGGGTTAAACCACATGGATTATATATGCCATTACCTATTCCTACTCACCCTTGGACCGATGTATCAATGGATTTTGTTTTAGGGTTGCCAAGGTCTAGTAAAGGTCGAGATGCTGTTTTTGTTGTGGTAGATTGTTTTTCTAAAATGGCACACTTCATTCCATGTCATAAAACTGATGATGCTACGCATGTAGCAAATTTATTCTTTAGCGAAGTAGTGCAATTGCATGGGGTACCTCGTACTATTGTTAGTGACTGCGATGTTAAATTCCTTAGTCATTTTTGGCGTGTTTTGTGGGGTAAGTTAGGTACTACTTTACTCTTTTCTACTACTTGTCATCCACAAACTGATGGTCAAACCGAGGTAGTTAATCGAACTTTAGGTATGTTATTGAGAGCTGTTCTTAAAAGAAACCTAAAGTCATGAGAGGAATGTATTCCTTTTATTGAGTTCGCGTATAATAGATCTGTGCATTCTTCTACAAGGTTTTCACCTTTTGAGATTGTTTATGGTTTTAATCCGCTAACTCATTTGGATTTGTTGCCTCTACCTATTAATGAGATTTCTAGTCTAGATGGGAAGCGTAAGGCTGAGTTAGTGAAGAAAATCCATGAAGAAGCACGCGAGCACATTGTGAAAAGGAATGAGAAAGTTGCGAACCGAGCTAATAAGGGGCGAAAGCACCTTACCTTTCAGCAATGAGATTGGGTTTGGGTTCATTTTCGAAAGGAAAGGTTTCCCAATCAGCGGAGTTCAAAACTTAAGCCACGAGGAGATGGACCTTTCCAAGTGCTGGAAAAGATTAACGATAATGCCTATAAGATCGACCTTCCAAGTGAGTATCAAGTTAGTTCGACATTTAATGTTTCTGACCTATCTCCGTTTGATGTAGGTTCAGATTCGAAGTTGAATCATTTTCAAGAGGGGGAGGATGATACGATCCAGCCAATTACGCGAGGTAGTGCCGAGCTGGATGAAGAAGTTGATGACTTGGACGAGCTGCATGTGCCAAGAGGACCGATTACCCGAGCTCGGGCCAAACGCATTGAAGCAGCCATGCTTAACTTAGTAGAACACGAGCTCCAAAAGGAAGAATTGACGAAGTCTAATTCGATCCCAGCTGAGCTTAATTGGACGAATTATCGGGCCAGATTGTGAAGCAAGCCGAGATCAACGACTTGAGCCCGTCTAGTCATCCAGCCGAGAAGACGTGACTTGGAAAAGATGATTATTATTAATTTTCGTATTTTATTATTGGATAATTTATTTCTTGTTATTTAGAGTCCGATTTGGACTAGATTTAGTTTATTTCGTTATTTCCTTATAATAGATAAGTTAGGATTTAGTTTCCTTGTTAGGTTAGGTCTCTTTGACACTTATAAATAGGTTGTTTTAGGGTCATTATTATTTGGACGTTTTTAGTATTATTTTGAGAGACTAAAATTCCCCTTCGTTGTTCTTCAACAACTTTTCGGGATATTTTGCGAGTGGATTCTTGTGAATTATTCTTAGCAATATAGTATTGGTTTCTGATTCATTATAATCACGGGGTCAATACTTCCACCTTGATAATATTGGTTTCTAGCTCTCTATAGCTACGAGGTCAATATTCCGAATTCCGCCAATCGAACCCTTTATTTTTTGGACGTTCCGTTCTAGCTTCAACATAAGATTATTGGGTCCCGTAACAACTTCTACCGGGTTCGTATCATACACTGAGTTGAAGTAGGTATATAATATGGCATTATCGCATTTAAAAAAATAATGCTAGTTTTTGGATTGATTTAGCGACGATTTCGCAGCACAATTAGCTTCAAACATATATTTAACTTTAGCGACAAATATTATGTCGCTAAGTCAAAAATCCTCGATTTATTGATCAGGGCAAAAGAAAGAGATTGGCTCAATCTGAAAGAATCAGGGTCGATTATCGGTATGAATCTTTTGTCGCAAATGTTCGTGAGCAATTATTGTCCGCCTACAAAAATTGCCAAGTATGGAGTGCGATATTAAGAACTTCAATTGAGCATGATCTATAACCACTTGTGGAGGCATTGGAAAGATTCGAACCCTTTTCTATTATAATCATCCGGAATGGATTTTACCTCATGGGGGGTGGGGGGGGGGGGGGGGGGGGGGGGAAATCGGACTATTCGGACCGAAAATTTTCAGATCAGAATCGGCGAAATTCAAAATTTTCATCTTTTAGTCATCTTTAATAAAATAATATATGATATTGACATTATAAGCGTCATTTTCGGAATTTCTTTTTGAAAATTTTTCAGAAATATTGTAGGAAGTTTAAATTAGATAAAAAAAATAGAATCTAACATGTTGGGGTTTTTTTAATAAAAATAATATTTTACTAAATATTTTCTTTGACCAATTTATGAGGTAATTTTGACATAACTTTCCCTAACTCTATATTAAATATAGGTTTTGTGATGACATTATTTTACACTATAAAATGGTGGCTTTGTGGCTTGAAAAAAATGGATGAGAGAACATAAAGAGTGAAAGGAAAATGTCTTTCAAAAGATCATATATTATATAGATATATTGAGCTCTTGTTGTGTGTCGGGTGTAAGCTTCTACTTCACTTGAACGTGCAATTTCGGTGAAGTTACAGCGGAGAGATAGGCTGGGTTGTTGTATCCCATAGGCGACACGATCGGAACCTTTTTGCACCTCATTAGAGAAGGGGTCGTGAATTTCGTCTTAAGAAAGCAACCTAGTCCGCGCCGCACCTTGCCTATCTCCATATTATCGTGGTTTCATTGCAGCAACTTGTTACCTATAAAATTAGAGAACAAAGGGAGTCCAAGCCTCATCCACAAGTTTCATGATCAATCGTCAAATTGGAGCCGTGGTTCCAACAATTTAAGACGAATTTTCAATCCCGTGAAAATGAGATTTGACGATGATCCAAAATATGAGACATTTCAGCCCTCGATATGAAAAGGGAGATGATACGTTCCATTTTATATATTGTTTTTAGTTGACGAAAAAATTAATGATCTTATTATCGTTGTAGGTGATTTTTCGTTTAATTCACGAGTTATTACTTTGAGGCAAGTTTTGAACCTGTTACGTTCCGAATTTCAGAATGTGTAAACCACAAAAGTTGCAGGACTTTGTATTGGCTGTCCGAAACATTTTGATTCACTGAGATTGGACATCAAACGAGAGAGATATGATCCAAATACTGAGCACTGCTGCAGCTGCCAAATTGTGCGCGTTTTTGAGGTATTGAAAGAATCGATAATAGAAAATTATTGAATCTGGTATGTTCTTCGTTTCCACATTACTTCAGATAATTTTGCACTAGTATTTATAATATAGCACGTGGTAATGATTTGAGATGTGTATGCGTTTGTTCATATAATTTGACACACATATATTTATGGGGTTATATGAGATAACCCCTTCATTTAATTTCCTAAGAGGGATAAGTCCAATTAATAATCCTATTTTTGGGATAACCCCTTTCCATAGCAAAATACTTATATTACCCTTGTAGTGTATTTTCGAATTTTAATGTTTAATTTAATTTCCCAAAACAACTCCCCTAAAAATCCGCCTAATCCCCAAAATCTCTCAAAACATCTCAAACCGTTTCAATTAAAATAAATTACGTTTGATTCTATTTTTAATTTTAACCTTTTTTTTTGCAGAAATTGTTTTTAAAATTTTTGATTAAATAGTATTTTTTTTTGTAATTTATTTTATTCTGAAGTTTTTTTATAAGAAAATTATAGAATTTTAATTTTCTTAAAAAAAAAATATTTTCGTTATTAAAAATTGATTTTTTTTTTTTAATTGTCTTTTTACATTTCGATTTAAAAAACAAGGTTTTTAACATATTGAAATTCACTATAAATTTATCGAAAACCACTATGTAATTAATGTATTCCATTACAAAAATTCATTATAAATTTATCGAAACCACTATGTGTTAACGTAGTTCATTACGAAAATCCATTATAAGCTTATCGAAAACCACTAAATAATTAACATTATCTATTACAAAAATTCACTGTAAACTTATTGAAAATTTCAGTTTTTTAAAAAATCATTTTCTTTCCAGCAGGTTTACCAAAAAATGAAATCCACTACACATTTGTCAAAATTTATCGACATTCATTATAAAAAAATTATAAAAAAAATAACGTAAAGTTCACTATTAAATTGTCGTAATCCATTGTAAAATTAACGTAATTCACTATTCACTGTCTAAGTTTAAAATCCACTATTTCGGTTCACATCAAAATTTATGAACACTCACTATCTAAAAAAAATTAACGTAATCCACTGTTCACTGCCTGAATTTGAAATCCACTATTCACTGTTTGAAATCCACTATTCACTGTACGTGTTGTCAACCTCATCCCTCTACCGTAATCCACTATTTAATGTCACGTAAGAATTCGAAAACCACTATTAGTCTAAAACCACTATCCACTATTCATTGTCTAAATTTGAAATCAACTATTCACTGTACGCGTTGTCAACCCCATCCCTTAATCCACTATTTAATGTCGAAACCCACTATTTACTAAAACCATTATTTACCGTAAGCGCGTCGACACCCCCTCATCTATTCCTCGCGCCTGCAGCAGGTATATTTTGTCTGAAATCCACTACAAGTTCATCAAAAACCACTATGCAACTAACGAAAACCACTATACAATTAACGAAAATCACTGTACAATTAACGAAAAACACTATGCAATTAACGAAAACCACTATGTAATTAATGTATTCCTTTACGAAAATTTACTGTAAACTTATTGAAAACCACTATATAATTAATGTATTCCATTACGAAAATCCACAACAAGCATATCAAACTACAACTATCAAAATCCACAACGAAAATTGCCTGAAATCCACTATGAAATTATTGATATCCACAATGATATTACCGAAATTTACCACAAACTTATCCAAAACCACTAAAAACATACGTAATCCACTACTGACACAACTCAAAAATAACAAACAAAAAACATAATCTACTATTTGAATCGCTTGGTGGCGCCGTGGCAGTGCCTATATTGCCTTGGCGCCGTTATGTGAATCGCCAGGTATGAAGGCGGTGGTTGGTGGCTCTGACCACAAGCAGATTATTGCTCTTCTCTGTGAGGACGACGAAGAAGATCCAAAGACGACGGTGGCGTGTTGGCGTCGCACTACACCTCCGCCAAAGTGTGGATAATGACGGATGACATCAAATTTATCCCCTACTCACAAAAACATGGTTTCATATTTAAAATCAAGAGAAGTACTAAATATTAATCACAGAGCTTGACAATAATTATAGATAGTAAAATATTGAAAATTAAATTCGTAACCATCATTAACTATTCTCTATCCTGCAGAACTTAAATCTTTTATAGTAGTATTAATTTTCCAAATCATATGAATCATCTATTTATCATAATTAGTTATCAGACTACTATATATACATATATTGTCACGAAATCAACTGATATGAACAAAACCAAAAAAATAAATTTGAAATCAAAATACATCAATTATAAAAAGCATCATCTAGGGCAAAAAATGTAATTTGACATACCAATATTTGCGGAATTCTTCCTCAGGAATCCATTTTTCAATCGTCCCCGCCTTCTTCTTCTCGTCCATTGATTCCGCATTTTGCTTCACCTTACAGTCGTAGACGGAGAAAGGCTAGACTGTACTATGCACGAAAAAAATCCAAAAAATCGGCGATGGAAAGAAAATAGAGGGGCATAGGAAACCGTAGTACACCTTTGAGCGAACGATCGATCTGCCGGCAACACTGAAACCGGATCTTCCATTGTGGTCGTCGGCGGCTTTAAGCGAGAAGAAGGTCACGATTTAGTCGGCGGAGAAAGGGTGGCCGAATTATTAGGGGGAGGGGAGTACTGTGTGCTATAGAATTGAAGAGAGTAGAAATGAAGATAGATGAGGAACGATAGATTAACGGCGGTTCAAATTAGATGAGTACATGACTAGGTTAAGAAGGGTATAATAGGATTATAATGATTTAATAATATAATATTTAAATAAATGGATTTATCTCAAAATGTGGAAAAATAAATGGATCCCCTCTAATTGTAAATGTCATATGAGGGGGTTTTCTCAAATAATCCCTATATTTATTGTTGCATGAAAATCTTTTGAAATAAATTCTTGAATGACCAATTATATATGTGTAGATTTTTTGAGAATAGTGGGTATATATTTAGTGCATTAAAATTATCGTTTACACGAGGAATTGTATGTGTAAAAATTGCATGTTGTGGCTGTTTTGGATTTTCTTTTATGTTCTATCATTCATGTTTCAAATTTCATATTTGACTAGTAAACGGTTTTATTAATGTGAACTTAATTGCATTTAAGCTCAAACATATGACCGTTGTTGGAATTATGATGAGTTACAAAGATTAAAGTAGGTTATTGAAATTCATTTAATAGAAAGTAATAATTGAAACGTTGGAATGAAATTAAACGTTTTTATGTGTTTAAGAATTGATGAATTAATTTAGCAACAATTTCATTTGACTGTGAGAAATCCGTAGCACGCTGCCAAGGTTACCTCTATATATTAATTCATGTTTAGTTACATTGCATGCAATTCTTTTTGGGCAAAAATGAAAGAATAAAATATTATTTGTTCATGACATGTTTTTACCGTGCTCTGATTGTGCATTTTGAAGGATTATTCTGCATGCATTAATTTGTTTAAATAAGATTTGGAGAATAATTTTGTGTAATAATGAGATAACTTTTTAAGGAGATAATGTTTATTGTTAAGTGTATATTTTTACACTTTATCGTGTCTTTTTATTTGAGCTTTTGGTGTGATTTAACGATAATTGGTGCTTAAAAAGTTGATCTATTGTATTTTAGGTACAAATTGAAGAATTGGAAAAGTTTGGGGTCAAAACTGCAATTTTGGAGAAAATATGGGCCAAAAGTGAAATAATCAAAAATCTGAAGAATTTGGCACGGGACGGCCGTCCCATATTTACACCTAAAAATGGGACGGCCGTGCCAAATGCAGAAATTGGGCAGAAGGTTTCGGCGATTCTCGCGCGGCAGTGTGAGAATTGCACTGATTTTCGCGCCGCCGTGCCAACACACGCTGGAGACAATTTTGGACTTTTAATCACATAAGGAAACCTAAAATCATCTACCAAGTTGGGACATCTATTTAAGCCCAAACCAAGCATGAATTGAAGAACTTTGGACACAACCTTGGAACGAGAGGAGCGAGAGAACGAAGAATCGAAGACGGAGAATTGACAACTCTTCATCATAATTCTTCTTTCACCTATCTTTTCTTAATCTATGACTTTTATTACTTTTATTATGTTTTTTCGTTATGAGTAGCTAAGTTTTTAATCTAGGATTTTGTTGGAACCCTATGTGGGGATGGTGAACCCGTTTTCTTGAGATTATGCAATTATGATTTTATGATTATTTCTTATACTTGTTATGATTGTTAGTGCATGAACTTAATTAATTTATGTGCTTTATCTGTGATTATTGGGATTGACTCGACAGAGCTATTTTGATAATTAGACGGTAAGTATAAGAACCTTCGAGTAGTTTTCACCGGATGAGTGTGTCAATTGCATGTGGTGTCGTAGACATACAGATATCACCTTAGGTAGCCATTTACGAGACTTGTTAGTTAATGCTTTATTCATAATTTGTTTGCATAGACATATAGTGAACCGTTTATGAATAATAGACTCATAATACACGCGACAGCGGGTTATGAGTAAATTAGTGTCTCGGGTTAATAATCATGAATCATATATTTCATAATTGAGGGGTTTTGGGTGAGCAATTCTTGCATAGGGGGAAGATAAAATCCTAGGTCCGTTTTTATTGATATTTTCTCGTGTTTTATTGCTTTCATAATTAGTTTAATTAGATTTGACAACTTTGCGTAGGCTGGATAAAAATCATAATTGTTAGAGTTTGGTACTTAGGATTAGATAATTTGAGTATTCCCTGTGGGATCGACATCCGACTCTCACGAGTCCACTTTTACTACTTGTTTGCGATACGTGCACTTGCGTGTTGGTATTTAGCCCCAACAAGTTTTTGGCGCCGTTGCCGGGGACTACGGCTAAATTATCTATTTATTCTAATATTAAATTTGAGCAATTTTTCTTACTTCAGCTGTTTTATTTATTTTATTTGCTTATTTTTTTTTATTTTTTTTTAGGTACTTTTTATGCGAAGAGGGCACGACACGAGGTTGCTACCTTTGGATCCCGAAATTGAGCGAACGTTTAGGCATGCTAGGAGAAATCAACGGTTAGCTCGAAACGTTCCCGCAATAATGGAGGAAGAGAATAATCGTAGGGGAGATGACCAAGGGCGCCTACCGAATGCGGCAGGAAATATCGTCAACGAGCAAGAGCAACAACAACTCATTAATCCACCACCTTGCCAACGAGCATTGCATGAGTACACCGTTCCAACACTAAATGGGTTTCAATCAAGCATCCAGCAGCCCCCCATTGAAGCCAACAATTTCGAAATTCGAGCGGGACTCCTCATGATGCTCCAAAACAATGGGTTATTCAGCGGATTGGCTCATGAAGACCCACATCTCCACTTGGTCAACTTCCTCGAAACGTGTGATTCGCACAAGATGAACGGAGTATCACCCGAAGCACTGCAACTCCGCCTGTTCAAGCACTCCTTACAAGGAGCAGCCCGAGAATGGTTACAAACTCGCGCACCGCACTCCATCTCGTCTTGGGCCCATCTAGCACAACTTTTCATGAACACATACAACTCCCCAACAAAACCTGAGAGAATCCGCAGAGAAATTCAAAACTTCATACAAGAAGCCGGTGAAGCGTTATTCGAGACGTGGGAGCGGTTCAAACAACTTATTCGGAGATGCCCGAATCACGGTCTTCAAGAGTGGCGGCAACTTCAAATATTTTATGATGCATTGCAAGATAATTCGAGAACGGTGCTCGATTCAGTAGCTGGCGGTATGTACATGAGCTTGACATATGACGAAGCTTACGAACTTTTGGAGCGGATCGCAAGGAACAAATACATGCGGGCATCGGACCGGTCAAATAGCGGAGCCAATAAGACGGGAGGAATTTTGGAGTTAGACGGGGTCACCGCAATCACCGCCCAGTTAGAAAAGCTATCAAAGCAAGTAGCAGCTTTGCAGACTCAGCAAGTCCATGCAGTCCAAGGTACCGACCGGGGCTTAGAAGAAACGGAGTCTCTAAATTACATGAATGACACCAACCGACAACAGAGGAACCCGTACTCCAACACTTATAATCCGGGATGGAAGGATCACCCCAACTTTGGAAGTGGAGGATCTCAGCAAGGACAAAGGCCAGCTCCCGGATTCCAAAATCCGCCTCAAGCTCCACCTCAAGGGGTAGATCTCGCAAACATCTTAGCTCAATTTATGACATCAACGCAAGCTTCCATTCAAAATTTGGAGACACAGATGGGGCAACTTGCAACCCAACTAAACGCGAGGCCATCGGGAGCACTGCCATCGAATACGAAAGATCCTCGAAAGAGCAACATCGAGCAGTGCAATGCAGTAACTTTGCGAAATGGGAGGCAATTAGAGGAAGGTCCTAAAAAGTCCGTTGCACCACCGCCTATTGTAGAGGAGCCCAAAGAAAAGACCGAGGTCGGGCCAAGCAACACAAAGATCGCAGTAAGTGAATCTACTCCCAAGGTACCCTTCCCTCAACGTTTTCAAAACTCCAAGCTTGATATGCAATTTCAATTATTTTTGGATTATCTTAAAAAGTTGCATGTTAATATTCCTTTTGTTGAGGCACTTAAGCATATGCCAAATTGGGTTAAGTTTATAAAGGAACTTGTATCGAAGAAGATGAGGCTTCCGGAGTGTGCAACAATAGTAGACCTCAATGAGCAAAGTAGTGCTATCCTTTCAAATAAAATTCCACTGAAGCTTAGAGATCCGGGCAGTTGTACCATTCCATGCACAATAGGTACTAGGTATTTTGGGCGGGCGTTGTGTGATCAAGGGGCGAGCGTAAATTTAATGCCTTTATTAATTTATGAGAAATTGAATTTAGGAGAAATTAAGCCCACTTCCGTGACCTTGCAGCTAGCAGATAGATCTTTTACTCACCCTTTAGGTATAGTGGAGGATGTGTTGGTCAAGGTAGATAAGTTTATACTCCCGGCCGATTTTCTAGTACTAGACATAGAGGAAGATGAAAATATTCCCCTTATCTTAGTACGCCCCTTCTTAGCAACCGGTAGGTCAATTATTGATGTAGGAAGGAGAGAGCTAAGAATGAGTGTGGGGGAAGAAACAATGATCTTCAAGGTGTACCGGGTGGATGAAAGGCCTATTACGGCTAATGGATGTTATCTTCTTGATGAGGTAAGTGATTCTAAACTTTTTCCTGTTAAATTACATGATTTAAATTTTTTTGTGGATACTAATGTGTATGTAGGAGAACAAAAGAAAAAGGTTGAGTTGGTTACAACACCTACTCAAAACACCGTGATAAAAGATGATGTTGGCAAGCCTCATGACATCAAGAAGAATAAATTCAAGGGCATTCCTAAGCGAACCAGTCGAAAGAGGAATCGGATCAACCCATTTATTCAAGACTTTCTCCAAAAGGAAGTAAGGAGATAGGTTCAAAAGCTAAGGAATTGAAGAGCAAGAACAAAGTCTGGCTGAAGACTATAAACTTAGCGCTTCTCGGGAGGCAACCCGAGATTTTCGTTTTATTTTATTTTATTTATTTTTCTTGTTTTATTTTGTTTATTAATTTTATAAGCATGCAAGCTAATAAATTAAACATGTTTTTAATTTTTAGGACCAAAAATCGCAATTTTGCAGCTCATACGCCCGTCCCAAAACAAGGCTTAATTTCACACGGCCGTGTGAAAAATCTGGAAGCTACTGCCCAATTTTGGCAAATCGCACGGCCATGCGGAAAATAGTTCAAAATCTCATACGGCCGTGCGAAACTCAACAGAAGCATAATAAAGGCGAGGGTGGAGAGAAAACCGGAGACGGCCAAGACGACTTATTCAGGTGTATTCTATCCTTAAACTTCGTGTTAATTACATTGAGGGCAATGTAAATTTTAAGTTTGGGGGTGGAAAATTACTTGTTTTTATGTGCTTTAATTTTTTAGTTTGCATGCCTTATGTTTTTTTTATTTTGAGTTATTTTATTTTAGTTATTTCTTTCGAAAAAAAAAAAATTTGCTTGAGATAAATGCTTCGATGAATCATGATGATGAAAGATGGTCGATGTTTAATGATGAAATTGCTTGTTTTATCTTGATTTTGATCGAATTTTGGTGAGCTTTTGATTCAAAGTGTCGTAAGAAGGAGTCATTGTTAGGAATCTCGAATTATGCGTCGCTTTGGTTGAAAGTTTTGTGTTTTAAAATTTGAGTTAATTTATGTTATATCATATGCTATTCGGTTTTAGAACTTGTCTTATGAATTTACAAAGTGAAATATTAAATTGTTGAGCAATTTGGGAAGTGATTTGGGCCATCTTTGGACCGTTTGAGCCTTTCAAGCCTACCTTTAAATTTTTATCATTCGAACCTTGATTGAGCCTTGGAGAAACGGTGTTCTTTCTTTTAGCCAATGTGTATAAGGTAGAATAAGTGGAGATTTTTGAAAAATTAACCCTTGGAGTTCGGTCGAAATTTTTTTATAAGGTCCTTCTTCTTCTTCTTCGAAAAAAAAAATATAAAAAAAATAATAATAAAAAAGAGAAAGAAAAAGAAGAAGAAGAGACTAGAAGGGGAAGTAAGGACTAGTTGTTGAATTGTTTTGAAAGCTCGATCCATTGTCTTAAGATCAAAAGTGGAGACTTTTGAACTCTTAAAAATCGAGTTTATTAAAGTCCTTAGAGGTGAATTCATTGTTTCAAACGCCTATCTATCAAAATTTGGCGTAATCATCTCAATTCAAGAAGCATAGCCACCTATACCCATATCTCCTACCTCGAACCAAAAAGCCCAACATTTGAAAGCCAAAAAGTCCCAATGATCCCAATAGCTCAATTATTTGATACTAGCCGAGTAAAGAAATTTGGTGAGTATTTGGAGTTGAATATTAATATGTAAGTATAAATTTTCTCAATTTTTAATGTACAAATATGGGATACTTGAAGCGATAGCATGGTTTGTGGTTTTTAGCAATGGTGAGTGAATACGTATCTTTGAATTACGAGCTTGTAAATTTTTCGAATTGTCATGATAATTGCAAGTTCTGAAAAAAATGAAAGTTGACCATTAATCTATGTGATGAGAGGCATTTGTTGAGAGTGTTGCTGTGAGAGTTGCTAGTTTTTGCTTGAGGACAACAAAAGATCAAGTTTGGGGGTGTGTTAAGTGTATATTTTTACACTTTATCGTGTCTTTTTATTTGAGCTTTTGGTGTGATTTAACGATAATTGGTGCTTAAAAAGTTGATCCATTGTATTTTAGGTACAAATTGAAGAATTGGAAAAGTTTGGGGTCAAAACTGAAATTTTGGAGAAAATATGGGCCAAAAGTGAAATAATCAAAAATCGGAAGAATTTGGCACGAGACGGCCGTCCCATATTTACACCTAAAAATGGGACGGCCGTGCCAAATGCAGAAACTGGGCAGAAGGTTCCGGCGATTCTCGCGCGGCCGTGTGAGAATTGCACTGATTTTCGCGCGGCCGTGCCAACACACGCTGGAGACAATTTTGGACTTTTAATCACATAAGGAAACCTAAAATCATCTACCAAGTTGGGACATCTATTTAAGCCCAAACCAAGCATGAATTGAAGAACTTTGGACACAACCTTGGAGCGAGAGGAGCGAGAGAACGAAGAATCGAAGACGGAGAATTGACAACTCTTCATCATAATTCTTCTTTCACCTATATTTTCTTAATCTATGACTTTTATTAATTTTATTATGTTTTTCGTTATGAGTAGCTAAGTTTTTAATCTAGGATTTTGTTGGAACCCTATGTGGAGATGGTGAACCCGTTTTCTTGAGATTATGCAATTATGATTTTATGATTATTTCTTATACTTGTTATGATTGTTAGTGCATGAACTTGATCAATTTATGTGCTTTATCTGTGATTATTGGGATTGACTCGACATAGCTATTTTGATAATTAGACGGTAAGTATAAGAACCTTCGAGTAGTTTTCACCGGATGAGTGTGTCAATTGCATGTGGTGTCGTAGACATACAAATATCACCTTAGGTAGCCATTTACGAGACTTGTTAGTTAATGATTTATTCATAATTTGTTTGCATAGACATATAGTTAGGGCTGGGCATTTGGGATCGGGATTCGGGATCCCGTCCCGTCCCGATCGGAATTTTACTATTTGGGACTAAAACTTCGGGAATTCGGGATTAGGAACAAATACGGGATCGGTATTAGGGAATTGGTTCAATCCCGATCGGGATATTTTAATCCCGATTTAGGAAAAAAAGAAAAAAAAACTAATAAAAAAATACACACACACACATATATATATATATATATATATATATATATATATATATATATATAGTGTAAAGGAGATGAGAAATACAATATAAAATATATTGTTTCAACTTATTTTTAAATTTTTAAATTTTTATTTGTTCCAAGTTTTGTGGTAAAAATAAATAAGGCAAGAACAATAGTATGTATATAATATATTCAAGTTGGTCTAGTGTATAAAATAATACTAATGGAAAAAAGATGTAATATTTCTTAGTTTTTAGGCAAAATATGGGATTTCCCGATCCCAATCCCGATTCCTGAAATATTTAGGGATACCGATATAATCGGGATTTAATAGTTTGGGACGGGATTGGGATTTAAAATTTCTATCTCGAATCCCGAAATCCCGATCCCGAAAATCCCGAATTCCCGAAATCCCGTCCCGAACTCACCCCTACATATAGTGAATCGTTTATGAATAATATACTCATAATACACGCGGCAGCGGGTTATGAGTAAATTAGTGTCTCGGGTTAATAATCATGAATCATATATTTCATAATTGAGGGGATTTCGGTGAGCAATTCTTGCATAGGGGGAAGATAAAATCCTAGGTCCGTTTTTATTGATATTTTCTCGTGTTTTATTGCTTTCATAATTAGTTTAATTAGATTTGACAACTTTACGTAGGCTGGATACAAATCATAATTGTTAGAGTTTGGTACTTAGGATTAGATAATTTGAGTATTCCCTGTGGGATCGACATATGACTCTCACGAGTCCACTTTTACTACTTGTTTGCGATACGTGCACTTGCGTGTTGGTATTTAGCCCCAACATTTATGAAACTAAATAATTACTTATTTTAAGATTGAGAAATAGTGGGAGTATTAGCAATAAATTTTAATTGCGAAAATAAGCATGATTTATTTGATGGAGGTAATATTGCATGTATTTTAAAGAAAAAAATTATGATTCATTCAATATGGTTTTAATATTGAGAATTTCCTTTTCTCTTGCTGCGTGATCTGGGTTGAGGGAGTTCCGTGTGAGTGACTGAAAAACGGACATTTGAATGTTGTGTGCTATTGCTTCTCTTGGCAGTAGTTGGTTTCGTTTTGGGTATTGGGGTCTGTGTGACTTAGGGTTGGAGGCAGAGGATTTTGGAACGATTGGCTTGATTCCGGTGAGTGTTTGGAGGCAGCCAGACGAGTCTTGGACGTGGACGATCGGAAACAGAGGACTGAGCCGGATCTACGTCTTCCACCCAGATCCGTTTACGGATCTATCGGGTTAGCTAGTTGGTTCTTATAATTTGTAATTTAATATTATTGAATATTTAGAATTGCTTTGTACTCCCTAATCCCTTTTCCCATAGGATTTATTATTATGTACTTATATAATTATTTGGTCTGTAATAATTATTGAGTTCAACGGGTACCCAACAGTGGTACCAGAGCAATAATTTGTTGTACCCGTTGAACTGGCGTACAAAACCCTACCATGGGTTTTGCTCAGGTATTGTATTCTAAACCCCCTATGGTTGGTTTTAGTTTTCTTGTTTATTTGTTGGTTGCGTTTCTGGATCTGTGTGTCAATCTTTATTAATTGTTGGATCTGTGTGTCCATTAATTGCTGGATCTGTGTGTCCATTAAGTGTTGGATCTGTGTGTCCATTTATGTTAATTTAGCTGAATCTGTGATTCAATCTGTGTGTGCTAAATTTTCGTTTATTTATTCCGCTGCTTATTTGAATTGTCTTAACGATACCAAATATAGATTTATTTTTCGATTTGGTTTAACCTCTCTCTCTCTACACAAAAACCCAGCTTGCGGGAACCGCTAGTGCTTCCCGACCTGGTTGGGGTAGTTGAGGGAGGACTGCCAGGTCTTCATTACTTGCTTTACTTTAATTTTGGTATCGTTTACTTGCGCAATAGTTATATTTTATCCTGTTGTGTGTTCTGGATAATGGCTTCTATGACTGCTTATTCTGTGGCTCCTTTTGATGGAAAATGTGATTTTTCAATCTGGCAACAAAAAATGAAAAATATTTTAATTCAACAAAAAGGCTTTAAGGCTATTTCTTTAGAAGATGTTTTTATGGCTAATGTCAGACGTGAAGAATTTGATGAACTTGCTTATGCCTCTATTATTCTGAATTTGAGTGATTCTGTGATTAGAAAAGTAGGAAAAAGCATGATTCTGCTAGAAGTCTATGGGATAAGTTGGAAGAACTTTATACTGAAACTTCCTTGCCCTCAAAATTGTTTTTGCTCGAAATTTTTTTCAGATTTAAACTTGACTTGAACAAAGAGATTGATGTCAACATCGATTAATTTACAAAACTTGTTCAAGATATTAAACTGACTGGAGATAAAAATATTGATGATTATACTCCAATCGTTCTTTTAAATGCCATACTAGAGTCTTAGAATGATTTAAAATCTGCCATTAAATATGGTAGGGACTCTATGACTCTTGATGTTGTTATAAATGCTTTGAAAAGTAAGGAGTTGGATTTAAAAGTGAACAAGAACAACAAATCTTTTGGTGAGGTGAACTTTGTGAAAGGAAAGCAACAAAATCGTTTTCAAAACAAAAACCCGGCTTTCAATCAAAATGGTCAAAGTTCTTCAAATTTTCAAAACAAAAAAAATGGCAAGTGGAATGGAAAGTACAATGTGAAACCAAATACTCCTAGGAAGTGCTATAATTGTGGTGATCCAAACCATTTTTCTAATGTGTGCCCTAAACCTATGAGAGATCAGAAAATTACTAATATCAATCATGTTTCTGATAATATTGGTGATGTTTTTATGCTTAGTGGTATGCATGCTTCTGTGACTTCTGTGTTAGCCTATCTTAGTGAGAATGAATGGCTTCTTGATTCTGCATGTTCATATCATATGACTCCACGTAGGGAAATTTTTTCTGACTATGTGCAAATGAAAAATTGTGGTGTTACTTTAGCTGATGGCACTAGGATAGTTGTGAATGGTATTGGTACTGTATGCTTAAAATTTGATACGGGCTATGTGTTAACCTTGAAAAACGTGAGGCATGTTCCTACCTTAAGTCACAATTTGATCTCTTGTGTTGTGCTTGAAGATGATGGTTTTCGTGGGGATTGGGGAGATGGTTGCATGAATATTATGAAGGGTAGCCATTATTTGTTTAAAGCTTTGAGAACGGGAAATATGTATGTTTGTTCTGCTGAATATTCTGCATCTGTGAATGTTGTCCAAAATGATTTATCTGAATTATGGCATAAACGGCTAGGTCACATGAGTAATAAAGGGCTTAATATATTGCATAAAAATCAGTATTTTGGAAATGATAAAGTGTCTTATGTGACTCTATGTGATTCATGCATTTTAGGTAAACAAACGCATGTTCCTTTTCCAGAAAATCCTTCTCCCAATCCATCAAGATGCACGGAAATCCTAGAATATATTCATGCTGATGTGTGGGGTCCCGCTAGTGTTCATACACATGGTGGGAACCATTATTTTCTATCTATTATTGATGATTATTCTCGTAAAGTGTTTGTTTTCCTTTTAAAGCAAGAATCGGATGTCTTTGACAAATTTAAAACTTGGAAAACGTTGATTGAAAATCAAACTGGTAAACGGATAAAAACACTTAGGACAGATAACGGTACTGAGTCTTGCAACCTATAATTTGATAATTTGTGTGTTGAATCTGGAATTAGAAGGCATAAATCTGTTGTGCACACCCCACAACAAAATGGTGTGGCCGAACGAATGAATAGAACCCTTCTCGAAAGACTAAGGGCTATGTTAACTAGTTCTGGACTGCCAAAGTTTTTTTGGGGTGAAGCAATTTTGACTGCTACTTATTTGATTAATCGTTCTCCATCTGTGCCATTAAATGGCGACTTACCCGAATCTGTGTGGTGTGGTAAGAAAGTAGATTTGTCAACTTGCATGTTTTTGGTTGCGCTGCTTTTGTTCACCATAAATGTGATAAACTTGAACTTCCGTGAAATGTGTTTTCTTAGGTTATCCCGATAGGGTTAATGGGTATAGGCTTTGGTTGAAAGATGATTTTTGTTATAAAACCGTAATTAGTAGAGATGTTATTTTAATGAATATGAATTTTCTTGTCTTGATGTCCCTATTGTGGTTATTCCTCAATCTACTCCAAATGAGGTGGAGCAATTGCCTATTAAATCTGATGATGTGAGTGATTCTGAATTATTTGAAAATATGCAAGATCAAACTGTTGAAACCGATTTGCCTAACGTGGATGATTTGTCTGATTATCAACTTGCTAGGGATAGACCTAGACGTGAGCATGTTAGGAAACCTAAACACTTTGATTATTTTCACCTTGCTTCACATGTTTTCAATGTGTTTAAATCATTAGATGGAAATGATCCTAAGTCGTATAAAGATGCTTTAAAATCTGATAAATCTACCGAATGGTTAAATGCTATGAATGATGAAATGAACTCGCTGCATGTTAACCATATTTGGGAACTTGTGCCTAAACCTGCTAATTGTTCTGTGGTAGATTGCAAATGGCTATTTAAGGTCAAAAATGAGGTAGATTCAATTAGATATAAAGCTAGGCTAGTGGTTAAGGGCTTTACTCAAAAAGAGGGTGTTGACTACACCGAAATTTTTGCCCCTATTGCTAAATTCACTACTGTGCGTATTATGCTTGCTTTAGTTGCTCATTTTAATTGGGAATTGAAGCAAATGGATGTTAAAACTGCGTTCTTGCATGGTGAATTAGATGAGACGATCTATATGAAACAACCCGAGGGCTTTGTAGATCCTAATAAAGGTGAACATGTGTGTTTACTTAAAAAGTCTTTGTATGGCTTGAACAATCTCATAGGCAATGGAATAACAAATTTGACTCTTGCATGCTTTCTTTGAATTTTAAACGAAGTGACTTCGATTATTGCCTTTATTTTATGGAGAATGCTCGTGTTCCTATCTTTCTGTTAATTTATGTTGATGATATGCTCCTAATTAGTCCTTGCTTGAAATCCATTGATTATATCAAAAAGTGTCTAAGTGAACAATTTGATATGAAGTACTTAGGAGATGCCAAGAAGATTCTTGGAATTAATATTGATAGGGATCGTAGTAATAACACCTTGTTTCTTAATCAAATTTCTTATGTTGAAAAGATCTTGGAAAAATTCTCTATGAATTCTGCTAAATCTGCTTCTGTGCCATTAGCTGCCCAGTTTTTGCTAAGTAAGACTCAGTCTCCTTCTACTGAATCTGAAATAAATGATATGCAATTTGTGCCTTACTCCAATTCAATTGGATCTGTCATGTATCTTATAGTTTGTACTCGGCCTAATACTGCATATGCAGTTACTTGTTTAAGTAGATATATGTCTAATCCCGGTATGCCGCATTGGGAAGCACTTAAATGGCTTCTTCGTTATTTGAAAGGTTCGTTGAACTTGGGATTGATTTTTTCTGAATCTAATAATGGTGTTGAATTAATCGGATATGTGGATTCTAATTTTGCTAATGATAGAGATAATAGGAAATCTACTACTTCTTATGTTTTCACTTTGTGTGGCTCCTGCATTAGTTGGAAATCTCAGTTGCAACGAATAGTAGCTTTATCTACTACTGAAGCTGAGTACATTGCTGCAACCAAGGCTATAAAAGAAGCCATTTGGCTTAAAGGGCTTCTCAAAGAAATTGGTTTTTTAAATGGAGAAGTAGTTGTCTATTCGGACAGCCAATCAGGTATCCAATTGTGTAAGAACCCGGTTTTCCACGAGACAACTAAACACATACAAATTAAGTACCACTTTATTCGTAACATAATGGATCATGGCAAAATTAGACTTGAAAAGATCTCATCAGAATTTAATCCAGCTGATATTGGTACTAAATGCCTACCCATCGAAAAATTTAGATCTTGTTTGAAGAATCTAAATTTTGAGACGAAAGGTTGATTTACTTTATGTATTTCATTTTTTATTGCTTTCGTAGTGTAATTTATTTTTATGCAAATAAATTATGTACTAAGTCTATTCCATTGAGTGCAGGTACATTTACCCTGCAATGATGACCTATATTTTCCACAAAAGTGCCGATGACTCATTTGGTCCAGGTCGAGATTATTGGAAATATAGGCCCAAATGAGTTTATAACTCTGGGCCCAAATCCACTCACCTTGCAGCCCACTCACCAAAGTAATCAGCCCACGAGCTTAAAGCCCAAGTCTGTGGGCTCTAGGATTTATCTCGTCGATTAAATCCTATTGAGAGATCCTGACCGTTGGTTTGGAATATAAATATGTTCTTACTCTCTTCTCTCTCCAGCCCTAAACCTAATCACACCAGCCGCTACTTCCTCTTCTCTCAGTTCTGGTGAGATTTTCTTGCCGAAATCCTCAGTCTATTCCCTCTCTGTTTTCTTCTGAGCTTCGGTTATGGCTGAGATTATTAAAACCTTTTTCATGTTTTCAAAAAGGTACAAAACGATTTTTCTCGAAGCACATAAGTCCGTTTTTCGAAATTGTCCGTTCTTTTTCCTTTTCTCTTGCTGCGTGATCTGGGTTGAGGGAGTTCTGTGTGAGTGACTGAAAAACGGACATTTGATTGTTGTGTGCTTTTGCTTCTCTTGGCAGTAGTTGGTTTCGTTTTGGGTATTGGGGTCTGTGTGACTTAGGGTTGGAGGCAGAGGATTTTGGAACGATTGGCTTGATTCCGGTGAGTGTTTGGAGGCAGCCAGACGAGTCTTGGACGTGGACGATCGGAAACAGAGGGCTGAGCCGGATCTACGTCTTCCACCCAGATCCTTTTACGGATCTGTCGGGTTAGCTAGTTGATTCTTATAATCTGTAATATATTAGTATTGAATATTTAGAATTGCTTTGTAATCCCTAATCCCTTTTCCCATAGGATTTATTATTCTGTGCTTATATAACTATTTGGTCTGTAATAATTATTGAGTTCAACGGGTACCCAACAAAATATTTATTATTTATATTATTTAAACACATGAATCATATTTCATATGTTACTTTCTGAATGTAATGTACATTAGTCAATTGAAAATGATTCTTCCATCCGAAGAGGCATAAGTTTGTTCAATGAATCTTAAAAGATAACAGCATCATTAATACTTTTCTTGCCTTTGTATGTTTAATGTATTTTAACATATCAGTTATTCAAATTAATATACATCTTATCAATAAGCTAATTCTTCACAAACTGATATTACTTAGTTATCCTTCAACTTTTGTGTGATGGAAGTTTATTCATAAGGGCATTTTAGTACTTACATAAAAGGGAAGAAACCACCTATGATTCATACTTTTCTTTTATAATAATAAATAATAAATAGTATAGGTATAGATGGTTTAGTATTATTTGTCCCACACAAATTGAATTCTTCATTTTGAACGTTTTGTTTCTTGCTTCTGTATATTTTCATTGTATCAGGGTGTGTGGTGATGTCTAACTGAGGCCAATCCATCCAAATCGAGAAGCACCCTCATTTAGAAGTCCATCGAGGAAGCCAGGAAGGTCTAGAGATCCTAGTGTCTAATAAGAGTGGTACGGATTCTATTGACTTAATACCCTAGAATAACCGAAAGGAGCTCGTTGTAGTCCTAATGAATCTATAATGAAGGAACCTAGTAGATCATCATCTTGTCGAGCCTTCGTGAAGAGCTTTCCGAATTAATGTTCATGTCGGATGTTTAGGTTAATCTGGATCAGTCTGTGAAAACATAAGATCCTGTAAGGTGGAGCATATATGACCTTTTAGTTTCCAAACCATGCTCGCAAGATACACAATAGGCAAACTTCATTCTTCTGTTTAGCATAGTTGGTTTGGACACCCTTCAAATAAAACACTTTCTTGCATTAAAAAAATATGTTGATTTTGATTGTAATCATACTCCTTGCTACATTTTCTCTTTGGCTAAGTAAAGAATACTTTATTTTCCCTATAATCCACATATGTCTTTTGAATACTTTTATCTTCTAAATCGTGTTGTTATTCGGGGACGTTACAAAGTTCCTTCACACACTAGCCATATACATTTTGCTACTATAGTTGATGATTATCCGAGGTACACTTGATATGCTTATTAAGACAGAAGTTTGGTATTACCACTGTTATATGAAAAAAAATATCAAATGATAAAGATTGCTTGGTAAAATTATCAAAGACTTGAGGTCAAACCATGCATCGAAGCTCTCTTTTACTGCATTCTTTGAGAGTCTTGGTGTATTGCATCAGTTTTTTCATGTTCTCAAACCTAACACCAAATTTTGTTTGGTGGAGAGAAACCACCAACACTTACTAAATGTTGCAAGAGCTCTTTATTTTCCCATTCACCTCTGGACTTATCACGTCTTAACTTCTGCTCTCATTATTAAGAGAACTCCTTCCCTTTTATTATATGGAAAAATTCCTGATTATCATTCACTAAGAGTGTTTGATTGCTTGACTTTTTCATCTACTTTGCCAGCTGCTAGAACTAAATTTCAGCCAATAGCCAAGCTTTGTGTATTCATTTGTTATCGAGCGGATATTAAATATTACAAGTTGTATGATGTTCATGTTAGAGTAGGTACCAACAAGCCAACTTGTGGTTGTCGTCTTTCATTTATTCTTGTAATAAATAATCCTTTATCGTATTAATGATAAAACACCTTTTGGAATTTTATATCTTTGTCACTTGCATAAGCATAGATACAGTCCTTACAGTTATTATAATTACTTATATTTGATCTAGTAGGATCATGAGCGATTTACTTGAGTAATATAACTGTTAAACCATGTTCCTAGTCGACGGGTTACGCCACCAATGAGGATATCAACATTTCCCATTAGAGACTATCACTTAGTATATGTGTACCGCGTCTCATCAGTAAATGGTATTGTGATATCGGCATACATAAGTGGGTGCTCGTAAGTTGATGAGTTCACTGAACTCCCTCATCCTAGAAATCTCTAAGTGGTTCTCAATAATCGAGTAGGGATCTCTATGATATAGTTGTACACCATTTGTCTTATGACCTAGACATTACCGTGACTTCACTAGAGGACTAGTTGTATGGTGACCTGTCCCTGAGTTCCACCGAGTACCGCCCCAAGGGCCAGTGTTCGTGCAGTCCGAAATCTAGTGGGAGGCCTATGCATTGTAGTCGGGGACTCGATCGCTAGAATAGTCTTGGATGTACTGTGTGTTCTCATAGTTTGTAATCATTAAGCCTTTGGCCAGAGCTGACTAAGTGATGATTAGGGAATGTGATTCTCTAAAGTCATGCACGTATCGATTAGAACACTTAGAACAATCGCACAGTCATTGAACTGTAAAGGAGGTCTCGATGAACCAATGCCTCTAGTTCAATCGGGATATATGTATCGAAGGGATCGTACTATACATTAACTATATCACACGGTTCTTCCAAGCACTTCATTTGTATATAGGGAATCATGATGTTAAATCACACGTGTTTATATCTTAAATTCGTTTTTCATATAATTTCTTTTGTCTTCCGCTGCACAATTAATTGCGTTAATATATTGCTTATTCTAATGCACGCTTGAATTTATTACAATTAAAAATTGTTGTATTATTTAAGTGAGTGTTTTTGAAAGTTTAAAATATTTTTAAAATATTGTTTATAATTTTTTCAGCTTTAAAATTTGTTTAAAATTGGAAAAATCGGATCTCAAAATAATTAAAATTGTTGTTTTTGTTGTTTATCCGGATCGAACCGGTCGGACCGGCTGGTCCGATGGTTCTTTTCGATCAAACCGACCGAATCGACGTGGAAACGGGTCAGACCAGTTCTCGGACGGACTGACCCGACCCGCTGATTCGGCCAGCTGGACCGGATTGAAACGGATCGATTCGGTCCGAACCGGTTAGATCGAACATGATCAGTAAAATAAAAAAAAATTATTTCAGATTTCTAAAATTAAACTTAAAACAGATTGATATTAATTTTTTGAAGATTATTTAAACCCAATTAGATAATTGATTCAACGATTAACTATTTTAGTAAATAGGTGTTAGATTAATTAATTAATTTAAAATTGTTTAATTGATTTTAATTAATAAAACAAATCAATAATATTGATTATACTTTAAATTAATCATTTGTACCTCAATAATATTTGAATGGTTTATGCTAAATGAAGTCCCAATTATTTTGAAAAACCCGATAATTAATTAATGTAATTAATTATAAGATTAGGTCAAATGTTAGTCCTAGGATAATATGCGTTTTCGTTTGCCTTTAGAGAACATAGATGTAGAAATTACATCGACCATTCCGAACCTTTTGATGAGATAATTTTTTTTCTTCTAAAAATCCCTCATTCTTAATTTTATTAAAAAATATTTCAAGCTATAAAGAAAAATCAATCTGTTGAATTTTTCTTTCCTTCTGCCAACGGTTGAATTATGTGTAGCCCTTTGAAATAGTGTAGTAAGTTGTGTTAGCGGGGAGTGCTATTGTAAGGTAAGCTGTAATTTAATTGACATAATGATGTAGGTAGCCATAGAGAGAGGGTTATGCTAGATTAACGTGGTCGGCTAGATTAACTAGGAACTACATTAACTTGGTATAATTAGTTCTATGAGCATCTTTGATTGGTTGGTTAGACTTGACACACGAAGATTTTGAATTCTCGAGATTAATTTAGGTTATTGTCAAGTGTGAGGAAAAATACTTTAGGATCATATAAATGATATGATTGATTGTGATCTACCTTTGGATAAATATAATCGGGCTAGATTTACTACGGGTTATTTGTGTCTATTGGACCTAAAGCCCACTAAAGAAAAATCGGTTTTCTCGTTTGTCTACTAGAGGGTAGTGGAACTCGATAAAATTAGTAGGAGAACAATTAAATTATAAAATCCAAATATTTAATCTTAAATCATTTAATATGAATCTCTAAAATCCACTTTTTTAACCTTTTAGATAATCATGTCTAAGAATCTCATAATCTCACTCCTCGACCAAAAACTCAATGGCCCAAACTACCTCCATTGGTTACGTAGTCTAAAACTTTTGCTCACTATTGGGGGGCGTCTCCATGTACTCGATGAGAGACTTCCTACCTCTATACCTGACACTGCGACTGATGCTGAAAATGAGACTTATGAAGCTTGGAAGAAGGACGACACTCATGCTAGGTGCTACATGATAGCATCTATGGAGCCTGCGCTTGCGAGGAAATATGAGTCTCACTTGCATGCTTTTGACATCAAGTCTCATCTTGATAGCATGTATTGTGAGAATATTAAAGTGTCTAGGTACGCAACTACCAAGGAGTAGACCAATGCGAGACTGCGCGAAGGGGCTTCGGTCCACGAGCACTGTCTCAAGATGATCACCCTTTTTGAGAAGCTAGTGAACCTTGATGTCACCCTCCCTACCGAGCTATCATTGCATTTGATCATGTTGTCCCTCCCAAGTTCCTATGATTCATTCATAGTGAACGAACAAACTTGATCCTCCTTTAGATGAGTTAATGAACATGTTGGTCAGTGATACGAACCCCGTAGAACTTGTTACGGGACCCAATAATCTTATGCGGAAGCAAGAACGGAACGTCCAAAAAATAAAGGATTCGATTGGCGGAATTCGGAATATTGACCCCGTAGCTATAGAGAGCTAGAAACCAATATTATCAAGGTGGAAGTATTGACCCTGTGATTATAATGAATCAGAAACCAATACTATAGTGCTAAGAATAATTCACAAGAATCCACTCGCAAAATATCCCGAAGAGTTGTTGAAGAACAACGAATGATAATTTTAATCTCTCAAAATAATACTTAAAAACGTCCAAATAATAATGATCCTAAAGCAACCTATTTATAAGTGTCAAAGAGACCTAATCTAACAAGGAAAATGAATCCTAACTTATCTATTATAAGGAAATAACGAAATAAACTAAATCTAGTCCAAATAGGACTCTAAATAACAAGAAATAAATTGTCCAATAATAAAATACGAAAATTAATAATAATCATCTTTTCCAAGTCATGGCTTCTTGGCTGGATGACTAGACGGGCTCAAGTCCTTGAGCTCGGCTTGCTTCACAATCTGGCCCGATAATTCGCTCCAATTAAGCTCAGCTGGGATCGAACTAGACTTCGTCAATTCTTCATTTTGGAGCTCGTGTTCTACTAAGTTAAGCATGGCTGCTTCAATGCGCTTGGCCCGAGCTCGGGTAATCGGTCCTCTTGGCACATGCAGCTCGTCCAAGTCATCAACTCCTTCATCCAGCTCGGCACTACCTCGCGTAATGGCTGGATCGTATCATCCTCCCCCTCTTGAAAATGATTCGTCCTCGAATCTGAACCTACATCAAACGGAGATAGGTCAGAAACATTAAATGTCGAACTAACTTGATACTCACTTGGAAGGTCGATCTTATAGGCATTATCGTTAATCTTTTCCAGCACTTGGAAAGGTCCATCTCCTCGTGGCTTAAGTTTTGAACTTCGCTGATTGGGAAACCTTTCCTTTCAAAAATGAACCCAAACCCAATCTCCTTGCTGAAAGGTAAGGTGCTTTCGCCCCTTATTAGCTCGGTTCGCAACTTGCTCATTCGTTTTCACAATGTGCTCGCGTGCTTCTTCATGGATTTTCTTCACTAACTCAGCCTTACGCTTCCCATCTAGACTAGAAATCTCATTAACAGGTAAAGGCAACAAATCCAAAGGAGTTAACGGATTAAAACCATAAACAATCTCAAAAGGTGAAAACTTTGTAGAAGAATGCACAGATCTATTATACGCGAACTCAATAAAAGGAATACATTCCTCCCACGACTTTAGGTTTCTTTTAAGAACAACTCGCAATAACATACCTAAAGTTTGATTAACCACCTCGGTTTGACCATTGGTTTGTGGATGACAAGTAGTAGAAAAGAGTAAAGTCGTACCTAACTTACCCCACAAAACACGCCAAAAATGACTAAGGAATTTAACGTCCCTATCACTAACAATAGTACGAGGTACCCCATGCAATCGCACTACTTCGCTAAAGAATAAATTCGCTACATGCGTAGCATCATCTGTTTTATGACATGGAATGAAGTGTGCCATTTTAGAAAAACGATCGACCACAACAAAAATAGCATCTCGACCTTTACTAGACCTCGGCAGCCCTAAAACAAAATCCATTGATACATCGGTCTAAGGGTGAGTAGGAACAGGTAATGGCATATATAATCCATGTGGTTTAACCCTAGATTTAGCTCGCCTACATGTTAGACACTTCGAACAAATCCTCTCAACATCTCGCTTCATACGCGGCCAAAAGAAATGCTCTTTTAAAATATCTAATGTTTTAGAAACACCAAAATGTCCCATTAAACCACCTCCATGTGATTCTCGCACAAGTAATTCACGAAGCGAACAAATAGGCATGCAAAGTTTGTTCTCCCTAAACAAATAATCATCATGCTTGTAGAATTTTTCAAAAGTTCCTTTTTGACATGCAGCAAATATAGTAGCAAAATCATGATCGTTCACGTACAGCTCCTTAACATGCTCAAAACCTAAGAATTTAGAACTAAGGGTCGACATGAGAACATACCTGCGAGATAGTGCATCAGCTACGACATTATCTTTACCTTGTTTGTACTGTATCACAAAAGGAAACATCTCGATAAACTCCACCCACCGAGCATGTCTTCGGTTCAGCTTGCCTTGGCCCTTAAGATGCTTTAGCGACTCGTGATCTGTGTGTATTACGAATTCCTTAGACCACAAGTAATGTTGCCAAGTCTCCAAAGCTCGCACCAACGCGTAGAGCTCTTTGTCATAGGTCGAGTATTTCAAGGCTGCGCCGTTTAGCTTCTCGCTGAAATAAGCGATAGGTCGCTTGTCTTGCATAAGCACTGCACGAATACCAATTCCAGAAGCATCACATTCGATTTCAAAAGTTTTAGAAATGTCTGGTAAAATTAGTAAAGGAGCGGAACTTAGCTTATCTTTCAATGTGCGAAATGCATTCTCTTGGGCCTCGCCCCACTTGAAGCCAACCTCCTTCTTGATCACCTCGGTCAAAGGTGCTGCAATTGTGCTGAAGTTCGGTACAAATCTCCTATAGAATCCTGCTAGGCCATGGAAACTTCGCACCTCGGATGCGTTCTTGGGTGTTGGCCATTCACGAATAGCTGTAACCTTTTCATCGTCCACTTCAACGCCCCTAAAACTCACAACAAAACCAAGAAAAACTATCATATCTAGGCAGAAATCACACTTCTTTAAATTAGCATATAATTGTTCTTGCCGTAAGGACTCCAAGACACACCTCAAATGCTCAACATGATCATGCAAATTATTGCTATAAACTAAGATATCATCAAAGTAAACAACAACAAATTTTCCTATGTAAGATCGCAGAACATGATTCATAAGTCGCATAAACGTACTTGGTGCATTAGTTAAACCAAAAGGCATCACTAACCATTCATACAATCCATGCTTAGTTTTAAATGCAGTTTTCCACTCATCTCCCTCTTTCATGCGAATTTGGTGATAACCACTTTTCAAATCAATTTTAGAGAAGATAATGGAACCATGTAGTTCATCTAACATGTCATCTAATCGAGGAATGGGGTGTCGATACTTTACCGTAATTTTGTTGATTGCTCGACAATCAACACACATTCTCCAACTCCCATCCTTCTTCGGTACTAGTAAAACCGGCACTGCACAAGGACTCATGCTTTCTCGAACATGTCCTTTAGCTAACAGGTCGTCCACTTGCCGTTGTAACTCCTTCGTCTCCTCGGGACTACTTCGGTAAGCTGGTCTATTTGGAATTTGGGACCCTGGAATAAAATCAATTTGTTGCTCGATCCCTCGAATTGGTGGCAACCCCGTTGGCATCTCGTCCGGAAAGACATCATCGAACTCCTGCAAAAGAGAAATAACAATACTAGGCAAAGAAGAATTAAGGTTAGCATTAGAAAAATAGGACTCCCTAAACACTAACAACATCATTGTTCTCTCACCCTTATATGCACTCTTAATCTCTCTTTCTTTTGCATAAAAGCTCACTTTTCTCTCATCTTTATTTATTAAGTTTGCACTCTCTTCTTTTTCTTTTCTCACTTCGACTAAACTCTCTTGTTTTACCTCTCCACTACTACTAACACGTTCATTCTCATGTTGTTTTGAACTTGCAGCAATGGATTTCTTGATCTGATTTTGCTCCTCAAACACCTGACGAGGTGGTAAAGGTGCAAGTGTGATTCGCCTGCCATCCTTAGTAAAAGTGTAGCGATTTTTGTAACCATCATGGACTGTTCTTCGATCAAATTGCCAAGGTCACCCAAGTAAAATATGACTTGCTTGCATGGGCACAACATCGCACATCACCTCATCTTTGTATTGTCCAATACTAAAGGAAATCAGTACTTGTTTCGTCACTCTCAACTCGCCACTTTCATTCAGCCACTGAAGTTTGTAAGGTCTCGGATGTTTGGAGACTTGCAGCCCTAGCTTGTCTACCATTAGCTTGCTCGCTACATTCACGCAACTTCCTCCATCAATTATCAATCCACATACTCGGTTTTGAACGTAGCAGCGTGTATAGAAGATGTTCTCTCGCTGTATTACATCACCATCTTCTTCTGCTTGCACGTGAAGAGTTCGAAGTACAACAAGGGCGAGTCCATCAACAGCTTGTACCACATCACCTTCAATAGGTGCTGTTTTTGAAGTTGACTCTTCCTCCTCCTCGGACTCCAGCTCGCCATTATCCAATAAAATCATAGCTCGCCGGTTAGGGTAGTCCATAGCGATATGACCTGCTCCATGACATCTATGGCATTTAATATTTCACGTGTTCGTTGTGGTTGTGACGAATTATTACCTCTCTCAGGTGGTGCTCGGTTAATTGGATTTTCGTTGGAAGGTTTCGTTGTCGATTTCTCCTCGGGTTTCGAAGTAGGATTCCATCGCGGTTTCCAGCTTGATGCCTCGGCCCGAGCTGTAGTTCTCCCTCCCCGCTTAAGCTGCCTCTCAACTTTCATGGCCATATGAACGACCTCCTCAATCTCAACGTAGTGCTGCAACTCCACTACATTAGCGATCTCCCGGTTCAGCCCGCAAATAAATCTTGCCATCGTGGCCTCTCGATCCTCCTCAATATTGGCTCGAATCATTGCAATCTCCATCTCCTTATGGTACTCCTCAACTGATTTAGTACCTTGCTTCAAGCTTTGCAATTTCAGATGTAAGTCTCTATAATAATGTGAGGGCACGAACCTCCGTCTCATAAGTGCCTTCATAGACTCCCAATCGACAATTGGTGGTTCGCCGGTTCTGCGTCTAGTCACTACCAATTGATCCCACCAAATGATAGCATAATCGGTGAACGCTACAGCTGCAAGCTTCACCTTCTTTTCCTCGGAATAATTGTGGCAATCGAAAACGAGCTCAACCTTTCTTTCCCATTCTATGTATGCCTCGGGATCACTCTTCCCTTGGAAAGACGGTATACTCAATTTGATCGAGTTGAGGTTTCGATCAACTTCATCTCTTTCTCGTCCCACATTACCTCGCCTTGGTATGTCAAATTTGCCACCTCTGTTCCCTCGTCCTCTATGCCATCGTCTAGAAGTATTAGACTCTGCCTCAGATTCTTCATCGAAGAATTGTTCATCGAATTCCAATTCGTCACGTTGGCGTACAACAGGTTGACGAATAGGTGGCCGCAGTTGTGGCGCCGGTGCAGGTCTTACCCTAATCAACTCATCGATTTGATTTTGCATCCTTTGAAGGGTTATATGCAGACGTTGGAAGTGCTGCTCCGTGGTTTCGTCCCTTTCATCACCACTCCCATTCTTTGACATGATGTTCGAACTGCAAAATATTGTTATAAAAAAAAAAAAAAAAAAAAAAGATTTTCCTCACCACTCCCTTACGTGTATCACTCAATATGATGTTCACTCAATACACTCGTGTTACACACAATTAGTTAGGCTTTTACCCTCTTTTGATCTCACACTCTCTTGCCTTTTTCCACTCGTAAACTCCCTTCGAAGTTCTAAAGAAACTAATCGAGAAAATATTAAGTGGATTTTCGTTTTTTTCTTCAAAGCTAAATAGTATTTTATCAATTCAGAAATTATGTGGAGGCAAATAAAAGGAATTTCGAATTTAATGGTAAAAGTAATAGGAAACAAAGAAACAACGTGGAATTCAATTAGGAGAAAGGTACACAAGGAAACAAGATATTCAAGGTAGACACGGAAACAAAAGGAATAGGATTTGTGTTGCCCAAATCTATTAAAACTCCTCACAAGGAATTTTCCTTGGTTGAATTTCGAATTTTGCTTCTTCTTTTGCAATGATTTTCGTTTTTTTTTTTTTTTTTTTTTTTTGTTTTTTTGCTGAATCCGGTTTTTCTAAGATATTTTTTGTTTTTTTTTCGGATTTTCTCTTTTTTTTTTTTTTTTTTTTTACTAACAAACCCTAACGTGGGCTGCAAGTAACTTTAAAGAAAAGCAAAATTCGATTTTTTTTTTTGAACGAAGACTCTAGACAACAGAGTTCACGAAAAGATGAGATAGAGAAGACACGAAGAACGGAAACAAAACAAAGACATGAAAAAAAAAAGGATAGGTGAAACCTTTTCTTGGAAATTGGCTCTGGTTACCAACTGATACGAACCCCGTAGAACTTGTTACGGGACCCAATAATCTTATGCGGAAGCAAGAACGGAACGTCCAAAAAATAAAGGATTCGATTGGCGGAATTCGAAATATTGACCCCGTAGCTATAGAGAGCTAGAAACCAATATTATCAAGGTGGAAGTATTGACCCCGTGATTATAATGAATCAGAAACCAATACTATAGTGCTAAGAATAATTCACAAGAATCCACTCGCAAAATATCCCGAAGAGTTGTTGAAGAACAACGAAGGAGAATTTTAATCTCTCAAAATAATACTTAAAAACGTCCAAATAATAATGACCCTAAAGCAACCTATTTATAAGTGTCAAAGAGACCTAATCTAACAAGGAAAATAAATCCTAACTTATCTATTATAAGGAAATAACGAAACAAACTAAATCTAGTCTAAATAGGACTCTAAATAACAAGAAATAAATTGTCCAATAATAAAATACGAAAATTAATAATAATCATCTTTTCCAAGTCATGGCTTCTTGGCTGGATGACTAGACGGGCTCAAGTCCTTGAGCTCGGCTTGCTTCACAATCTGGCCCGATAATTCGCTCCAATTAAGCTCAGCTGGGATCGAACTAGACTTCGTCAATTCTTCATTTTGGAGCTCGTGTTCTACTAAGTTAAGCATGGCTGCTTCAATGCGCTTGGCCCGAGCTCGGGTAATCGGTCCTCTTGGCACATGCAGCTCGTCCAAGTCATCAACTCCTTCATCCAGCTCGGCACTACCTCGCGTAATTGGCTGGATCGTATCAGTCAGTTTCGAGTCCACCATCAAGAAAGAGAAATTTTTTCTCGTTGCTGCCAATTCTGGAAAGAAGAGTTCTTTCCAAAAGAAGAGAAAGGAAATAGTTCCATTCACAAACATCAAGTTCGAAGTGGGTTAAGGTAGTGGGGGTCCTAAGCGAAAGTCAGCAAGCAAGCTGATGATGCTTGCTATCACTGTGGAAAGAAAGAGCATTGGCGCCGCAACTGCAAGGCTTACCTAAAGCAGAAATGTTATGAAAAGGGTACGTATTTCATTGACGTAAATTTTTCTATAAACTCTTTTTCTTAGGTATTGGATACAACATGTAGTGGCTAACATCTATGAAATAATTTGCATCTAATGGCAAGAAGTACAAAGCTTAGAGCGGGTGAGACCTACCTAAGGACGGGGAATGGAGCAAGAGTTGCTGCTGAAGCCATTGGAACTACTTAATTTTTTTGATTCTAGTTTTCCTATTGTTTTGAACGATTGTTTATTTGTTCCGTCTCTCATTCGAAACCTTGTTTCTATTCCTGTTTTGGATATTGAAGGTTTTACTTTTGTTTTTGGAAATTCGATTTGCATTATACAAAAGAATGAAAATGTGATTTGCAACGGACGACTAGTAAATAACTTATATGAACTAAATCCAAGCGAAATACCCGTTAATGTTATATCAGCAAAACGTAAGGAGATAGATCAAAATCTCGCACAACTTTGGCACGCTGGATTAGGTAATGTCTCTTTAAGAAGGATGAACAAATTTGTTAGCGAAGGAGTTCACTTTGGACGACGTGAAATCACTACAAAGCGAAAATTGAGCAAGTCGAAGGTCTTTTAGATTTTAGTACGAAGGGTGGTTATAACTACTTCACTACCTTTACCGAGCTATGGGTATATGTACTTGATGAAGTACAAAGCTGAAACATTTGAAAAGTTCAAAGATTTCATACACAAAGTAGAAAAACAACTCGGACGAAGTATTAAGAAACTACGATCCGATCGTGGTGGAGAATATTTATGTATCGAGTTCATTGATTATGTAAAAGAGAATGAAATACAATCTCAATGGACTCCACTTGGAACTCCTCAATTAAACAAAATTTTCGAACGTCGGAATAGAACTTTGTTAGACATAGTTCGTTCTATGATGGGGTTCACCAACTTACCGGCATACTTGTTGGGTCACGCAATTCGCACTGTCGCGTATTTCTGAATACATTAACAACCAAGCAGTTAAATCCACACCATATGAACTTTGGCGTTCCCGGAAGCCCAACATCAAACATATTAAGATAACGGGTTGTCCCGCTTATGTGAAGCGATTAATGGGAGACAAGTTAGATAGTAGATCTGACTTGTGCTACTTTATGGGGTATCCTGAGGACTCAATGGGATACGGATTCTCTTATGTCAAGAAAGCAAAAATGTGTGTTTCAAGAAATGCCACCTTTCTAGAAAAGGGGTTTTTATCAGATAGAAAAGCAGCATGATAGAACATGAAGTAGTTCAAGAGACACAAAGTGAAGTTCAAGTATAAGAACAAGTAAACGAGACAATACAACAATCCACTAATATACCTCCTGAACCTTCAGTACGCACATCCGAAAGAGTTCGGAAAAGGCCTGATAGGTTATTCCTCCTCGAAAATGATGAAGATCATATTGAACTTGGACGAGATCCAATGACATAGAATGAGGATGTATCGGATACATACATGGGACATTGACTAAATGCCATGAAATCTGAGATGGACTCCATGTACTCCAACAAGATGTGGACCTTGATAGATCCACCCAAGGGAATAGTTCCCATAGGCTGCAAGTGGATCTATATGAAGAAAATTGGAGTGGATGGAAAGGTGTCGACCTACAAAGCTAGATTGGTAGTAAAAGGATATACTCAAAGACAATGCGTTGACTATGAGGAAACATTTTCGCTAGTTGCAATGCAGAAGTTCATTAGGATTTTGCTGGCCATAGCTGCGTGGTACGACAACAAGATATGGCAAATGGATGTAAAGACCGCTTTCCTTAATGGAGACATTGATGAAGAAATTTACATGGCGCAGCTGGAAGGCTTCATATCTTTTAGAAGTGAGCAAGTGAAAACCAATCAACAATGCACATTGCCAATAACACGGCATTCCACGAAAGAACGAAACACATTGGCATCAATTACTACATTGTTTGAGATCAAGTTACAAAGGGTACAATTAAGCTTCTTCTTGTTCGCAGCGAAGATCAAGTTGTTGACTCATCCCAAATTCAAGATTTTAATAGATAAGATGTCAGTTAAAGACATTTACTGCCCATCTTGAGGGGGATATTAGACATCAAATGATTTTTAATAATACTGATAGAAAGTGATACTTTGTAAAGTACACTTTAGTTAGTAATCAAATTACCAACTTTACACTTAATAGTTAGTTAGGTTTTATTCCAGCTGAGATATATAAATATTGTACACACGTGCACAATATGTGTATTCAAAATATTATCTTCAGAAGTTTATAAAATCTATATTCTCTCTTCTCAACATGCAATCACACTGTTACTCTTATTAATGTTCTCTAAATCGAAACTACAAAATTTATGAAAAACCTCAACCATATCGGATGTCGGTTTTGTGCCCAATATGTCTAAGGTATAGTTTTAGGTCTAAGCTAGTGACTCGTGTCTAATTTAGAAAATTACAACTGCATGAAAACTCTTTAATTTGAATTGTGTAGCACATCATCTTTATTTATATGAGCTCTTTGATAGAACTCCCTAAAACATTACAATTATAGGCAGATGTCTATTCATATTTTCACCATTTGAGATAAACCCAAGACCCTTCATGATATTTATAATCCAAAAAATGTCCTTCCACTATCTTCCTTTTACTACACAATATCTATTTCGTTTTTTAATTCATTTTTTGTCTTTTTTTTTTAATTATTATTATTTTATTTTCTTTTTATTTATTTTTTTTTTTTATTTTAAATTTTATATTTTTTTTCTTTGTCAAGTATATTAATCGACAATGATAGAAATCAACTGTAGAGCGTAGTCGGTTAACGAAAATTCTATGTCTGGTATAGTTTTTTGTCAGTTATATTAATCAACTATAGAGCGTAGCTGATGAAGGACACCCAACACAATTCAACGGCATAATTCAAACAATAGCAAACAATCGCAAAAATAACAAAAACAACTGCAAAAAAGCAAAACCAGTTATATTTTACCAGAAAAATATTACAAAAATCGTAGTTGATCTATACAATATTTACACAAAATTCATCAAAAATCATAAAAAAATCCACCTCCAACAACCGCAAATCCATAATGCATCAATTATTGATCTATACAATGTTTATTGCTTATTTTTTACAATCTAATATATTTCGTATTTTGATAATCTTCTATATGCTTTCGCAAGTGGATCAAAGTTCTTTACCATGGATGATTGATGTTTCAAAAATGGTAATTATTCAAGTTAATTAGTTGATTTTCTCGAGCTAATTATATTGAAGAACTTTAAATTGTCATTTTCAGGGTTGCGCTGTGTGGACAAGGCAATCAATTCTTCATCAGTACTCAAGTTTAAATTACCATACAAGTTTTTTTGAAACTTGTTTCTGTTGCCGTTTAGAGACTTATTAATATGTGGTGTACTTTGACTTCTTTTGGGTTGCGGCCACATTGTTTAAGTTTTTTTGGTACTCAGATACTTAATCTGAACTTCTTTTGTGTTAGGCAACATGTTTATTTTTTTGAAGTTGACAATAGTGACATCAAGTTTACTAGATGTAATCTCATTCTGTTTTTTTATGGCAGCAGGTTTTTTTATTTATTTATTTATTTTTTAATTTTATTTGTTGATTTTTTATTGTTACTTGTTAATTTTCTCAAAGAAATGTGATAGAAGTCCAAATGCACCGTTAATCAAACATCGATTTTATGAAGTCCAAATGCACCGTTAATCAAACATCGGTTTTATACCGAACCGATTCGAACCGATAACGAAACCGAAAGCGAAAATAAACCGAATTGATACCGATACCGTTCACCGAAAACCGAAAAACCGATTAGTACCGAACCAAAAAAAAACCGACATACACGGTTTTAAAAAGTGAAAAACCGATATTATCGGTACGTGTTTGGATTATTGCAAAAACCGGACCGTACCGACCCGTGCACACCCCTAATGATTGGAAAGCAATCCCTAAATTATCTTCATACACATTCTAGGCATAACTGTATAGATACAAAATCAGGGTTTTTTGCAAAATTACCCATGTGTAATCTCTAATTGCTAAAAACCTCATCGTATTAAAATAATTAGCAAAGACCTCCCTATGAAAATAAGTCAAAGCCGAAAAAAACATTAACAACTCATCATATAATGAACGCGCGAATTGTGCGATTAGGAGTGTGTGTTTACTTGAAAATTTGAAAATACCCTCTGATTTTAAAAAAGAAAAAAAAAAAAAAAAATCCTATTACAAAACTTTGGATCAGGCAATTTTTAAAGTTTCTTACATAAAAAAAAGAGTAAAAAGCAGTTTACCCCCTAAACTAAGGCCCGTTTCGCGCTTTACCCCCAAAACAATTTTTTTTGCACGTTTTTACCTAAACTTAATTTTTTGTTGCACGATACCCTAAAAGTAGTATTTTCCGGTAATTTTCACCGGAATGTTGTGCACGTGCCATTCATGTGAGATTAACAGGGACAAAATTGTCTTTTCCTTCTTTTTTTTCTAATTTTTTTTTTATTTTCCCATTTTTCTCTTCCAAAAATATTTCTTCCCCATTTGCCTTCTTTCTCAGACTTACCTGTTCGAACACAGTGAAACAGAGTGCTCAAACACAACAAAGAATACAACCCCTTCTTTCATCAATTTTTTGAGATACAAATTTCCCTGTAACAAAATCATCGGAGAAATCATCCAATTTTCTTGTATAAAAATTTCCTTTGTAACAAATTCATCCAATTTTCATCCATTATCTAAAAAAAATCATATTTTCAGACAAATCACACACAGACATCGAATCAAAACATAGCCAGAATTACATAACAAGTTATTAGTACATCGAATCAAAACATTATTTTTTTTCATCTTTTCAGACAAATCACACACACACACACAGTGATACAGAGAGAGAGAGATGGCGGTGAAGCTCGACAGCGCGGGTGGCATGGCCAAAGCCATGACCGGTGACGTAATAGGCAAATACAAGAGGACGCTGTACTGAGTCTTCTGCACCCATCTTCTTCTTCTTGATCTCTGATTTTTAAATAAAACATAAATAAATAAATGAAAAAAACAGGACAAGAAACCTTTTTTTTTTTTTTCTGATTGATCTCTGAAAAGAAATCAAGAAACAGGGGAATAAGTGTTCTATTTGACTAGATTTCCTTCATTTTGATTATCTTCTCCAACCACTCCTTTTTTTTTCCCTTTTTCTTTTCATACTATTTCGATTTCTTCTTCTCTTCCCCTTTTTTCTCTTTGGTTCATTTAATTGGAATTTTCACCCACTGATCCATCTCCGGTGCTGATGTCGTCGCCTCCTCTGGCTCCACCACCGCTATTGTCACCTCTGAGGAACAACCATGAAGGTGAGGAGGCGAAAAATGATTGTAAGGGCGACTACGAACTTAACGACCTGCTGCATCTTCAATTGCTTATTTATTCTAGTAAGAGAAAGCAAAAGAAGGGAAAAAGAAGAGGAGGGAGAAATCGAAGCATACCAGCAAAAGGAGAGCACAAAGAGGGGAAGAAGAAAGAGTTGTTGGAGAAGATGGAGGAAAATCCAATGAAATAAACGAAAAAAACTAATGAAAATTGAACTCTAGGTCAGATTGTTAGTGAAGTGACAATTTTACCCCTTCCTAACTGATTTGCACGTGCTTAAGATTCCGTCCAAAATTGCCTGAAAACGGGCACCGTGCAACCAAATAACAAGTTTAGGTAAAAACGTGCAAAAAAAAATTGTTTGGGGGGCAAAGTGCAAAACCGCTCTTAATTTAGGGGGTAAACTGCTTTTTACTCTAAAAACAAATAACACATTTTTTATGGGAAAAAAAGGAAAAAGAAGAAGAGGACAGAGAAAATTACTTATTCCCCAAAAAATATTTTTCCCCCATAGAAATCATCACGCGACCACGAGCAAACCCACTATCACCATCGATCACCTTCTCAAGCATCCACCTTCAATTTCAAACTGAGAAAAAGAATGTCTTCCCCAAAATTCTTCTTCTTTCTCATTGAAATTACCACCACGACCAAACTCACAACACCACCTTCGGCAATCACCTTTTCACACCGCCACCGCTACCACTTCCTTCCACCACCTGTCTTCTCCGTTCTTCTCGCCACAGACACCCTGACCCTCCACCGCCAAATTTTTGAAATCCCCGCCCCGCCCATCCATCTCGACGGTGTTCTACAGAGAATATTGTGTTGGACCGCTCGCCGGAGAGTAGATGAGGTGGTCTCTCACTTTATATCTTCCCCGTCAGCCACCTTTACTTGAGATTTGATTGTGGAGAGATGTGAGGCATGAACATTGAAGAATCGACATTATTTTTACAAAGAGTTGGAGAAGAGGGGCCCCAATGAAGAAGAAGATCTTGGGTTGAGTTTTGTTGCAATTGCTTTTTGCGTTTTGTTATGTTTTCGGTTTTCAATATTTATTTTGTAAGGATAGTTTAGTCATTTCATATAAGTCAACATTCAATTTCGAAATATGGGTTGGTGTGCTTTGAAAAACACAATATAGGGAGTTTCTTGCTAATATTTTTAATACGTCGTGTTTTTCACCGATTCGAAATAACACAGGGGTCTGTGCTATTAGCTCTACAAAATCAACCACAAAATTAATTCACTATTAAAATACAATAATAAATTCCTAAAGTATATTAGTCAACCATGTTCCATACTATTTTGAACAAGGAGAAACACCATATTCTTAAATAAAGAATTTCTCGAATTTTTTTACAAAATTAACGAAAAATTAAGCAAAAAAGAAAAGAAAAAAGAAAAAAGCACGAACCAATCCAAAAATCCTTGATTTGTTCACCCTCGTCTCGTTCGCACTCGCCGACAACACCCGACAAAAGCCTCTCCTTCTCATTCACCGGCAACACTCAGACGAAAGCCTCTCCTTCGCACTTGCTGACCATCACGATAATTGCAAGAGCCCTAGCCGTCAATCCACTACACAGCCCAACCTTCGATCTAATCTTGTAAAAAGGGAGAGAAAAGAGAAGCCGCGGATCGACAAAAGAAAGAATGACGGGAGGAGAGGATGGAGAAGAGTGAGAAAGGAGAATGCAGATTGAGAAAAAAAGGAAAATAATAAGCGGCCTAAGATAAGGGATCAAAAAGTTAGGATTAAAAGTAAGATCATAATTGATACTCCATATATTCCACAATAACTGTCTCTTTTTTTTTAAATATTTTTGTTCTATATTATGTGTCACTTTATATTTCCAATACTGCATTAAATGTATTTTTTCTGTTTTAACCTTATTAATGAAACTCTATTCATTATTTTTTCTTATAAATCATTAAATATTAAAGGTTGTTTTAGTCATTTTTATATGATTTTTATAAAATCAAGATATATTTATTGAATTTCTTAATCTTTGTGAAAAGTGAAAAGTGACAATTATTTAGGAACGGATGGAGTATTTAATCTTGTTGAAACTCATGCACTTTACGGTTCATGTAGAAGTTTGAAAGTCTTTTTATCTTTTAATTTATCAAGATAGGAGTCTTAAGAGTCATTTGATTATCTATATAATGATTATGTACTTCTATAATTGAAGACATAAGAAAAATCTCCATAAATAAAATATTTAGAGCTCTGCCGTAGCAACTCAAATTATTTTTTCGCAAATATATCTCTTTTGTTCTAACAAATCTTTGGGGTTTTTTTTTTTTTTCTTTTTCTTTTTGGCCAAAATATTTTTATTCCATTCCTTATATACAGTAGAACCTCGATAAATTAATACCCGATAAATTAATAACCTCGCTTAAATAATAAATTTTCTCGGTCCCGACTCGGGGACAACGTGCTAAATTAATAATTCGCTAAATTTATAAGATAATACACATTCGAAAAATTTAAGAAGCCCTATATAATATATAAATTAATAATGCATAAAAATAATTCTTAAATTACATGGTATAGTACATATTATATAGATCTATGAAAGCTTAATACAATATAATTTAATTCTTGCTTGTTTCTTGTTGAAGTTCACATTACCATCAATCTCATCCCTCACTTTTCTTATCATTGCTAGAACTTTCGGTATTGTTTTCTCATAATCAACATAAAATCGTTATATACCATTGCTGCTTTAAGAGCTTCTATTCGTGAAAGGGGCTCTATAATGCATTGAACTAATGGTACAAATAATAATACACATACAAAAATAAAAAGAAAATGTATTTATTGAAAATAATAATAAAAGTAATTTCATAAATTAATAATTTATTAATTAATGTATAAATTAATAATTATTAATTTATCGATAAGTTAATATTTCGCTAAATTAATTAAATTTTGATGGTCCCAACAGTATTAATTTATAGATGTTTAAATGTACTATGAAAAGTACAAGGGGGCCTCGTTAAAAACCTTGTGGGCACTCACAAGGAAAAAAGTACCCCTAATGAGGAAGGAATAAAAACGGAAAAATAAAATCCTACTACAACCTATTACAAAATGACCCCTAAAGTGGGTTACAAAAGCAACACCTAAACTATGTATTCTGAGATACAAATCTTTGGGTAATTGGCATTTTGCACCCTCCAAGTACACCCATTTAGCTTGTTGCACTCTTGAATTGTAAATTTGGCACTTTGCACCATCCAATTAACATTTGATTGGCAAAATGCACCCCCGATATATTTCCGGCATCGATTTGATCGGAAAATACATTTTTATCAATTTCCGGCATGCTTTCCTTTTCCTCCTTTTTTTTTTTCAATCGCCAATCCAATATTCTCCATTTCACTTGAATGCCATACTACTTCTTCTTATTATTATTAGAATCCCTTTGACTACGCTCTTTCTTCCGTCCTCTTTTGTGAGTTTGATTCCAATTTTTTGCATTGAAGCAGTCTTATCCAAGAATTTCTATATAGAAAAAAATAATAATAATAACTAATTTTTTTCCCCTCATGTTTTTTATCTTCATCTCCTTTTAGATTTGCCTATGCCACCACCACCACCACCATCTCCTCCATCGAGGGTGGCTCCACTTTAAGTCCGGCACCTTGTCGACTCCCAAGACGGAGGCAATGATTGTAACAGTAGACATCGACCAAAATAGCTTTTATGTTGACCCATAAAAAGAAGAAAAATAAATGACTGAGTAGGGATTTATTCAAATTCTGACAACATTGTTTTGAACTGAAGTAAATTTGGGAGTCGATTTCTTCTTCACAAATAAAGTTTTGGAGACACATTAATTAAATTTGTTGCCTATAATTGGATGGAATTTTGTAATTGACTATTGAAAACCATCATTTCCATCCAAAATGTTTTTCCGGCAAAGTTTTCGGTGATAAAGATAACTAGGGTGCATTTTGCCAAGTAGATGATAATTGGAGGGTCTAAAGTGCCAAATTTTCAATTTAATGGTGCAATGTGCCAAATGAGTGTATTTGAAGGGTGCACAGTGCCAGTTACCCGTTAATTTTTATTAATTATCTAAGCTAACAATAAAATATATTTTCTCTAATTATTAAAAAGAAAAAGGGGGGTGCTTGATAATTTTCCAATATTTTTAATTTGAAACTCATGATAATTTAAGTGAAAGAAATAAAATAATTGTAACTCAAATTCCGAAGCTGTGGACTGAAGTACCGTAAATTGGAGCCACTTATTTTATTATTTATATACAAATTATCAACTCGAGGAGGAGATGAGTAGAATAAGTTTATGTTTTTGGACTGAATTATGAATCTTGTAAAATACGAAAAGCAGGTCTGTTACTGTGATGCACAGAACAGAACTGTACTGACAAAGCTTTTCGATTTGCTATATAATTATCAAAATCCTTGTTGCCTCAATTTCCACAACAAAATAAAGGGTAATGATATACGCAGGCCAAATTAAACATTCAGGCACATTTTTAACATGATTTTTTATCTTTTTACCATAACTATTTACCTTTTGTACTATTCATATGCACAAAATCGGACTTTTTTTATTCATGTGCTCGTGTGAATTTACGCGAGCACTTGGCAAGTGCTCGTGCGAATTTACGCGAGCACTTGGCAAGTGCTCGCGTAAATTTACGTGAGCACATTAACAATTTTTTTTTTTTTTTAACCCACTCGTGTGATTTCACACGAACAGAGAAGATATGCTCGTGTGAAATCACACGAGCAAAACGTCTCTGTTCGTGTGAAATCACACGAGCAACTAAAAAAAAATAAAAAATTAACAAGGCCTGCTCGCGTGAATTTACGCGAGCACTTGCCAAGTGCTCGCGTAAATTCACACGAGCAGGCCAAAGTCCGATTTTTTTCGTTTTTTTTTCGGATTCGTAATCTACATAACAAGAGGATCGTAAAAACGTAAAAATTACCTCCGATCTGTTGACGATTTGCACGGGCTTTGCGAAAGAAAATCGAAAGGGTAGAGAGAGTTTTTGAGTTTTTTACCTTTTGTTTTTTGAGAAATGATAAAAAATGTGCATAAATGTTTAATTTGTGCCTGCACAAATCATTTCAGCAAAATAAATCACTCCCATGACTCTATAAACAACTGTAGACAACCACGTAAATAAGCCCACTAAATTACGACTAAACGCAATTACGAAAGGTTAGCGAAACGTATAAATATTAATAATATAGGCATATATTTATAAATATGCTATACACATATAGAAGTTTTTAGCTACATTATTATTATTTTTTAATATTTCTAAACAAATATATTCAATATAAATTTTAGGGGTAATCACAAAAAAGCCCATAACAAGGGCACTTAATTAAAATAGGGACATCCAACTTTTTTGTCTTCCAAATAAATCCACCCCATTCAAACTTATTTGCAAATAAGGAAAATCCTTTTATATATACCAAAATTACCCATAATTCATTGAAACCCGATTCAACTCCAATTTCATGATTTACACCCCAATTTAGCCCAATTTCATCAATTAATCAATTTTAACCCTAATTTTAATTTTGACCCCAATTTCAACCCTAATTCTTATCAATTCCACCGATTATGCTCTAACTTCCTTAATATTACACATTGACCCCAGATTTTAACAAATATATCACATTAACCCCCAAAACTTTTTTTTTTCTGAAAATAATTTTTTTTCTGAAAATAATTTTTTTTCTGAAATATTTTTTTTTCCGGCCAGATTCCGGCGTTTACCGCCGGAGACCGCCGGTCTCCGGCGTTGACTTTTTTTTTTTTATTGAATTTTTTTTTCCTGAAAATTTTTTCCGGGCGGTCAACGGCCGTTGACCGCCGGGTCTCCGGCGTTGAATTTTTTTTTTTTTTTCTTAAAAGAAATATTTAAATTAATTTTACTGTCTTGGTTGCTATTTAACTGTCGGAGACAGTAATTTAACTGTTAATTGACTGTTTTTTTATTTTTTTCTTCAAAAATATTTTAATTAATATTACTGTATTTGTTGCTAAATTACTGTCTCCAGCAGTTATTTAACTGTCGGAGACAGTAATTTAACTGTTAATTGACTTTTTTATTCTTAAAAAAAATATTTTTAATTAATATTACTGTATTCGTTGCTAAATTACTGTCTCCAGCAGTTATTTAACTGTCGGAGACAGTAATTTAACTGTTAATTGACTTTTTTATTCTTAAATAAAATATTTTTAATTAATATTATTGTATTCGTTGCTAAATTACTGTCTCCAGCAGTTATTTAACTGTCGGAGACAGTAATTTAACTGTTAATTGACTTTTTATTTTATTTTTTTTTATTTTTTTCCTTTAAAAAAATTTATTTTAATTAATATTACTGTCTTGGATGTTAAATTACTGTCTCCAACAGTAATTTAACTGTCTTAGACAATAATATTAATAATATTACTGTTCGGAATTTTTTTTTTTTTTTTTCCTTTAAAAAAATTTATTTTAATTAATATTACTGTCTTGGATGTTAAATTACTGTCTCCAACAGTAATTTAACTGTCTTAGACAATAATATTAATAATATTACTGTTCGGAAAAATAATATTCATAATATTACTGTCCCAAACAGTAATATTACTGTCTGAGACAGTAATTTAGTAGTCAAAACAGTAATATTAATTAAAATATTTTTTTCTAAGAAAAAACAATTCAAAAAAAAAAAAAAAAAAAAAAAAGTCAACGCCGGAATCTGGCCGGAAAAAAAAACATTTCAGAAAAAAAATTATTTTCTGAAAAAAAAAAGTTTTGGGGGTTAATGTGATATATTTGTTTAAATCCGGGGTCAATGTGTAATATTAAGGAAGTTAGATCATATTGGGTGGAATTGATAAGAATTATATTATTGAGGGTATTTTAGACTAAAGACATGGGGATGGGCTTAATTGAGAGACTGTTTTTTTTGTGGACTAAAATGCATTTAAGTCCCATGTGATGGGCCTTTTTGCCATTTGCCCTAAATTTTATTATCAAATATTAATTTATAATTGATCATTAACTAATGTAATTAATTAGGGAAGTAACAAAAATATTAGAAAATTTGCTGCTATTCAACATGTTTCTAATTGTTCAGTAATTGCAGAATGGCCCGTAAAACATCCGGTAGGTGTCCTCGAGTGATAGACACAGAACGTGCCCGAAACGCAGATACATTTAGAAGTTGTAATTTCCATGCTACACATAACCTAAGTAAGGCTCCTTGGACCCTACACCCGGTGATAAACACCAGACGGGTCCACGTGTCCTTTTTTTTCTTTCTAAAACTTCTAAAGGTAAACCCAAGCGGCGCAATATATTATAAAATACAAAAAATGACATGTGGCAGCAGAAGATCCACTCGATGTTTATCACTGAGTGTAGGGTCGACGAAGTCACCTAAGTAATTGTTTTTTTTTTTTTTTCTTTTTGAATATTAGATAAGCCCACTAAATTAATCGGAAGTTATGTAACTTAGGTGGTGTTTGCAAATGCTTTTTGAAAGTGATTATGCGGTTTTTTTTGCTCATAATCTGTTTTCAGGTGTTTGCAAATTCAACTTTTGCTTTTGCTTCTCTTAAAATAATCTGTTTTAAGCTATTTTTTTAAAAGCACCCCTAACCCTGCTTTTTCAATTTTAGTTTATTTTCCGAAATATTTGCAAACACACCCAACTTTTAGAAATAAACACTTAAAACTAACTTAAATCACAATCACTAACTTCTGCTTTTAAATAATCATTTGCAAACACCACCTTAATAATTATATAAGTTCTTTCTTTTGACAACAACTCCAAGAACTTGAACTATACTTGAGTACTCGACAATTAATCAGTGTTTGTAATCTTCCTTCTAAAAAAAAGTGAAAATTGATGATGGTGAATAAAATCTTAAAATAATAGTATATTTATATTTCTAGAAGTTGAAAAAATTATATTTGCAAATGGTCTTAATAATAGATTTTTAGACAACCAATTAAAAGTTAAAGTATTTGCAGTAAACCTTTAATTTATGACTTATTTATATAAAAATATTTATTTGGGCAAATAACAAATAACAAGGGCACTTAATTAAAATAGGCACATCCAACTTTTTTGTCTTTCGAATAAATTCAGCTCATTCAAACTTATTTGCAAATAAGGAAAATCCTTTTATATATACCAAAATTACTCAAAAAAAAAAAATTTACTCACAATTCATTGAAACCCAATTCAACTCCAATTTCATAATTTACTCCCCAAGTTATCCCAATTTGATCAATTAACCAATTTTAACCCTAATTTCAATTTTGATCCCAATTTTGACCCGTCACCACCGGAGACCGCCGGTCTCCGGCGTTGACTTTTTTTTTTTTTTTCTGAAACTTTTTTTTTTCCGGTAGGTCAACTGCCGTTGACCGCCGGGTCTCCGGCGTTGACTTTTTTTTTTAAATTTTTTTTTCTTAAAAAAATATTTTAATTAATATTATTACTGTGTTGGCTACTAAATTAATGTCTCCAGCAGTTATTTAACTGTCGGAAACTGTAATTTAACTGTTAACTGACTTTTTTTTCTTTAAAAATATTTTAATTAATATTACTGTCTTCGGTGCTAAATTACTGTCTCCAGCAGTTATTTAACTGTCGGAGACAGTAATTTAACTGTTAATTTACTTTTTTTTTTTTTAAATATTTTAATTAATATTACTGTATTCGTTGCTAAATTACTGTCTACAGCAGTTATTTATCATCGGAGACAGTAATTTAACTGTTAATTGACTTTTTTTTTATTTTAAATTTTTTTTCTTAAAAAAAATTATTTTAATTAATATTACTGTCTTGGCTGCTAAATTACTGTCTTCAACTGTAATTTAACTGTCTTAGACAATAATATTAATCATATTATTGTTCGGGAAATAATATTCATAATATTACTGTCCCAAACTGTAATATTACTGTCTGAGACAGTAATTTAGTAGCCAAGACAGTAATATTAATTAAAATATTTTTTTCTAAGAAAAGAAAAATTCGAAAAAAAAAATAGTTAACGCCGAAGACCGGCGATCAACGGTGGTTGACCGGCCAGAAAAAAATTTCAGCAAAAAAAATTCATCAAAAAAAAAAAGGTCAACGCCGAAATCTGGCTGGAAAAAACAATTCAGTAAAAAAATTATTTTCTGAAAAAAAAAGTTTGGGGGTTAATGTGAATATTTGTTTAACTCCGGGTTCAATGTGTAATATTAAGGAAGTTAGAGCGTAATCGATGGAATTGATAAAAATTATATTATGGATGCTATTTTAGACTAAAGACATGGGGTTAGGTTTAATTGAGAGACTGTATTTTTATGGACCAGTGTACATGTAAATCCCATGTGATGGGCCTTTTTATTATTCACTATTTATTTATCCTCGATAAAAATAACAATAACACAAATATCCCGTACAATTTAAAAAAAACATATACAAGTGTTTTAAACTAGAAAAACTGAGGTGCTTTTATATTTATTGCCCAAAAAACAACTTATTTTTAAGAGGATTATTAACTAAAAGTTCCTACTAATTGGCACTAATTAATCAATCCCAACGAGAGACCCAAATTTTCTTTAACCTAAACACTTTTAGGTTTAGTAATTTCATATCTATAAATCATTTGGCGAAGATTTCCCAGATTAGTCGCCAAACCTCGCGTCGAAAATGATTTTTCGTCGCAGGCTTTGCGACGGGGCGTTTAGCGACGTTTTTTGTCCGATTTGACGACGAAATGTTTTCGTCGCAAGTCTCGAAAAATCGTCGCCAAATGTCTTATTCAGTCGCCAAATTTCGTCGCCAGTCGTTCATTTTGGCCTAGTGTTTGTTGACTATATTACCCTTATCCATTTAAACCCAAACAAAAAATTGAAACCATAAATTTACCTATAACTCACCTTCATCTCTTTAATATATATATATATATATATATATATATATATATATATATATATATATAAATAAAAGAATCTGCGTAAACCAATGAACATATTTACTTGTTTGTCAAAGCAATTCCCGTAAGACAATATTTCCGGGTTGTCACCGGTACACAGTTTCTTCCCGGTAGTCTCCCAAAAGGTACAACGATCGGTTGTCAAATATTTTCACGAATATTCGATCCACGGCGAACTTGAACAACAAACGAAACTTTGACGAAGGGAAAGAAAAATATGAAAAACTATCTCGTAATTGCTGATTAAATTCCGTATAGAATTCGCCAAATTTTGCCTTTATTTATAGGCGGTAGAGATCCATTCATAGAAGGTTGCAATGGTTGGAAGAAGAAGCAGAAGGTTGTGTCTATTCTTTTAACCGAGTTCAAAATATAGGAAAATTAATTGGTCATAGGCCAATTAATAAAATATTTGGTTTGGGCCAAATATTTTTCGGGGGCCATGGTTTCTTAGGTTTTGACAAGGGTGGGTTGTGGATGAAGATGAAGAATGAAGAAGAGAAAATCAGATTAAACAGAAATACGTCACAAAATTGGGTAGTAGTCGAAGTTGTTGTTGTTGGGACCTTGGGATGTTTTGGTCGAAGTTGGAGGAAAATCAAGAAGGACCAGCAGCGGCAGTGCTCCGGTAGTCGAGAAAGGGGAGGGGCGGCGTTGGTGGAAGGAGGATGGCAGATGTCCGGGGGAAGATGGTTTTGGTCCAGAAAAGTACCAATGCCAGTAGCTTCGGTGGCGGCGGAGGCTGGGCCTGCCTCAGAAAAAGATGAGGAGGTTGAAGATGTTTTGGGGGGGGGATGAATTTTTTTTCCTTTTCTTTTTAATTGATTTATTGATATATAATACTTTTTTATTTAATAGCAAAAGAACCTGGGTAATCTTTTCACGTGTGTTCAAAGGCTAATTTGCAAATGGTTGAGTTTGTTATTTAAAAGAGTTTGTAGGGGGGTTTCAGTAATTGTTTGTGAAAGAATTTATGGTCCCGAATTCGTATTATACAGAGATGTTATCTAAAATGTTATGACACTTGAGACAACATGCAGCGAAAATATAAAGATTAAAAGACAATGCTTAGAATTAAAAATGTTCACAAGTAAAGACTTGTGAACTTTCCCTTTACAAGACGGAAAAATTATATTAAAATTAGTATTCTAAGAATACAAACAGAAGAGGTGCGAAAACTTCTTCCTTATGAATGAATCTTTTTCAAGATCACTCTTACAATCAAATCTAGATACTAAAAGAAAAATATTAAAAATTCTAGATTTCAAAGAATGTACTCATAAGGAGTACGTACAACAGATCCTAGAAAACACACTAAAAATTCTCGAGATTAAAACTTCAGCTCTATTTTGTTTCCTCGAAATCTGTAGTGTTCTTGAGTCTTGAGTTTGGTATTTATAGACTTGCCAAGCTTCCACTCCTCAGCCCATGATCTGCAAGAAAACCAGCCACAAGAGCACTCAAGATAATGGGTTTGTGGGTTAGTTAGGAAGTTTAAAATAAAACCCACAATTAAACCCACTAATCACTACTTAACCCACTATGTCATAACACTTAGCCCACTAAGTAATAACTAAAATTTAGTTTGAAAGTAAGAGAGTTAAAAACACTTTTGTAAAATATAACAACGTGTTTCAAACTCCCCCTTTTTAACTTTCTGATCAAAACTAAATTTTAGCTAGAACTCCCCCTGAGATATTGCTAGAACTCCCCCTGAATTTGAAAATACCAAAAATAATATAGAAAGATCAATTCAAAACAAATTCAGCAAGATAGTCCAACAAAAAACTTAAACAAAAAATAACCAAAGTGCAGTCCTAATTAAAGGTTCAGGGGAAAAATAAAAAACAGAACAAAATCAAAATATTGTTCATGAAAACATTTAAAGTAGAATCTCCAAAGTCTCCTTAGTGTCAGCTGCTGCTCCTCCATCACTTGCACTGGATCCACTGCTCTCCTCTTCTCCCTCATTCTTTGCTTCTTCTTCATTAACTCCTTGTCCTCTGCCTCTGGCATCCAAAGGGTGAGAAGTTCCTGCTTCAGCCTCATGACCTTTTTCTCCCCCTTTTTGATCAGAAAGAGCCTTTTGGAGCATGTCCACCATGGTCTGGTGATAGGTAATCTGAGCTAGAGAGTGAGTAAGCTGCTGTAACAGAAGATCTCTAGGAACAGACACAAGAATGTTGGAAGTGTTGTCAACATTGGGAGCAACACCTTCAGTACCCAGATTATTTTGACCTGATTCACTTGAGAGAAAATTATCTCCATTCCAGGGAAGATCCTGGACATGAGGAGCTCTTAGAAAATTTTGAGATACAGTGATCATGCCTTGTGGAGTGTGACGATACTCAGAGTCATCTTGGCCCAAGTTTTGAGAGAGTAAAATGGAATAGATGAGAGAAGGATAAGGAAGATGAGTAGAGGGTGGAATTTTCTGGGCAAGATGACCTATAGTATTGAAAATGAGTTTGCCAAAATCAACTGGTAGTCCCATCCCCAATTTGTACATGAGTACTGCATGAGGTTTAGTTACCACAGAGACATTTTTGGATGGAATCCAATTAGTCACTGTGAGTCTAAACAGGACAGAGTAAAAAGCAGTGAGTTGAGAAACCTTAAATTTTCTGGGGTGTGCAGGCCAATTTCTTAAACGGTTTCCAGAGATAACTTTACAAACCTCATTAAAATCACCATAATTATCCTCATCTATCACAGTAGGAGTTTGTAAATGAGAGTTGATAATGTTGGGAGAGAAGGAGAAGATTGAATTTCTAACAAAAACTTTGCCAAAGTTTGGAGAGTTTTTCTTTAAAAAAGAGGTTTGCAAGTTGGCATAAAACTCCTTCACAACAGTGGGATCATAGGAGCAGGCAATCTCAATTAGGCTAAGAATATTTCTTTGATGAAGAAAAGCTGTGATTCTATGCCTATCAAACTCTTCCTTGGAAATTTTCTTTTCCTCAATGAATTGACAATTCATGACTTGAGGACTCAAAATGGAATCAGATTCAAAATAAAAATTAGGACTGAAGGCATTGTTTACCTCAAACGGGGTTGACAAATTCTTCCCATCCAAGTCTGGTTCTTCTTCTTCTGAGGTGTCTTCATCTTCTGAATCTTCCAGTTCATCTGGAATGTATGCTGGTTCAGGTGATGCAGCAGGTGGGACAACATCTTCTTCCTGCTGAGAAGAGTCTTCAGAAGATTCGCTGTCTGAATCTGAAGATGGCAAATTTTTGCGAAATGCAGCTAGAGGAACCTCCCAGCTGTCATCACTTTTCTCTGGTTCTTCAGCTTGAGAAGGAGATGTATCTGCTTGAACTGCTGCTTCTGTTAGGGTTTCCAGAGGGTCTGCATGAGGGACTGATGGAGTTTCTTCAGTAGTAGTGAACTCCTGAGCATCAACAATGGGAATGTCAACATGCTCTGCAGAGGACATCCCAGAGAAATCAGGCATTTCTTCATCCTGATAAGGAGCAGCACCCTCAGCAGCATTCTGAGGAACATTTGCTGAAACAGTGGGTGCAGCAGCATCTTCTGGAACAGGTGCAGCAACACCTTCTGGAATAGGATGTTGAGAGGCTGTTGTTGCCATGCTGGGCTGAGATGTCTCCCCCTGAGTTGATGCTAGGGGAGGTGAATTGTTGGATGATGACTCGGAGGAGCTGGAGGATAGAGCTTGAGCCTCTGGTGCTGCAAAAGTAGGATCCCCTGCTTCATCATCAGTTTTTTCATCTACCAAATGAAGGCCTCGTCGTGGATTTGGCCGAACTGGAGTGTTGCCACTTCTGCCTCCTCTTCTTCTACCTCTGCCTCCTCTTCTGGGAGAGTTTTCTCCCCTCCGGCGTTGTGGTCCAGCCGTATTCAGATCTGGGAAGGGGTTCATGCGCTTGGACCGGCGAGTTGGAAATCTTCCGGCTGTGGAAGAGGGACCCACGAAATCGAAGTTGTCTGGGTCAATCGGATTCAGCTCGTCTCCCGGCTCAATGTAGCTGATAGGAAGAGCAAGGTTGACCGGATGAACAATGATTGCCAGATTTGGGTCTGCCGGTTCAGGTGCTGCAGCATCGTTGTGGACATCATCTTCGGCTGGAAGGGGATTTCTAGGTGAAGATGCCATGATACAGCAGATGAAAATTTCTTCTTTGTGCTTTTGATTTGAAGGTGTGAATTTTTGAAAGATTAAGCACGAAATTTATAAGCCCTAAGTTTTGCTGAGAAAAATCGAAGTGGAGAAGATGAAGAAGTGGGGTGCGTTTTTCTGGGAGAAAGTGTGATTAAGGAGAATAACACTTCCTTTGGCAGTTTAAAGCAAAACGTGACACATGGCACAATAAGGAGTGGACTTAGTGGAAAATAAAAGACTAACCCATGAACCCCATGACCCATATAAATAGTGATAATTCAATATAAATAATAAAAATAATATTTATCACTCACGAAATATTCACAAAAATAGAAAAACCGATTTATTAATGATTAATAGTATGAGAAAAAAATTGGCTAACAGGCATAGATTGTATTATATATATATATATATATATATATATATATATATATATATATATATATTTTTATAAACTCTTATTTTCAAGTCAAACAATTCACATGGAACATGATCAAGTGTTCAGTTTGAAGGTTCCTCAGTTACTAAGATATGACTATCAAAATAGAGGAGTTTGACTTATGTGAGTGAAATTATTTCCCAAATGTTTACATGAAGCATGATCACGTTTCAAGGTGAAAGACTTCCAGTTACTTATTTAGAAAAATAATTCATCACAGCGAAGTCATTATTTAAAGAAGCTAAGCTTCAATAAATTATGTTGCAGCTTAAGATATTGGATGAGGTGCTGCAACATATTTTAGGACATGTTTATTGAGTACACATCCCGAGAGATTTTCTGAGTTTAGAGAACCTCTCATAATCTAATGCCTTTGTAAAGATGCCAGCCAGCTGATCTTCTGTAGGAATGTACTTTAAGCACAATATATTTTTCTCAACTATATCACGAATAAAATGATGTTTAATATCTATGTGTTTAGTTCGTGAGTGTTGAACAGGATTTTTTGAAATGTCAATAGCACTTGAATTATCACAATATATGGTCAGGGTATCACTGGTCAACCCGTAATCTCCCAACATTTGTTTCATCCAAATTAGTTGACCACAACACCCTCCAGCAGCTACATATTCTGATTCTGCTGTTGATAGAGATACACAATTTTGCTTTCTACTAAACCAAGAAACCAGATTATTCCCCAAAAAGAAACATGCACCTGAAGTGCTTTTTCTGTCACTAATATCCCCAGCCCAATCTGAATCACTAAAACCTATCAAGTTTGTGTTTGTGTCTTTGAAAAACTGAATCCCTAAATCTACTGTACCTGCAACATACCTAATAATCCTCTTCACAGCTTTAAGATGAGTGACTTTGGGATTAGCTTGATACCTGGCACACACACAAACACTAAACATAATGTCAGGCCTGCTTGCTGTTAGATACAGAAGGCTTCCAATCATGCTTCTGTATAGAGTGTTGTCAACATCTTCTGCAACATCATCCTTGGACAGTTTTTGACTGGAACCCATTGGAGTTTTCATGTGCTTGGCTAACTCCAACTCAAATCTTTTGACCAGATTGAGAGCATACTTCTTTTGATTTACAAACATTCCTTCACCTCTTTGTTTGATTTGGAGTCCTAAGAAGTAATTCAACTCCCCTACCATGCTCATTTCAAAAGTGTGAGACATAGAATCTACAAAAGACTGTAAAAGATTAGCACAAGTAGAGTCAAAAAAAATATCATCAACATATATCTGAACAATAATGATATGATTATTTGTTCTTCTAATAAATAGAGTTCTATCTGCCTCTCCTCTATTGAATTGTATATCAAGTAAGAAGTCAGTGAGTCTTTGATACCAAGCTCTAGGAGCTTGTTTAAGACCATACAGTGCCTTCTTAAGCTTGAAAACATGATTAGGCTTGGCAGAATCTTCAAAACCCTTGGGTTGTTCTACATATGCTTCCTCATTCAGAACCCCATTCAGAAATGCACTTTTGATATCCATCTGATACAGTTTGATTTTAGGAAAGCAGGCTATAGCAAGAAGTAATCTAATAGATTCAATTCTAGCTACTGGAGCAAAAGTCTCATCAAAGTCTATACCCTCAATTTGGGTATAACCTTGTGCTACTAACCTAGCCTTATTTCTAACCACTGTACCTTTTTCATCAGTTTTGTTTTTGAAGATCCACTTAGTTCCTATCACATTTACATGGTTTGGTCTGGGAACTAAGTACCAAACATCATTTCTGATGAACTGATTCAACTCTTCATGCATTGCATTTACCCAGAATTCATCCTTCAGAGCTTCTGCAATATTTCTTGGTTCTACTGAAGACACAAAACAAGTGGTTCCAGTTAGTGCACATTCAGAAGATAAATTTGCAAATCTTACCATATCTCTGTATTTACTCTCTCTTTTCTTCTGGTCCTCATTCCATCAAAGATATCTCCCACTACTTGAGTAGATGGGTGATTTTTCTGAATTCTACTTGAGGGTTCCTTTCTGCAGACATCAAAGATTGGCTGTAACTCAGTCTCTGGAGGATGTACTGAGTCAGATGTGGTCACACTTGGCTCAACACTTTCTTCTTTTGACCCTGAACTGTCTGTATCTGGATCATATGTGGGAGAAGTGTCTTCTTCGGTTGTGTCTCTTTCAGCAATTAAGTCATCAACTTCATCTTCAGCTGTTTTACTGCGGAGATCAGCAAAGTCATCAAATACCACATTTACAGATTCAATAATGGTTCGAGTTCTTAGATTATACACTCTATAGGCATGACTGTTATTAGAGTATCCCATAAACAAACTCAAATCACTTTTTGAATCAAATTTAGCTAGATGCTCTCTATCATTTAGAACATAGCAGACACATCCAAACACATGCATGTATTCTAGATTAGGTTTCTTGCCATAAAGAATTTCATATGAAGTCATCATAGATCCTAATCTTAGATACACACGATTTGAGATGTGACAAGCTGTGTTGACAGCCTCAGCCCAAAACCTTTTAGACAGATTTTTTGCACTCATCATCACCCTAGCCATTTCTTGGATGGTTCTGTTTTTTCTTTCAGCAATACCATTTTGCGGAGGAGTTTTTGGAGCAGAAAATTCATGCTTTATACCCTTTTTATTACAAAAAGCAAGAAATAAAGCATTCTCAAATTCTTTTCCATGATCAGACCTGATTCTACGAACAGAAATTTAAAATTGAGTTTTAACAAACCTGTACAGATTTTTGAACACCTCAAAAGTGTCTGATTTTTCTCTTAAAAAGTACACCCATGTATATCTTGAAAAATCATCCACACATACAAAGACATATTTTTTACCACCTAGGCTTTCTACCTCTATAGGACCCATAAGATCCATATGTACAAGTTCAAAACAAATAGTGGTACCAACGTGTTGCAACACTTTGTGTGGTACTCTAGTTTGCTTTCCCTTCTGGCACATTCCACATATAGGAATATCCTTGATCTTGAGGTCTGGTACTCCTCTTATGGCATTGTATTTGTTGAGCAGCTTCAGATTTTTGAAGTTTGTGTGTCCTAGCTTCTGGTGCCATAGCTCTACTTCACTTACTCTTGAGCTCTTGCAAGATATGGTGTCACCAGTTTGATAGCAATTATCCATTGATCTGGAACCTGTCAATACACAATGATTTTGGTTATCAAACACTGAACAACAGTATTTATCAAACTCTACACGTAGATCATCATCACACAATTGACTGATACTGATGAGGTTTGACCCCAATCCTTCAACATGTAAGACATTTGAAAGTTTTGGGAGTCCCTCAATACTGAGTGTTCCACGTCCAACCACTTTGCCTTTAGCTCCTCCTCCATAGGTTACACGTCCTCCATTAAGTGTGTGGTAGTTTGATAGAAATTCCTTTGTTCCAGTCATGTGCCTAGAGCATCCACTATCAAAGTACCATGAACCTGAAATGTTAGCATTTAAAGAGGTGTATACTGCTTTGCACAAAAGTTTACCTTTGGGAGTCCATATTTTACACTCTCTTTTGGTACATTCTACCTTTTTCTTTGAAGTGTTCCCTGGAGTGATGTGCCTTATTTTGTACAACATTTTGTCACTGCTGAGTTTTTCACAAAATGGACGAATATGTCCTGGTGAGAAACAGTAATGACAAATGTATCCCCTTGTTCTGGATTCTGAAGTGGTGACTGTGAGATTCCTGGATTCCTTGCCATTTGAACCCTTCTCTTTGACAAAGACAATTTCTTTCTTCTTTACTGGCTTGTGTTTCTTCACTTGTTTCTTGAACCCTAGACCTTCCTTTTTGTTGTACTTTTCCAGTGACACAATCTCTTCGAGTTTAGTTGTGCCGGTATTCATCCTCTTGATTGCTAGAGTTGCTTCTTTGAGTTCATCTTTCACCTTTGCCAGTTCAAGATCCTTTTTGGTGATACCAACCTCCAAATGTGTGATTGTTTCTTTAAGGGAAGAATTTTCCCTGTTGGCTACATCTAGAGCTTGAGTCTTCTTCTCCAAGTTTCTGATCAGCTTCTTACACATTTCTTCATCATCACTGACTGCTTCATTACTGGATTCTGCTGTATTCACAGAAATAGAGTTTAAACATGTATAATGATCAGTATTTAACTCACAAACTGAAAGTGTTTCAGAAAGTGTTGCAGCATCCAGAGAGACTCCTTGGGATTCTCTTTCAGAGAAACTTCCAGTGAGATATCTGACAGAAAGAGCTTGTTTAGAGGATTGCTGTTCCTCTGTCTGTTCAGGTTGTTCTTCCTCCTCATCACTGACAGCACAAATCAAACTCATTCCTCTTCTTCTCAAGGTGTTTGCACATTCATTAGCATAATGTCCAAACCCTGAACAAGCCCTGCATTTAATATGATCCAAGTTAGGTGGTTCAGAATTTGAACGAATAAATGAAGAATTTTTTAAAGTGTTTTGAGAAGATGTTTGAGGAAATGTTCTCTGTGGAATAGATCTGTTCCGGGGCTGAGTTTGTCTATTTTGTGGAGAGCCTTCTGGAAATAACTGTCTGGGCTTGATTCCACTTCGTCTGTACGCCCTATTGAATTTCTGAATTTGAAATGTCACATTGTTGAGACATTCTTCTGCATCATCATAATATTCCAGAGCAACATCTTCCTTTTCTAATTCTGCCTGGAGTGCATTTGAGATAGCCTTTCCTTTCTCCTTTCTTTGATCTTCGGAGTTCATCTCTCTGGACTTGAGACTACCAATTAACTCGTCCAGCCGTAGAGATGATGTATCTTTAGCCTCCTCAATAGCAGTAACCGTCATGCTGAACCTTTCTGGAAGAGTTCTCAATACCTTATTCACTAGTGTCTCGTTGCTCAAGGGACCACCTAAGGATTGAAATTCATTAGCCAAATCAATCAACTTCTCATTGTACTGAGAAATTGTTTCAGTTTCCTCCATTCTCAGTCTCTCAAATTTGGAAGAGAGTAATCTGAGCTTGGTTCTTCTGACACTATCTGATCCCTCACAATGTAGCTGAAGAACTTCCCAAGCATCCTTTGCAGAAGTGCATACAGATATTAATTTAAACATTGTTAAATCTACTGAATTGAAAATTGCATTTAACGCCTTTGAGTTTTGGTTAGCATTTGATAGATCGTCTGGTGTCCACCGTAATTCTGGAGTTGGAAAAACATCTCCGTCCACATCTGTGATAGTTGGTGGCTTCCATCCAGTGAGAATAGAGCTCTATTTTGTTTCCTCGAAATCTGTAGTGTTCTTCAGTCTTGAGTTTGGTATTTATAGACTTGCCAAGCTTCCACTCCTCAGCCCATGATCTGCAAGAAAACCAACCACAAGAGCACTCAAGATAATGGGTTAGTGGGTTAGTTAGGAAGTTTAAAATAAAACCCACAATTAAACCCACTAATCACTACTTAACCCACTAAGTCATAACACTTAGCCCACTAAGTAATAACTAAAATTTAGTTTGAAAGTAAGAGAGTTAAAAACACTTTTGTAAAATATAACAACGTGTTTCAGTTTGCAACACAGGGGGGTTTTGACTCGTTCGAGATTTCACATGGGTACTATTTGCAAAAAAATTCTGAAATAATCCAGCACTATACCCTCCAATACAACATCATCTGCGCATCGCATCCGAGCAGAATTTCGAAGACCCATTATTGTGTTTTTCTTTTTTCTTGACGGGGCCTTGGTGTGAAAGAATTTCGTGTTTTCGTCTCATTCCCACATCCAATGAGTTTTTGCGAGTTGTTTCCACATCATTTCCTATTTATCAAGTAAATCATTCATTTCAATTGAGATTGCCTTGAGTTTTTTATCCATCTCATCTGTAAGCAATTCCTAGCTTGATGATAGATCTTTTAATGTAAAGATTCGTTTGGCGACTCTTTTGAACGAGTGTTTCCTCCGGTTGATTAGTTTCATTTTACAATATTCCAACTTGCCCCACTGACCATTTCATTGTTCAAGACTGGATTTTCTCTCCAAGCTTCATCAATGATTTTAGCGCATTCCTTCAATTTTAGCCACATGGCCTCGAACTTGAAGCCCCTCCTCCTCCTCTTCTTGGTGCCTGGTAGTTCTCAATTTTTATATCGATGCGAATGGGAATATGATAAGTGTTTAGCGCTTCTAGGTGAACGACACGATAATAAGGGAATAGGTTTCTCCAATCATCAGTAGCACAAGCTCTGTCAATGCGCTCTCTTATCGTAAATGAGTGTTTTCTATTATTAGACCATATGAAGTTTTCTATTATTAGCCAAGTGAACCGATAACCCGTTAAACCCAGATCATGTAAATCGGATTCCTTTAATCACACACTAAAGTCGTGAATATCACTAAAAAAAGCCAACTTGCCATCTCTTTTAAGGTGTTTGGATATATAGCTTATAAGTTATTTTTAGATTTTATAGGTTGTTTAGGTGTTTGAGAATATACAGTCTTTTATAGTGTTGATATTTGACTATTTTCAACAAATAAAATTAAGTGTAATAAAATGTTTTAAAGAAACAAGTTTGTGAAAGTTTTAATTTTTTCCCCATTAATATATTAATATAAGAAAAGTTTTTACTTTTGTAAATAAATACTGGAAAATGAAGATTTCGTGACGGATATACCCGTCACTAATTCGTTTAATCCGTCGCCAAAATATAGTTAGCAACGGATTTCGGCCGTCGCACATGCCATCGCCAAAACCGGCCTTGCTAAATTTAGAGACAAACAACAAAAATCCGTTGCTAACGTATCCACAAACCTAACGGTCGGTAATGCATACTCAGACGTCGTTACAACTGACCAGTGATATTCGAGCAACAATTGCCATGTCCGTTGTCACTACATCCGTTGGAAAAATGAATTTTCAGAATTTCGTGTCTGACGCTAAATCCGTCGCTAAAACAATTTTAAATTAAAAAAAATATCTCAAATTTTAATTTTTCCCTATTTCAAAACAATTTCAATGCCTTATATACATGAATATTCACCTCCTTAAAAAAAATAAGCACCACACTTTCTCCCATAATCCACCAATTCAATCAAGACAACAAACACATGATAAAAATCAAACACCATTTTTTCTGCCATAGTCAATATCGAGTCAACAAGAATATAACAAACACCGACTTATAAATCCATAAAATCAACCCAAACGCAACTTGCAACTGAGCTAACATATATGATATCCACATAATGATAATTCAAAACACAATCTTCAAGATTGTAAGGCTAAGCACTACTACTCGTCTTCCAAACGATAAAAAATAGTCGTGATAAAAAAAATACCATATAAGTGCGATGCTACTGTCCATCTCTACCAGCTCCTCCAGGTTGTCTTTCACCCATCTCTTGAATGGTTGTTTTCAAGGCTTGTAGTTCCTCTTGAAAAGTAACCTTCATATTGGTTAATTTTTGCTCCACCGCTCGATTAACAGCTTTTTTGAAGGAAGCGGTTTTAAATAAGAATTGAGAAGGTACAGATGATCCTGATAAAGAACCGGTTGGAACATGAAACGTAGGACCACCTCATTGTACAACAGAACTGGACTCCGATCCAAGGGCGTAAACTCTTCCTTTCATTGGTCATCCAACTTCCTCGAGCCACACTTTATCAATAACTTCTTTAAGAAGAGCAGATGCTATTGTCATGAATGCATCATCTCCATCTTCTTTTTCTTCTTTCTCTTGATTTTCGATTCTTGGATCTTCATTTCCTTCGCCATCACCATGTATCCCAGACATGTCACTTGAATGATGACTCTTGACGATGGTCTGAAATTTAACCTGAAACATCACAAATTTTAATTATTAATACATATTGAATAAATATACATTTCTTCATTACATCACAAATGAGACTTGTCTAACAACATGATCCATATTCAGAAGCAATAACTGAAAAAACATAGAAATAACTGAAGGCATCAAGGCAGAACATTGTTCACACTACGATCAACTCATCTCAGCTTTGGGAAGACTGTAAGGTTCTTAAGTTGCATACGAATATAAGGCTTCAATCAAGCTCTAATCCATCCGAAGTTGAAGTAAAGGAGTTTGCTGATTGGATACTAAGTATCAGTAATGGGGAGGAAGGAGTGCAAAACGATGGGTGAAGCGTCCGTTGAGAATGCCGAGGACATGCTAGTTCCCGATTCAGAAGATCAATTATTGGAGCTGTTGTTGTTAGTATATTTGGATTTGTAGAGTAACATATCAAATCCCGATTATTTCCAAGGGAGGGCAGTGCTTGTGCCAACTAACGATTGTGTTGAGTTTGTCAACGACTACTTATGTTCCCTCCTTCCCGGCGAAGAGAAGTTGTACATCAGTGCGGATAGTATGTGCAATGATGAAATGATTTTTGATGAGAATTCTGAAATTTATACGACCGAATTCCTCAACACTGTGTCTTGCTCCGGTCTCCCTTCACATATGCTGAAATTCAAGGAAAATGTTCTTGTTTTGCTCATACAAAACATCAACCAAGCGAGAGGACTTTGCAATGGAACCAGACTTCAAGTTGTTAGAATGGAAACTCATGTTCTTAGTTGCAAGGTTCTATTTGGCAAAAATATCGGATGACGTTGTTCCTGTCAAACTCTACTCTATCAAATAAGTTCCAGAGGCGACAATTTTCGCTGATGGTTTCCTTTGCAATGACCATCAACAAGAGTCAGGGTCAAACACTTTCCCACGTCGGTTTGTATCTACCCAGACCTGTATTCACCCACTGTCAGTTGTACGTTGTGCTCTAGAGAGTCAAGAGTAGATATGGCATAAAGATCCTAATCAAGTCCGAATCCGGTGGATCGTCCAGTTCAATTAGCAACGTTGTTTCCAAAGAAGTATTTCAGCGCATATGAAGGTATATATCGTAATTATCGTCTATTTATATTATTATAACTATATTTAGTCTTATTAATGTGTGTATGTGGTCTTTATGTTTAGGTATGTTTGCACCTGATTTTGCATTTGTATCATACTGGCTGCATTCTCATTTGGTAAGTAATATAATATTAATATTGTTAAATTACTCATTATTGTCATTGTTGTTTCTTATAAAAATGTATTGAACTGAATTCATGCGAAGTACGTAAACTTTGCTGGCTATCTACTCTTTATTGTTTGATTTAAGTGGACCAACGAGATGGTGCAGTGCGTTTGATTCCATTAATTTAATTAGTTCTAGCATTCTCATATGGAAGACATGTCGAACGGAATATTTTATGCATTAGTTTTAAACATATATTATATTGCTTTGGGAGTAATGTTTTTGTTTAACATCTTTACTTGTATTAGTTTTATATTTATTTTGAAATATTTTTCTTTACGACCCTAAATTGTTGAATAGTGGCTTTGTTCACGAAGGTGACCACCATGCATCGTACGGGTGAAGTACTAGTATAGTATATTTATAGACTTCAATGTGTGAAATTCCAAATTTAAATTAATATATTATAAAATTTAGATTTTTTTTATAATTAAAAAATGTGTGTATATATTCTCCATAAAATGAAACTTAAATACAGACTATTGTAATTGAAAGCAATATTGTTGATATGGCCGAGTTGGTCTAAGGCGCCAGATTAAGGTTCTGGTCCGAAAGGGCGTGGGTTCGAATCCCACTGTCAACATAAAATCTTGTGTTTTTTTTTTAAGTATATTTTTTAGATTTTGAGTTTACATTATCATACTTAAATTTTACTCAATTAAAATTAATATATAAAAACAAACTAATCATTATATTTGAAACTTTTTTTTTATTAAAATGTAAATATTATAAATCAAAAAAAGTCGTAGACAATTACAACGCGTATACCCGAGGAAAGCGTACAACCTATTGCAGAAAGCATAAAAAATAAACTAACGTACTAAAAGCATAAATAAAAATAAATAAAAGTGGGATAACCCACGGAAGCCTAGTATCTAAATCACGCACTCATGGGTGCATAAGGCTGACCGGTTATCCGTTCGTCCTTGAAATCGCTATCTCCGGGTGCTGGCTGAACATAGTCGAGTAAACATCTAGTTGGATCTTGCTTGTGAGGTCCTACGGAGTAGTTCCAGTTTTCTCAAATTTCCACTTATTCCGAGCCTCCCAAATGTGGTTCACGAGACTTGCTAGTGCACATCGCTGCGTCTTGCTGTGGTACGACTTCCTTCGTACGTATTTCTTGAGCCATTTAAGTGATGCACCCAATGTGGTTGGTCGTTGGCGGATACCCAACCATATCCGTATGTTGTCCCATACCTCTCGAGACATGCTGCATGTGAAGAAGAGGTGCTTCTTAGTCTCGTCCACCACGCCACACAAGACGCATTTAGAGTTGGCAACTCTACGCCCCTGTCGTTCCACTCAGTCCATTGTGGCGATTCGATTCGTAGAATCAATCCATAGGATAAACGAGTGCTTTGGTGTTATAGATGGAGCCAAAAGATGTTTACCCCACGATCTGATCGGGGCCTTAGCCCTAATCCAGTCGTATACTTTACTCACATTTAATTTTCCAAACTCCGTACAAGATTCTAACTTAGCAATAAGAAACTTAGTAGTCCTCGCGCTCTCTACCAATTCGTCTCGGATTCGGATGTTGCTCTTGAAGAAGGGTGAAGCTGTGAGTGGCGGTGACCACTCCCATATGGTTCGTTCCTTAAGATAAAATTCATTCACCCACTGTATCCACACAGAGTCTTTCTTCAAGTGAAAATCCCACAAGGTTTTCACGAGAAGGCTTCGGTTCAAATCAGTGAAATCAATGAGGCCCAAACCCTCTTCTTCCTTCGGTTTGCACATCTTCGGCCATGCCAATCGGACAGCCGCACCCCATACAATTGTTTTACATAGTTTCTCAATACTCTCGATAATTGCATGTGGGATCAAAAATATTGATAACCAATAGCAACACATACCTTGAACCACGGTTTTCAAAATCTCCAAACGGCCGGCGTAAGAGAGAGTTTGGCATGTCCACGCTCCTATGGCTTGCTCGATTTTGTCGAGCAGTGGTTGATAGTTGAGCACTCGTACTTTAGATGCAGCGAGTGGAATTCCAAGGTATCGAAACGGAAACACTCCCGTGGAAAAGTGAAACTCATTTTCGATCTCTAATCGGTGCCCCAATTTAACTCCGGCTAAGAAAATATTAGACTTCGCATGATTTTCCTTGAGCCCCAAAACCTGCCCAAATTCGTAGTCTTGGCGAGGATATGGAATGATTCCACGTCTCCTCGAGAAAATACCATTAGATCGTCCGCAAAAATCAGATGTGTTATCTTGTGTAGATGGCACATCGGGTGGTAGTTAAGTTCTTGTTCTATCGGACGTACATGAAGTAGCCGGGAGAGGTACTCCATGCATATGACGAACAAGTAGGGCGATAAGGGATTTCCTTGCCTTAATCCACGCATGGCAGGAAAGAACCCCTTCGTCTCACCGTTAATCGAGATCGAATATGATACAGAAGTTACGCATTGCATAATCCATCCCATGAATTTAACTGGGAAACCCAAGCCCTCCAACATAGCTTGGAGAAATTCCTAGTTAACCGAGTCATATGTTTTGCGTAAATCCATCTTCAACAAGCATCTAAGAGAAATACTCTTCTTCTCGTTATGCCGCATAAGATGTTCCACCAAGTATATATTCTCCGTGATCAATCCCCCCCCCCCCCCCCCCCAAACGTTGATGGTGTTTTATCGATAATCTTTGGTAGAACGTTGCCTAAACGGGTTGTTAGGACTTTGGCAATGACCTTATAGATCATTAGGACTTTGGCAATGACCTTATAGATCACATTACAGCAAGCTATTGGTCGGAAATCCCCCACTTCTTGAGCTTGTACTTTCTTCGAGATGAAGACAAGTACCGTGTTATCCCATTGCTTTTAAAGAGCCACTCCAAAAAAATTCTTACACTGCTTCCGTCAAGAGTGGCCCAACTATGTCCCATGAGTGTTTGAAAAAGTGGGCAGTAAAACCGTCCAGCCCCGGAGCTTTGTTGTCCGAGATATCAAACGATGCATCCTTTATTTCTGAATTAAAGATTGGACCCATAAGAGTAGCACTATCATCCTCGTGAATCCATGGCCCGGAATGTCAAACCTCCAAGTCAATAGCTTCGGAAGGCCGACGTGTTCCTAAGAATTCCATGTAAAACTTCAAAAATTTTGCATGGACTTCCACACGTGATGTGGTCATCGTCCCATCCGCGCGTCGAATAGATGCCACGTGGTTCCTCTGAGCATTCCGTTTAGCCATTCCATGAAAGAACTTGGTGGCCGATCGTTGTTGTTTAGATAATGTAGCTTCACTTTTTGGTAGTAGAAGCTTCGTTCCGTCTTTGTGAGAAATTTTGCCTTCTCCGATCGGTTAAGTACTCCCTGTTGCAGGGCTGCATTGTGTTGATCGTCATGCAGCTGCTGTTGGGTCTTCTCAATATCAAGATACGCCCGTTTAGCTCGTTCTGAAATGTGACAAAATTCATTCCGATTAAGACTCTTGAGAGGGGATTTCAATTCCTTAAGATTTTTTATCACCGCCCATTGTCGGCTGCCTTGACGATTCGCTGTCGTAACGTCTTTAACAATTGTTATACATTCCCCATGCATCGTCCATATATTGAAGAATCGGAACGTGCCAGAGACCAGCTCCCTACCCACTCGGCGAGTGGTCCGAGTGCTTCCCGAACGGTAAGAAAGTAGCCGAGCTGCCTCTATATGTTTGCAGTCAAGTCGAATTCACCATAGCTCGGTCAAGTTTTCTCCACACAGTATGATTTGACCAAGTATAATAAAATTCCATAGATGTTAAATCATCCAGCCCGTTTAACCAGCAACACTCTTGGATATTGTTAACCATATAAGGGGTCGCATCATTGCCTCCTGATTTTTCAACCGGTTGAAGAACCGTGTTGAAATCCCGTAAGCATAGCCATGGTAAAGTAGAAGCTCGACCGTATGTAGGTTGCAAGAAACGTCCACAACGGCCTGCGAGAAGTAATTGAAAACCATGCATATACAAAGCTCACCTGAATTTGCCGATGCACAGGACAAGAGACTTTGCAATAAATGAGTTGGTCCGTCATTCCGAGCGTCTCCACCTGAACTACTGCCGGATTCCATAATAATAGAATACGGCCCGCCCGATGAAGTTGGAAATTGTTCACCTGACCCCAGTGCCTGAATTTTCGAGACATTATGGGGATGTTTGGTTTTATTTCCAAACCCAATTTCCAGTTTTATACTATTCATAAAACCGAGATCATGTTTGTTTCACAATTTTATCCAGAAAATCCCATTTTTTCTTATCAAATTTCTATTGAAAATACACTATTCATACTTTTTTCAATTTTCAAACCTACTAAAACCTACTACTAACCTATATATTTTATTTCATCAACTCATTTCTCTTTCCTCATTAATATTCACACTCTCTCTCCTCTCATTTCTCTCTCCTCATTAATATCTACACTCTCTTTCCTCCCAATTTCTCTATCTACTACTACTAAAAAAAAATTATTAATAATAATAATAATAATAATAATAATAATAATAATAATAATAATAATAATAATAATAATAATAATAATAATAATAATAATAATAATAATAATAATAATAATAATAATAATAATAATAATAATAATAATAA
>NW_012193374.1:1423740-1510439 GCF_000504015.1 Erythranthe guttata | reverse complement strand
CCCAATATTTTTTGAATCACCCATAACTCTTAGTTGTCTTCACCACTTCCTGAAACCAATAGTCCATTAGAACCCTATCGGAATAATGTATCCAATGCATTATCCCGTTAGAGTTTTTAGCTACCTTTCAGGGGGGTGAATGTAATTATCGATACCACAGGGACCTTACAGTTATTTAAGCTTACCTCAGGGGGGTGTGTGTAATTTACCCAATAAATTATTAATTCTCATATAATTATTATTATATATTAAAAATATCTCATACTAACAAATCATTATATAATATAATTTAAAAATCTAAAGAAATACTTATCAACTCGTGTAATTTAAAAATGAATTTCGAAAGAATTAGAAGTTTGAACTGAATCGTAAATTGTAAGATTTAATTACATCGTAAGATTTGAATCAATTAAACTCATGTGTTTTCAATTCAAAAACAATATTCAAAGATTTGAATCGATTAAGCTCAACTCATTTCAATTTGTAGACAATATTCAAATACTTGAATCGGTTAAACTCAACAATTTACAATAGCGTATTAATCAAACTATGTATAGTTAAAGTTTAGTATCTTTTTTATTGAATTATATCATAAAAAATAATAAAATTTAATTCGTAAAAATCTTAAGATTTAATCGGTTCACGGTTAGATTAAATCTTACGATTTACGATTTGATTCTTACGACTTTACGAATTAAATTCTTATTTTTTTTTTGTTAAAATTGAATTAAAAGGATAGTAAACTTTAATTATAAATAATTAACTCGATTAATACGTTCTTGTCAATGGTTGAACTTAATCGATTCAAATTTTTGAATAATATTTACAACTTAAAAGGACTTGCGCTTAATTGATTCAAATCATACGCTTTAGTTAATCTTATGAATTGATTCTTACGTAATTTAGGAATTATTTTTTTATGATAAAATTGAATTAAAAATATATTATACTTTAATTAATAATAGTTAATTTGATTAAGACGTTCTTGTCAATAGTTGAGCGCGCTTAATCGATTCAAATATTTGAATAATGTTTACAAATTGAAAGGACTTGAGCTTAATTGGTTCAAATATTACGCTTTAATAAAATATTACGATTTACGATTATATTCTTACATGTGTTCGGAATTAAATTTATTATTTTTCATGATAAAATTGAATTAAAAATATATTAGACATTACTTATAATTAGTTAAATCAATTATGTAACACATTATGTCAATAGTTAAGCAATCGATTCAAGTATTTGAATATTTTTTACTAATTGAAAGGATTTGAGCTTAATCAATTCAAATCTTACTATTTGATTAAATTAAATATTAAAATAAAATTCACAATATAGTATTTGTAGTATATAATTTTATTTTACAGTAAGAAAACTACTAATTGGAATGAGTTATATTTTTTTTCTGAATAAACATATTATTTTATTTTTTATTTTGATTTGTCACACTATCGATTTAATAACATTAGTGAGTTTGAATTAAGTTATGCATTTTTTTATATTTAATTGAGCATTCTTTACATTTTAAATGATGGAGTTTATTAATATTTTTAATATCAAATAATTAATGATAGATGTTTGACGTATTGAAGTGCAATTCGTTATATATTTTCAAACTTTATTATATTAAATTTATTAATAATTTATTTAATATCATTTAATAATAATGAATGTCGCAATATAATTAATATTTTATTTAACAATGTTTAAATACTCATATTCATTATCATTTTATATTCTGCTGATATATACAATTATGGTTTAATGTATCCTAATAAGTTAATGTGTTTGAATAGTTAGGGGTGTTGAATATACTAAGATGTCTCAGGTTCTATCCGAATGAATGCATTTTTTTCGATTATTCATCAAATAAAACTCGGTCACAATGAATTTAAATTAACTAGCATTTTTTCCCCGGTGCGATGCACGGGATATTATTTCAAAATTGAAAAAAAAAACCCAATTTAATACGTAATAAGAAAATATAGTACTCTAACACACTAAAATTTAATAATGTGTATTATTTATATTTTATATATCATTAGTTTTTTTTAATCTTACATATTAAAATTTATAATCCAAATATATAGATTTAGATTTAACAAATCAAATTTCTATCTTTATCTCTTAAAATTTGAGATATATTAATGAAAAATAGGAGATTAATAATGGTTGAAAATTAGTAGAGAAAAAATATTAAAAATAAATAATTATAAAAATACCGTTAGGGTTTTTAGGGTTGCCCAACGTTTCTTTCTTTTATATATAAGATTATTTAATTAAAATATAGTAGGGGGTAAAAAAATTAATCGAAGAATACTTTGGTAAAATGCTTCATTATTTATAACACCAGCCATGTTATTTTCCTAGGCTCCAGATTTAATTTTACAAAATTAATGATGATTAATGCATTATATATCTAATATAAGTTTAGAACAAGAGTTATCTCACCCTATCCAAACCCAAAACATCAAAACATCAATGCCAAGAAGTAAGCAAAACCAAGGTACTTGATAATTTTATTCCTTAGAAAGATTGTAGAGTGATGACGTAATAAAGTGTCTGCATAATCAGCCTTCTCTTGAGTTATCCAAAAACAAAAAGTACGTCTACAAGACTACAACCAGAAAAAAAGAAGAAAAAAACAAGATTATTGAGCGAACACACTGTAAAATCATAACCTATATATACAAAAATATTTTTTTAATGATCCTAATCAAGCATTCATACACTATAGCAAAATTGTTAATTATAAAAAAGGCATTAAAAAAATAAAAAATAAGGAAGCTGAATTAAGAGAGGCAGAAATTTACAAATAAGATGAAATATACCACAAAAAAGGTGAGATGATAACAAATCAAGGATTTCACCTGGGATTTACAATAACGAAGAAAGAAAGGGAAAAAAAAGTATGGACAGTTGAAAGCAAAAACCACATTCCAAATAACAAACAAAAAGTTGGATTAATTTGTATTTATTTTCTAAGGGTCGAAAATGAGGTGACCACATTTACATTTCCAACAGATTGGCTTATAATTAGAAATATGATCTCCTCTTGAATAAGCAATTTCAAATTTGATTATTGGAATTTGAACTGCCTCGCAACTCCCACCACATCTCGGAGGCCTTGATCCTATCAACTGCGATCTCATAATTATATTTCTCTCTCCTTTTTTCCTCTGCATTCATTTTATTAATGTATATATATTGAACAATTGGAAGAGGAAAATTTCAGAGAAAATAATAAGTTCATTAATTAAATAAGAGCAAGATCAAAAGACTTACGGCCAGATTATCACCAGGGACTAGTTGTCTACCTGGAAAAACAAAACACATAATTATTTTTTTAATATATTAGCTATATGGATGTAACCCCCAATATGTAAGATTTGAAACAACTTTCAAGATTATATATATAATTATATTAATTAATTATTACCTTGAACCATGAAGTGAGAAGGGGAGGTAGTGAAGATTGACAATAGTAAGAACAGCAGAATGTAAATCGAATGTCTATTGATTTGCAGTTTGATGGTGGAGCCCATTATATTTTCTTTTGAGAAGCTAATTATTAATCTGCTGAAACATTCATCTATAAAAAAAAAAAGAAAAAAGAAAAACAAGAATTCGATTTCACTAAGATAGTGATGATTGAAGTGGAGAGACAAATTAAAAGGGAGGAGAGCTGCAAAATGATCAAATGTGAAAAAAGGAAAGTTGAGACCAGCTTTCTCTCTCTCTCTCTCTCTCTCTCTCTCTCTCTCTCTACTTGAATTTCTTTCTCGTTTGTTGAGCTCTCTAATCACAGAGAAGAACAGGCACTCTGCACAGATCTATAGAAGAGAGAGAATGTGCATATTTTAATATATATACACATTATATAAAATGGAACGAAGGAAAGGCTTAACAAAATACTCATCTTTACACATGGGCATTATGTGAAATATTGTAACTTTTATTTTTATTTCTAAATATAGAGTGATTTGCTTTATTATTGAAAATTATTTATCACAAATTAAAAATAAATTGTTTTATTTATATATCAGATTTGTTTTTATTTTCTGGAAAATGACATGTGAATGACTGATCGTGGTATGGGGATTTTATTTTTATCTTATTTACATGGATTCAAACTCTTCATTCTGTCCCCCTCATATCTGATAATATCTCATATCTGTGTGTGCATCACTTTCAAGACTGCCTTTTTAGCACATCTTTTTTTGTATCTATCACTATTTACTTACTTACACTTTTTCTTTTATTTCTTTTTGTTTTTCTTATAACAGTGGATTTATTTGATTTACAAGAAAATTGCTAGTTAGGGTAGATATATATAGTGTAAGTCTAATCTGACTGTACCCTGAAAGCCACATGACAATGGTTGTCTACAAATCCACGCAATATTTTTGTACTAGTATTTTATTCTTTCTCATCATTACCACATGACATGATCATTATTCAGATTCAATCTCTGCTTAAGTTTATTTCTTTTCAAATATTAAATTAAGGATCGAGGTTTTCTTAGCTTATAGATTTGTTCCTTTCTAACTGCACAAATGTCTTTTTCACAATCGATCAATGCGTATATAGCTGATGGTTCGACTCTGCTATTGAAATATTCACTACAAGAAATTGTCAAATTGGCAACAATATGTTTTGTTGCCAAAAGACTTTAATTTCGTTGCCAACTCCTCTTGCAACAAAATTATTTTGTTGCCACCTTCGTTGCCGTTTCCTTGTCACCAAAAGTTCCGGGCAACGAAATGTTACAAATCGTTGCCAATAATGCATTATAGACAACATTGTTATGTCGTTGCGACATATTGATCGTTGCCAATGCATTAAGTAATAACAACAAGTCTATTTTGTTGCCATACATTTATCGTTGCAAATTCTTTGATTACTACCAACGAATTTATTTTGTTGCCACAAATCTATCGTTGCCAATATATATATTAATAACAACGAATTTATGTCGCTGCAACACATAAATCGTTGCCAATACATTAATCATTAAGAACAAAATTGTATTTCGTTGCAACATATTTTATTGTTGCCAATACATGACTTATTTTCGACCGCACCCGCCAGCCGACTTTTGGACTACCGACCCGCATCTGCCGACCCGACCTTTGGACCGCCAACCCGCATTTGCGGACCCGACCTTTAGACCGCCGAACCGCTTCAGAACAAAATTGTATTTCGTTGCAACATATTTATTGTTGCCAATACATGACTTATTTTCGACCGCACCCGCCAGCCGACTTTTGGACTACCGACCCGCATCTGCCGACCCGACCTTTAGACCGCCGAACCGCTTCAGAGTCGGAATTGTTGGGTTAAACTCATGATTAGCCCAATAGGCTAACCCGCTTGATAAATGTCAAATATATGGAGACATGACAATGGTAAGAGTCGAACTCTGGTTGATTTGAAGTTAGACACACTTCAAACCGCTGTGGCAACACTACATTTGTGTAAACTAACTGAAAATAAATTTATAAAAACTAAATACACAAGATCAAATGATTAAAATAACTACATAAATAAATAATATGTCATAACAAATAATTTACTATATGTATTTTATGTTCTAAAAATAATTTACAATAAAATTTAATTATAAATATAACATCTACCATTAATTATATATAGTAATTTTTTAAAATCATATCAACAGTTGACTTAACAAAAAAATTATGAGTTATTGACATATTGTAGTTAATATAAACAAATAAGATTTTTCTTAACATATTATTATATAATATATATATATATATATATATATATATATATATATATATATATATATATAATTAAAATGAAGAAAAAGAGTTGGTTTTTAAATTTACAACGATTATATTTTGTTGTCAAATCACTTGGAGCATTTACAACAAAATATTTCGTTGTCTTTCGTCACTTATTCACAACAAAAATAAATTTGTTGCCATTGTAAATGTATTTACTACAATTTTGTATCGTAGCAAAAAGAAATACTCTTTTGCGACAATAAAGTTGTTGTCTTACATTAAATTCGTTGTAAAATATATACGATACTATTCACAACAATATGTTTCGTTGCCTATGAGATTCAAAGGCAACAAAAATATCTTGTTACAAAAACGTTATTCTTTAGCCACAAATACTATATTTCATTGCTCAAATATAACTATTGGCAACGGAATTCATTTCGTCGATAAAGAAATCGTTGCCTATTTTGCATTTTCTTGTAGTGATTTTTTGAAGGCGGGTATTTTACAATCACTCCTGAGGCATGGTCGAATAACAAAAATTCTCCTTTTGTTTGAGTAATTGCAAACACCCCTCAGCTATAAATATTCTTGTACGTCCACCCTTGCAGTTTTAAATTTAGTGGAATCTTCGAGATTATATGGAGTATTATCACTTTTTTACCCGTTTTATCCCCTTCGAACTCTACATTTTGAAGCAAAATGATCAGAATATGTGTTTTTTGGATTGTCTATATTACATTCTTGTGCATCAGAAACTGTATTTTTTACACAAAACAAGTACAAACTAGAGCACATTCCACGAAATCTAGATGATTATGTTGAATTTGACACCATCAGGGTGGAAGTGTAAGAAAAATCATAATTGAGGGGGAGATGTAATTATTCAAACAATAGGGGTTTTTTTGTAAATTGACCATACCTCAGGGGTGGTTGTAATTTATCCTAAAATATAAGAGTTTTCCAAATAATATATCAGTTTAGAGTTATAAATAAAATGGTAAATTCCACTTTCCCCACTTATACGTTGGCTCAATATCACTTTACTCCATTAATATTCTACTATAGATTGCATCGATTTGCCCCCATGTACTTGAAAAATTGCCCCAATGAAGTTAGTTTTCAAACCTTTGATCTCCACACTATTTGATTTAAGTCAGAAAATTACAAAAAAAAAACCACCCCTCCCAGTTTAAATAGTTATGAAAAAAAATAAAAAAAAAATTGTAGTTGGGGTCGTGGACTATGTTTTCTTGTTGTCTTGAATTTTTATCATTTTATTTTGTCTATTTTATTTTAATTTTTTTTTTGTTAATAGTTATTTAAATTGGGAGAGGTGGCATTTTTGTAATTTCAGAGTTTAGATCAAACGGTGTTAAGATTAAATGGCTGATAACTAACAATAAAGGCCACACTGAGACAGTTTTTGAAGCGCAGGGGGCAAATCGATGCAATCGAGAGTAGAAGGGGTTAAAGTGATACGAAGCCAAAGTACAAGGAGGGAAAGTGGAATTTACTCTAGATAAAAATATAATTTTTCAAAGAGTTGTGCTATTTCCACCTCCAAAGTATCTTAATTCATAACAAAAAATATATAAAATATCATAAATACCCTCGAATTTCTAATCTACCACCCTTCCTTATATTTGCTTAATGCGCATGTATTCTTTTTTTTTTTTTAGTAAATTCAAGTCCATTACAAGGAGAAGTAGGGGACCCTCATTGGTAAAGGCTAGGTACCAACTCTCCTAATGCGCATGTATTCTAACTTCTAAGTTATTATATATATTTTTTTTGCAATGAAATATTTATTAGAAGATATTTAAACTTCCATATCAGATCACCTGCACATTATATAATGTTGTTTTTTAGGAAACAAAATTATATTGGGGGTTTTATGCATAAGTCTCGAACCAACCATCTTAATATTATAGGTTCAGGGGTTATATCTCTTTTTCTAATAAGCACATTCATTTAATATGTTATAAATAAAGGCAAAATAAATGTATACAAAATTTCCCCCAACCCTTCAAACCCAATTACTAATTGTAACCCCAATTTAACTTCAATTTAATCAATTTTGACCACAAAAATTCATTTTAGACTTTAAAAAAAAATGGAATTTTTTTTTGCCGCCGTCTCCAGCGAAAACTTTTTTATTTATATTTTTTTATGTCTGTTTTTTCCGCCATCGATTTCTTGCGTTAAATTGTTTTAGTGTTTTTTTCCTCCTAACCTTCTTATTCGTTTTTTTTACGCCCGCCGCTAGACGTTGACTGTAATTGTACTGTCGTTGACAATTGTACTTTCTTTGACAGTACATTTATTGCCAACCACAACAATATTATTATATTTTTTTTTTTGCTTTTTTTATTTTGTTTGATATGCTATATAATGATATTTATCATTTTTTACATATACCTTCCTAGAATAAGGTCTACAATATTATTTCTTTATAAAATAATTATCATCTTTTTATTGCATTTAATATTTTTTTATATTACTACCATATGTAATCGATTATTTCTTTATATAAACCCCCAGCGATTCACTTTATTCCACCATCATTTTTCATTCGATAAAAAACGTAGAGTAATGTGCGTTTTGTTTTGATAAAATCGGCTCCTTTTTGAAATTAGGTTTTCTTGATTTGTTTTTTCATTATGTTATTTAGTTATTTCGTTATTTTTTATTGAGGATTTTTCTTTCATTTTTATTTTTTATAACATTGTATTACCTTCGAAATTTCGTAATTATAATTTCAATATATTTATATACTCAAATTTGGTGTTTATACTTTTAATTATTTTATGAAAGAATCATATATGTTCATATAAATACATGAGTGAATCATCTTTATCTCATGATTTTAACAATATGGTTTATTTTGTTTTTCTTACTAATTAATATTTATATTTCATTATATTTTTCAGATGAATATCCTCTCGAAAGCTACGTTCCATGGGCTTAGGAAAGACATTTGCCTCGCTTATACTTTTGATATGATTGAATCGTGCCGATCGACAGACGATGGTTTGCATAACAAAGAATTGGTATTTGGAAATTGTAAGGGACTGCCATACTCGGTTTTGAGGCGAATGTTTTGCCGTTACAAGGTCGTATGACTGCCTAATCCGTTTACTAGACGACTGACAAATTTCTATCGAAGTTAAAAACATTAGTTCAAATGTTGAGATGTCGTTGATTTTCATTTTATTGTTTATGTTCTTCATGTAAGCATTGAATCTTGAAACTTATTTTATAGAAAAATACTATCTAAGTTTGTTTATTTAATTTTTTTTTTACAATAAAAAGTCGCTTTTCACATACGTTACTTTATTAAATAATGGAAATGAAGTTTACCAATAGATTCACGGTTCGTTAAGATTTTTTTATGTATTAGAGCAACTCCAATGGAGAGACATCAAAATGGAGCATTAAACATTCATTTGATACTTGATATAATACTTTGATACTTTTAGAAAAAAAATTCACTCCAACCACAAGTATCAAATAAATTATCAAATTTTAAATATATGAATAATTATATTAGTAAATGCCACGTGGCAAATTGTGATAGGTTAATAGAGTGGTTACATTTTTGATACCTCATTTTCCAGGGAGTATTTTTGCACCTCGGGGTGGTTGAATATCAAAATAGTTCCCCATTTAATGCCTCCATTGGAGGAGGATTTTTTAATTTTGGAGCATCAAATTGGTAGTTTTTTAGTTTGATACCCCATTTAGTTCCTCCATTGGAGTTGCTCTTAGAGGATTTATTTAATTATTGTTTAATAATATTATTTATCGTTAAAGCTAGATTAGTATTTAGTATAATACTTAGAGCCCGTTTGGCTAAGCCTATTTAAAACATCTTATAAGTTCCTACATCTGATAAGATGTTTTAGGAGCCGATAAGCTGTTAGATTTTATTAAAAAATTATTTAATAAGGTGTTTGGATATGTAGCTTATAAGTTACTTTTAGTTTTTATAAGTTCTTCAGGTGTTTGGAAATAAAAGATCTGTTTATCGCTATAATGACAAAACAAACATGACGCCATTATAACTACCAAACTAATTCTAGTCAAATACTTTTATTCCTAAAATATTATTATAAGTATTTACAAATTAATTTTTCAAATAAAAATAATAATGTAAAATTAAATATTAAGTAAACTAAATAATTTTTTTTATGTATGTTGATATGACATTTGACATTTTTTTAAAATAAAATAAAGTGTACTGAAATATTTTAAAGAGACGTGCTATTTCCCTCAAAATATGTTATCTCACCACCAAATTAAATAAATTTCCAATTTTAGCCCTTTCTTCTTCTTTCACTTATATTTTTTACAAATGTATAAACCATTAACCATTAAACTAATTAAAATATTTATAAAAAAAAAAAATCTCACCCTTTTCACGGGAAACACACTCTCCACCTTAAGTGAATAATATTTTTGTCAGAAAAAAACATTTTCGAAGATAAAAAAGAACATGAATTCACGTTTTGAGAGAAATAAACTAAGATTGCTTGTATGTGAGATCATGTACTTCCTCAAGAATTGGCCAATTCGACTTAATATAATTTTATTTCATAAATTTTTTTTACATATTATGTTAGTCATCTGATATGAAAGTTTAAATATCTGGTAATAAATATTTTTATTTTAAAATTTAAAAATAAAAATAAAATAAAATAAAAATTAGAAAAAATTTAGAAAAAATAAAAATTAAAAAAATAAAAAAATAAAAAAAAATAAGTTAGAACACATGAGGATTAAGTTAAAATAAGGAAGAGTGGTAAATTATAAATTTGAGGGATGTTTATGACATTTTATAATTTTTGTGGTAAATTGAGATAATTTGGTGATGAAAATAGCACATTTGTGAAAGTTTTAATTTTTTGTCGCATTAATAAATGAATATAAAATAAAGATTGTAAAAGAAATATAATGTTTTTATAGATAAAATATATATAATTTATTATTGAGAAAAAATGAATATTCGGGTAATGTTATATACATATAAAATATAAATACAAAATAATTTACTTTTTACAATGATTATGATAATAATGATAATTATATTCTAACTAATCATTAATCTTGATTACAAGGATACGTTGTTTTCATAAAATATAAATATTATTAGTATTCATATATAGTATACAAATCCCACATATGAAAATGAAATAAATTTGCAAAAATAAAAATGAAATGATAATCTGTGAAATTAAATTACCTCTTTCCGCAGATTAGGGGTTGGTTCCATAGCTAAACAGATCTAAGCCAGCCAGATTACTTGGAGCTCTTATCTATCATCATTATTACAAACATCATCATCATTTATTAGCTTCCTCGATTCTTGTTCTTCGTCACCGTCACAATGAACTCCTCTGAAAAAGGAATGAACACAGCCCCAAATGAGAGTGAGGATGGAAGAGAGATAATCAGAAAGAATCGAACACAACCCAAATGAGAAATTCAACACACAAAAAAATGTCATAGAAAAAGGCCTCAATCAGGGGGCGAAAAAAAAAAAAGCAAATACCTTGTCCTTGTCAGAAAGAATCAAACACAACCCCAAATAAGAAATTCAACACACAAAAGAATGTTATAGAAAAAGGACTGAATCAGGGAAAAGAAAAAGAAGCAAATACCTTCTTGTCAGCGGCGGCGCGTCCCAGCCTTGCGGTCGAGCAGAGATTTTTTTTATGCCACCAATCAATTTCGCAAGACTAATTGCGAATTGTTGCAGAGTTGTGGGAAAAAAATGAGACAGAAACGTGTTGGTGTTATCATTTTTATAAGAAGTGGCGAAGAAGTTGAAAGTTGAGAGCAGATTGTGATCAGTTTATCAAATGTGTGCGGTTTATTCTTTTTTTTTTTCTTTTTTTTTTTTTATTCTTATTATCGTCGAGTTGAATTAAAGCAGTGAATAAAACGGACAATTGATTATAAAACTTAATTATCCATTACAAAAAATTATCCTTGGGGCAACAAATATTTCACCAAAACACCATTAGAGTTTCGGGCCAAACCTTTCTTTTATATATAAAGATAGTCAAAAGTTCTTGTTTTTATATATAAAGATAAACCTCCATCATGTTAACAAAATACTTGCAGCTAGAAAGGAACATTAGGGAAAATATTTCAAAGATGTACGGATATTCACTCTAAAATTTGCATAGATAATTTCAATCCTAGTACAATAAGAAAGTATAGGAGAAATATATTTGGAGAAAAGAGAGAATGATATCTCTTACGTATATTACTCATATATATAGTTACATGTAGGAAACCCTAACCTACTACACAAGGTAACCTAATATACAAGGAAACCTAATACACAAGGTAACCTAATAAATAAGAATAATAATAGGTATACGTAATATATATAATAAAGATACGTAATATATATAAAGATACGCTAATACACCCCCGCAGTCGAAACGGGAAAGGAGAGGACGTGGAGACTGGAGACAAACTGTTGGAACAGTTGAGTAGGGAGTCCTTTCGTGAAGATATCGGCAAACTGGTAGGCGGATGGGACATGAAGGACTCGAACGTGCCCCAAAGCAACTTTGTCTCGGACAAAATGGATATCGATCTCCACATGTTTCGTACGAGAGTGTTGAATAGGATTGCTCGATAGGTAGACGGCACTGACGTTGTCACAATAGACAATCGTGGCTTTCGAAAGTGGGCAGAGCAACTCAGAAAGTAGGTTGCGTAACCAAGTCGTTTCGGCGACGGCATTTGCGACAGCTCGGTATTCGGCCTCCGCAATCGATCGAGAGGTAGTGACCTGTCGTTTGGATGACCAAGAAATGAGGTTGTTGCCGAGGAAAACACAATATCCCGATGTCGAACGACGAGTGTCAGGGCATCCACCCCAATCGGCGTCGGAGTAAGCGATAAGGGAGAGGTCCGGATTGGGGGAGAGCTGAAGGCCGTGATCGAGAGTCCCACGAATGTAGCGAAGAATACGCTTAAGAGCAGCCATATGAGGTTCCCTCGGATCATGCATGAATAGACATATTTGTTGCACAGCATAGCAGATGTCAGGACGAGTAAACGTGAGGTATTGCAGTGCACCGGCAAGGCTGCGATAAAGAGTAGGGTCAGCAACGGGGGGTCCAGTGGTCGATGACAACTTGCTCTTTGTGTCAGCCGGCGTAAGACAAGGGTTGCATGAAGCCATGTGTGCACGCTCTGGGATCTCGTCGGCGTACTTGCGTTGAGAGAGAAATAGCCCATTCGACGAGCGAGTGACTGAGATGCCGAGAAAGTAGTGAAGATCGCCAAGATCCTTCATTGCGAACTCTTGATTAAGTGCAGCGATGATGGAGCGGAGCAATTCAGGTGTGGAGGCCGTAAGTACAATGTCATCGACATACAACAGAAGGTAGGCGCATGAACTGTTGCGACAGTCGCGTGAACTGCTGCGACAGTCGCGTGAACTGTTGCGACAGTACACAAAGAGTGAAGTGTCGGACTTGCATTCTCTGAACCCCATGGTAGTAATGTGAGATGCAAAACGCTTGTACCAAGCACGTGGTGCCTGCTTGAGACCGTAGAGTGCTTTGTTGAGACAACACACGTGAGTGGGGCGAGATGGATCGACGAATCCGGGAGGTTGCTCGCAGTAGACAATTTCAGAGAGATTGCCATGTAGGAAGGCATTTTTCACGTCAAGCTGGTGGATTGGCCATGATCGCGAGAGAGCAATACTGAGAACTGTTCGAACAGTGGCTGGTTTGACAACTGGGCTGAAAGTCTCGTCAAAGTCGATGCCAGCCTGCTGGTGAAACCCACGAACAACCCACCGTGCTTTGTATCGCTCGAGGGAGCCATCTGACTTGAGTTTCTATTTATATATCCACTTACCAGAAATAACATTAGTAGACGGGGGGCGAGGCACAACATTCCAAGTATTGTTTTTAATTAAAGCAGTATATTCCTCAATCATGGCGTTTCGCCAGTTTTGGTCAAGAAGAGCTTGGCGATAGTTGGTGGGAATGGGAGAGGTAGATGATGCAACGAGTGAGAAAGGGACTTTGGGTTTGTGGATGCCCGCTTTACTGCGAGTCACCATAGGATGAGCAAGGGGAGGTGGGGGAGGTGGGGGAGTAGGAGAAGGGGTTGTGAGCTGGTTGTGGTCGACAGGTGGTGCTGCTGATGACATCCTACTCATTGTGTTATGGGACTATTGGACGGACTGTTGGAACAGTTGGAGGAACTGTTGCAACAGTTAGACGAAGTCTGAGGGAGGAGGAACAAGGATGGTGTGTTTTCGTCCAAGGCAGAAGGGGGAAGTGTGTTTTTGGGGGGAGTGGACTCAGCAAAAGGAAAGTTAGTTTCGTCGAAGATAACATGACGAGAAATTATGATTCGGCCAGTGGACCTATCAAGGCAACGATAGCCTTTGTGAGAGGAAGGGTGACCGAGATAGACACAAGGAGTAGAACGGGGGGCGAGTTTATGTGGTGTGGTGGCGGTGAGGTTGGGATAACAGAGACAGCCGAATACTCGAAGATGAGAGTATGTAGGTTTGATGAGGTAAAGGGCTTCGTGAGGAGTCCGGTTTTGTGTGGTTTTGGTAGGTAAGATATTGAGTAGGTGTGTGGCCATATGAAGGGCTTCGACCCAATAAGTAGGAGGAAGATGGGCTTGAAAGATGAGGGATCGAATCATGTTAGTCATAGTGCGGATCATCCGTTCTGCGTGTCCGTTTTGAGGGGAGGTGTGGGGACACGAAAAACGATTTAGGATGCCGTGTTTAGTGAAGTAGTTTTGAAAATCCGCATTTTTGAATTCACGACCATTATCACTTTGTAAGGCTTTCAGGGGATGTTGGAATTGAGTTTTGAGAAGTGTATGAAAATTGACAAAGGTTGTAAAAACTGTTAGAGTAGGTGACCAACAAGCCAACTTTTGGCTGTGGTCTTTCGTATTTATTATGGTAATAAACGAACCTTTATTCGTATTACTGATAAAACACCTTGGCATTCTATATCTTTGTCCCTTTGTCACAAGCATAGATATAGTCCTTACAGTTATTACAAGTACTAGTAATTGATCGTTAGGATCGTGAGATATTTACTTAAGTATTATAACTGTTAAACGTGTTCCTAGTCGAAGGGTTACGCCACCAATGAGGATATCGGCCTTTCCCATTAAGACTAGCACTTAGTGTATGTGTACTGCATCTCATCAGTAAACGGTATTGTGATATCGGCATGCATAAGTGGGTGCTCGTAAGTTGACGAGTTCACTGAACTCCCTCACCCTAGAAATCTCTAAGTGGTTCCCAATAATCGAGTAGAGATATCTATGGTATAGTTGTACACCATTAGTCCTTATGACCTAGACATCACCGTGACTTCACTAGAGGACCAGCTGTATCGTGACCTGTCTCTGAGTTCCACCGAGGACCATCCCAAGGGCCAGTGTTCGTGCAGTCCGAAATCTAGTGGGAGGTCTGTGCATTGTAGTCGGGGATTCGATCGCTAGAATAGTCTTGGATGTCCTCTGTGTTCTGAAAGTTTGTAATCATTCTAAGTCTCTGGCCAGAGCAGACTAAGTGATGATTAGAGAATTCGATTCTCTAAGTCATGCACGTAAGGATTACAACACTTAGAACGATCGCACCGTCATCGAACATATAAAGAGGTCTCGATGAACCAATGCCTCTAATTCGATCGGGACATATGAATCGAAGGGACCGTACTGTACGTTAACTATATCTGAAGGTTCTTGCAGGCACTTCATTTGTATCTAGGGAATCATGACGCGTAGTTGCTAGACGCCAATCTTGATTCGTTGGGTGATTAAGGTGAAACGAGTTTCATCTTAATCGTAACTCTAAGGGGACGAGTTTTGACCACAAAGGGTTGTGGGCCCACGGCTAGCTTACACCTGAACCATCGAGGGTCACACTGCTCGTGTACATGAGATCTTTGAATAAACGGTCAGAGATAAAATAGTTTATCTTTGCATGATTGGAAGTCAATATGATTGGATCCAACATTCGTAATTTGGAATTATGAATGAGAATAAGAAAAGGAAAAGAATAGGCGAACGTGTTAGTGAACTTTCTAAATCGGGAAGTTTCCAAATTTAGAAAGTGCACTGAACTAGGGTTTCCACTTTTGGAAAGTTGGAAAATGAGAGTTGACACTCGTAATGACGAGGATATTATAATGATTCCGAAAATGTAATTGTTGCAATTTTCCGATCATTGAATTGAGAGAGACGAGCGAGTAAAAGAACTAACGAGCTTAAGCTGTTGGGCCCGGTCCAACTTAAGTCCGTTAGGGTTTTATGCAAGACATATAAATACTTGATTTATAGGTCTTGCATACACACAAATAAGAGAACACACGTTCATAACCCTAGCCGCTGCCTCTCTCGATCAGCCACCCTCTCCCACGGCCACCACCACCGCGCCGTCGCCGGAAATTCGCCGGAATCGGCCACCCGTTGGCCGATCTCTTTCGGTATTCCTTTCCTTCTTTCTTTTCTTTCGTTGTTCTGACTATTACGTGTCTAGTGCCACGTGTTTAGTAGATCGAAGTATACGAGGTGAAATCCAAGAGGAGGAAGATTGAAGAATCGAAGATGCGAGAAGGCAATTCCGAAAAACTGCTCTCGGATTTTCTGCGCTGCCTAGTGAGAAAATTCGCCATAAATCAACCGGTCATCCGATGGACGTGAAATTTTGACAGCAGCTTCACGACTCATAAATCTACCATATTCCAGAAGGAATTGTTCATCCAGTAAATACGCATGGAGATACTGAAGTCGGAGCAAGGCTGTAATTTCAGATCAGCAAACAGGTTGGATCAATAGGAGTGGGAAGAGCAGCTAGCCATCTTCTCTGCGCGTGAATCACATGCGCCGCCGTAGCTCGGATCATTGCCGTTGCTGCCCCGGATTGCACGGATTGGTTTCCGTGGCAATCTAGCTTTGCTTAGTGCGCCTACCTCACGCTCCAAGAGGTAATGTTTCGAATCTATTGTGATTCGATTCGGTTACGTTTAAATTAATATATGCATGTTCGTTTTAATAAGAAACTTGTATGATTTTATGTGACTACGTGAAATTGGTTTTATTATTGCGAGCATGATTACTTGATTTAAACGCGAGCATGCTAATTGATTTAATTTCGATTAAGTAATTAAGCATGTTGTTGTTTTAATTTCGCTGGAAGCGCAAAGGTACGCAATTAATTGTTTTCAATTCGCTGGAAGCGCAAAGGTACGCAATTAATTGTTTTCAATTATCGGGCATGTACTATGTGCGTTTTAAACTCGTTTAATTCGCATAAATTTTTGTTTTCCGCTGCGTATGCGTGCCCGATTCCCAACAAAAACATCAGATTTATTTCGAAGGGGAAAAGTCCATATATAATGGGTAAAATCATCAACTAACACAAGATAATATTTGAAACCCGTAAAACTAGAAACAGGAGAAGTCCATAAATCAGCATGAATAATTTGAAATGGAGCAACAGTAGTAGATTTTTGAGAAAAAAATGGTAGACGAAAATGCTTGCCTAATTGACAGGCATTACAAAGAGACTCCCTAGGGTCTTTATTATGAGAAATAAAAGTGCTAGAAAATAAAAGAGACATGACGTGTTTGCCGGGATGGCCTAGACGCCGATGCCAAAGAGTGCGAGACGAAGGTGTTGAGACAGTGAGGAAACCAGCAGGAGGTGAGGTGGGGGGAGGGACGCTAAACGGATATAGGTCACCGGAGCTATTGCACCTGAAAATCTCGACTCGACTCCGAAGATCCTTCACAGAAAAACCAAATGGATCAAATTCAACCGAACATGAGTTATCACGGTTGAACTTTCTAACAGATATAAGGTGTTTGATGATATTGGGTGTGACATAGACATTTGTGAGGCGAAAAGGAGTGGTGGGAAGAATTGTGTGGCCTATGTGGGTTATGGGGAGGGTGGAACCATTACCGACGACGACATGTTTGGGGAATTTACTGCTAGGATTAAAAACAAAATTGAAATTACCTGAGTGTGGTGCCATATGAGAGGTCGCCCCGCTGTCCATGAACCACTGTGACTCGGTAGGCTGCTGAAGTGTCACCGTATTCAAACGGTTTGCGAGATCTGCCACGCTGGCACTGTTGCAGGAACTGTTGCAACTGTTGATGGAACTGCTGGAGCTGTGGCACGGTTGCTGCTGCGGATGAGCCTGAGTAGGAGCCGAGTGACCGGTGTAGGGTTCAGGTGGCCCAGTAAAGTAGGCTTGGGCCGCTGGGTGGCCCGATGTATTTTGAGCGGATCCCAGAATTGACTGTTGTCGGTAAGGTGCGCGCCAAAGTTGAGATGCGCCATGAGCACTATGATAGCCGTAGTGCTGCATGGGGTGACGGTTAGTGTTGCGACCTCCGCGACGGTTGGATCGGCCACCCCCGCGCTGATAGCGCGAAGAACTACCTCCGCGGGAACTGTTGCAGGAACTGTTGCAACTGTTGGATGGACAGTTCGCGTTGGAGGCGTAGAAAACAGCAGCGGTCTGCTCCGGTTCAGAAATTCTTGTTTCTTCCATCTGAAGGAGCGAACGAGTCTGTAGAAAGGTGGGGAGGGGATTTTGAAAGGAGATGAGATTGGCGACGGTCCCGTAATTTTTTGGAAGGCCGTGTAGGGTTTGTAGAACGAGTTGTTTGTCGGAGATTGGATTTCCGACATCGGCCAAGCTGTCCGCCATGGTCTTGATTATTTGACAGTAATCGTGAATGGAGAGAGCGCCTTTCTTGAGGGACTTGAATTTTTCTTCAAGTTGAATGGCTCGATAGTCTTTGTTATCGGTGAAGAGAGAAGAGATGGCGTTCCATAGATCACTGGCGTTGGAGGTTTTTGAGAGAACCATGCTGGATAGATCGTCGGAGATGGTGCCGTAGATCCAAGATTGGAGGAGATAGTCGGCTCGCTGCCATTCGTCGGTGGAAATCGAATCCGGTCGGGGTTTGCCATGGAGAAGATCGGAGAGGCAGAAACGACCGACGGTAATCGTGAAAAAGTGGCTCCACTTTTGATAATTAGGATTTTTTAGATCTAGAGTAACGGGGATAAGGGATTTGATATTAGAGATGGCATGAGCAAGGTGAAAAGGATTGAGAGGGGCGGTGGAGGGAGAAGAAGATGAAGATTCGCCGGCCATGGAGAAGAAGGGGTAGGGCACGGCTATGCAGAAAAAAAAGAGAAAAAAAAAAACGGCTAGGTTAACCTAGTGTCTGATACCATATAGGAGAAATATATTTGGAGAAAAGAGAGAATGATATCTCTTACGTATATTACTCATATATATAGTTACATGTAGGAAACCCTAACCTACTACACAAGGTAACCTAATATACAAGGAAACCTAATACACAAGGTAACCTAATAAATAAGAATAATAATAGGTATACGTAATATATATAATAAAGATACGTAATATATATAAAGATACGCTAATAGAAAGAAGTGGCAAGTGCAATACGAAAGAATAGGAACATAAACTCTTTCATGTAACATCAACTTCTTCCTTTCTTTTCCTAAAGGAATTATGTTACCTATTCCAATGCACTAAAAGAGTAGTATTACCTGAAGAGCTATTCAACACCTCAAAACCCGTTTGCTGTCAATTCCCCAAGTTAGACATTCATAATTTTTTTGCCTCCCTGCACGTGAAGAAACTATCAGGATAATCAAGTCGAAGAATAATGAGTTTGATCTTCAATCTCATAAGACATCATTACTAACTATTGCAATTACATATATAAGAATGTCATTATGCTGACCTCCGCTCAAGCAAATAGGAGGATTACTTGTCTCCTTGATCTTCAATATTGCAGTCACCTCCAACTTATCAAACACAAATAAATGGTAAAAACAGGCTTCACGCAACAGGAAAAATATGCATGAAAAAACAAATTAAAAAACTAGGCGAGGTAATTCCAATGATAGTAGAAAATTCAGTAAAAGCTCTGTAAAACAGGCCACATAAAGCGCCGAAAATAATGCTAACAAATGTCACGGCTGTTTAAGAACATTAAAACAGAGTTATCCGCATTTTTGTTTTGCCTGTTGTATGAGGGAAACCGTAGAATTCTTCTTCGCTAACAATATTGTCTTGAGTGAAGCGCAAGAGACGGATTTACAAAATAAAGCTGCAATTTTTTTAACACAAACAAAAGAACAAAATTTTGCAGAGCAGAGATATATTTTCGCATAATTCCAATGACCCACGAAAGATTTTTCGGAAAAGAACAAAATAACGCTAACAAACCAAACAAAATTTCGAGGAGCAGCGATATTTTTTTGGTAAAAGAATAGCATAAAATCAGGTCTATGCTTAAGAATTTTTCAGAAAAGAGCAAAGTATCTTTTCGCCAGAAATGCTCGCATAAATATTTTTTCATACTCGCAGAAATTCTTTTTCGGAAAGAAAGAAAATATATTTTTTCATACTATCACATATCCGTCAATTGATTTTTCTCGAAAAAGAACAGAATAACACAATCAATAGAGCAAAATTTAGAAGAACTTTAATTACATTGCATATACCGTCAAGAAAATTGGTTCCCAGATTTCATTGCGGTTCAATTATAAAGCATTGTACCATCTAATGGCTCCATTAGTCATCTCTTATTTTCATTTTCACTTACAGCAAGATGAACTATTGAAACTTTGACAGCAACATGCCTAATGGCTAAAGCAAAGATGCAAGTATATAGAGCAACAAAGAATTTCATGAGCAGCAGCTTGAATGCAAAACCAACCTCTCGACCAACCAAATTGTGTGGAATTTGTCAATTTACACGAATAAATCGTTACAGAAGATAAAATTTAGAAGTAGATCTACAAAAACTAAAACAATGTTGTGCACGACTACTACAAAGAATCAATCATATAAAACTACATCCATAATATACGAAAAGTAATGAAGAAGTCTCAAACAAATAATTACCAGAAGCAGAGATTGGTCTTTGACGACACAATCCATAATACGGATGGAGATGATTGTGGATTATGTTCCTATGTATTGACGCTATGCTGAGATGGAAGAAGAGCAATAAAGAGAATCCAAACCATTGTTTGACGGGTGGAAACAAAAAATGGAAAGAAGAGTTGTGGAAACGTCCAGAAACTAATAATGGTGGCCAAAAATTAAAGCATGTCTGAACAGATCCATTGATCTAACACAGCAAATTTGCGAAACTTACAACCATTAAACGTGCAAACTGAAAAATTAGACACAACCCGTTTGTACAAACAAATAAACATGAAAAAAAGAAAAACAAATAAGGTCTCACTTGGGTTGGTGGAAAGAAAACAGTGTGATGTAGTTGAAGAGAGGTGAGGTTGATATAGGCGTGGACAAAACCATAAACTGGTGACCCCAAATTTCTCTTTGAAAACCAAATCTCTTTTTGAAATTCCGCAACCAATTCAAAATCATCTTTAGTTCTATACTTTTCGTAGGCGGAAAAAAAATGAAAATAAGGGAGTGGAAAGTGCAGAGATCGATAATGACGGGAAATTAAGAGACCAGAGAATTAGAAAATTCAATTCCTTCTCCAAACATATCAAAAACCCCAAAAATAATCGAGCAGTGGATTCCACTTTTTGCCAACTAATGCTCCATCAGGTATCAGCAAAGCAATGAAGAAACACAATTATTGAATTTAATCGCTATGTTAGGAGAAATACTAACCATGAGTTTGCTTTTGAGTTGCAGAAAAAAGAGGTTTATGTGTCAGGGAAGTGGTGAATGTGGAGAGTGGAGGGAGAAGTTTCTATACGTGAGAAGTTTTGCAGTTAGAAAAAACGTGGGCAGTTTTCTATACGGGACGGAAAAAAGTAAATAAAAGAAAAAGAAAAAAGAAACAAAAAAGAAGAGAAATAATAAAATAAAAAAATCGGCTAAGAAATTGAAATTTCGAAAATATCCCTAGGTTTACGTTTAGGGTTTCGTGGCAAACCTTTCTTTTATATATAAAGATTAGTATTAGTATTAGTATAAATAATAGTATCATTATCATTATCGTTATTAGTATCAATATCAGTATTAGTATCGGTACCAGTATCTCCATCGTTATTGGTATTAGTTTCAATACCATTATCAGTATCAATAAAAGTATCAATGTCAGTATTAGTATCACTATCACAATCAATATCAATATCAGTACCAAAATAAATATCAGTATCAGTACAAGCATCAGTATCAATAGCAATATCAATATCAATATCAATATCAATATCAATATCAGCATCAGTATCAATATGAGTATTAGTATTTTTATTAGTAATATTATTAATATCAATATTAGTATAAATATTAGTATGAGTATCGATATGAGTATCAATATCAGTACCAATATCAGTATCAGTATCGATGTCAGTATCAGTATCGGTATCACTATCACTATCAGTAGTATTATTAGTATTAGTATCCGTATTAGAAATAATATTAGTATTAGTATTAGTATTAGTATTAGTATTAGTATTAGTATTAGTATTAGGAGTATTAATATTAATCTTAGTGTTAGTATTAGTATTAGTATGGTTATTAGTATTAGTCTTAGTGTTAGTATTAGTATCAGTACGGGTATTAGTATTAGTATTAGTTATTAGTAATTAGTATTAGTATTAGTATTAGTATTAGTATCAGTATTAATATTAGTATTAGTATTAGTAATATTATTAGTATTAGTATTAGTATTAGTATTATTATTAGTATTAGTATTAGTATTAGTATTAGTATTAGTATTAGTATTAGTATAATATTAGTATTAGTATTAGTGTTAGTATTAGTATTAATATTAATCTTAGTGTTAGTATTAGTATCAGTATGGTTATTAGTATTAGTCTTAGTGTTAGTATTAGTATCAGTACGGGTATTAATATTAGTATTAGTATTAGTATCAGTATTAATATTAGTATTAGTATTAGTAATATTATTAGTATTAGTATTAGTATTAGTATTAGTATTAGTATTGGTATTAGTATTAGTATTAGTATTAGTATTAGTATTATAGAATTAATATTAGTATTAATATTATTAATTAGTATTAGTATTAGTATCACTATTACTATTAGTATCAGTATTAACATTAGTATTGGTATTAGTATTAGTATTAATATTAATATTAATATTAATATTAGTATTAGTATTAATATTAGTATTAGTATTAGGGCTCGTTCGGTTACCTATATTGGATTAGATTGGATTACATGAGATTGGATTAATTCTCTACTGACTAATTAATTTTTTAGTTAGTAGCATGTTCGGTTTGTTAGATTAGATTTTCTATTAAATTTATTAAAATCAGTTATTATATATGAATTGTCTATAAAACCACTTAGTTTACAATAATAAAATATAATTTGAAGGATAAAATTGTATTTTTCCTTTTTAGTCACCCCCTATTAAATTAATCTCAGGGGGAGGGGTGCTATTAATTTAATGAAATAGTAGCATTTAATAGCGGGCTTTGAATTTAGTAGCGGGTTTGAAAAAATGTGAATCTTACCAACCGAACATGTTATTAGCCTTTACTATTTAGTCAGTAGAACCTTGTAGCGGTAACCGAACGAGCCCTTAGTATTAGTATTAGTATTAGTATTATTAGTCTCATTATTAGTATTAATATTTGTAGGATTACGATTAATAATAGTATTAGCATTTGTAGAATTACCATTAGTAATAGTATTAGTATTAATATTCGTATTAGTATCAGTATTAGTATTAATATTAATATCGATATTAGTATCAATATTAGTATTAGTATCGATATTAGTATCAATATTGGTATCAGTATTGGTATCAGCATTGATATCAATAATGGCGTATACATCTTAACTCTTTTGCAATATTTATAAGTTTGTACTCTTTTGTATTGCTATTGATAAACTTGCAGGTTATTTGAATATCTATTGTGTTACTTCTCTGCTACCGTATTTGTTATTAAGTTAGTTACTTTGCAGAAAATTGACATGGTATAGTAGATTGCATTCCACGAAATAGAGTTATACCATATGTTTTATTTGATTTCACTTAATCTTTATATCGTATTTTGTGCAATTCGTGTTTTTTTGTTTTATAATATTTAATTGAATTTCATATGTTACAACTCTTAATTAAGAGATAAAGTTTATGTTTTTTTTCCCTTCCATTTTGTTTTACTTGAATTCGTAATGTTATAAAGGCATAATCGTTTCCATAGTATTATATTTTTTTCTCATTTCAAAACTGACCCCGTGCAACGTACGGATAAAGTACTAATATTAATAGAACAGAACATGCGGTAAAATAGATAAAATAGTAATCTGATTGTACGTAACACTATTTTCCCACAATTAGTCGGCCCGACTATACTGGCCCGAATTCCGTTATTGGGTCTGCACTCTGCAGTAATTAGCCCTAGGCAGGCTTGTACCAACCAGAGAAAAATATACATTTCCTAGCTCCAACATTAATTAAGTCCATTAATTTTGTACCAACAAGTAAAATAAATTTGTCAGCTCCTACATTTAATTCATTAATAAAATAATAATAATAATAATAATAATAATAATAATAATAATAATAATAATAATAATAATAATAATAATAATAATAATAATAATATAAATTATTATTATTATTATTATTAAAGAAAAAAAAAATTAAAAAAAATATTATTTATGATTTGTATAAAAGCCTTCTATTATTTCTTTATGCCCAACCAAAACCCATCCACAAAAACGGAAATACGATGCTACACCCGGTGATTTTCACCGGGTAGCTCTTTTCTTGACATGTGTCATTTTTTATTTATTTTATAATTATATTTCTAAAACCCATTGGGCCATAACTGAACCCGTAATTAATTAGGGTGTCTGGTTATATTCACCAGGTGTAGCATAGAATTTCCCCACAAAAACTCAAGTACACACATATGATTGCCATGTGTGCATTAAATTGAGAGAATCACTACCAGCTTGTCTACTGTTTGGTAGGCAGGTTCTATCTTTCCATAATATTCTTGTGTATTAAAAAAAAAACAAAAAAAAGTAATACTATATCAATCATGGGATTCTCCCCACATACTTAAAAGGTATCCCTCGCATTTGCCACATGTCCCGTTAACAAACAAATCCGAGGTGGCAGCCGCCCTCTTCAGTTTGGGCCCACCCACACCGGCCCCACCAAGTTTAAGGTTGTGCCTATATTCAACTGCCACCTGCTCTAATACTTCAACCTCAAACATGTTCAGTTTCGGTTTCGGTTTCATTTTGTCCCTCACGTACGCAAAAGCTAGTTGATCTCTTGGATTGAATGCTTCCAATTCATTGAACATTAGGCAAGAGAATAGATTTGTCGCTAAACCGTGCTTCCTCAGTATTAGTGCACTGTCGGGCACATCTGCATATTTTTTTTCACAATAAAAAATTACCAACAAAAAAAAAAGGTCAGAATAGGAATTGAAGAACTAGTAACTATCCTCGTTTAAAGACATAAAAAAAAAAGAATAAATTCACTAATCAAGGAAGAAACATTTTCTTAAAAACTACTATTTGTGTAGTTGGTAGAAGTGATTATTAGGTTTCCAATACACACACTCATCATTAATCGAAAAGATTAGTGCTCTAATAACACGCAATTACGAAACAAAAACTAATTCGTTTGTACCTGTGGGATAAAGCTTATTTGAGTTCCATGGTTGTAAGCCATTCTCACAATAGGTCTCCATTTGAATCTTTAATCCATTAACATCCCACCATTTCTTCCACCTAGCTGTCGCCATCGCCTCTTCCATAGTGTGCACGAAAAACGGGTGTTTCGAAATAGAGATATCGACATTCTCGTTCACAACCAATGAATGGATCAAGAAAAGTGGATCGACCACTAACTGCAGCTTTGCATCGACCCATATACTGTATTTCGTGTTCGGAAAAAGACGGTGGACTAAGTATTTAGGTATCACTCCGTTCATCGCAGCGTTTTGGTATAGGTTTTCGACCGAGACCTTAACGATTCTCCACGCGCCGATTTTGTAACTGTTTGATTTTTTTGAAATGAGGTTTTGGTAGTGTAATCTGTTGAGAGTGGCGTCGTCTACAAACATGAAGAAACATACATGATCTAGGGTTTTGGAACCTAGGTGCCGAGGCTGCCGGATTTTGTCGTGGTCGTTGAATACTGCCGAGACCACAACCACTCCGTCGCACTTCTCCATCGAAATTCGATCTGAAAAAATAAAATAAAAAAATAATTTGAGATATATACGAAACACAAAGAGAAAAGAATTGTCTACGGTATAGAGAAACTGACCGAAAGTACTAATCGGAAAGTGTTTAAAGAATCCACATGGGATTTCGATTTCGCCATCACTATAATCAAAATAAGATAATCTTTTCTGAATATTAAAATTGCCACCGAAAGAATCGGTGTTTCCCTGCTTATACCTCAGAGCCGGCGGCAACCCTAACGATGTGGAATTCGCGAGTATATGTTGGATTTCATCAAAAACATCGAAATAATCTAAAAAAACAATAGAAAACCCATTGCGAAATAATAAATACAAAAATCCCAAAAAAAAAAAAAATTGGAAAAACGAATAAAGATTGGATTTTTATTTGAGTGTATGTTACCAGAGAAATAAAGAGGGGAATTGCATGAGGAGCGAGTGGTGGGGATGGAATGCTTGTGTTCGCCGTAAGAGGAAGGATAAGAGAAGAGCGGAGACTGAATAGGGTCGAACGGAGATGACCGGAAAATGCATCTGGTGGCGGAGAAAGTGAAATATGCGGCGGAGAAAAGGGCGGAGAGAAGGTAGAGGAGAGAGAAACAGAGGAGTTTTGATTGGCAGAGAAGTGGTTTAGAGAATGTAGCAACAGCCTTCCCCATTGTGTGTAACAAACCTTGGATTTGTTTTAATCTACAACCAATCATATGCAATTCTTTGTTTTTCGTGTTCTACTCCTATTTTGGGGGAGTGGAATAATATACTTAGTATTAAATCAATTTTGCACCTCTATACTTTGTAACCGTCGCATTTATCTTTACTAGAAAAGTGCACGTGCGTTGCACGTGTCTTATTAAATTTTCAATTCATTCTAAATTTTGTATTGTATGGAAATAATATTATATATCCAGAATGTGTAGATATGTTGTTCCATTGAATTTTGTGTCCGTATTAGAATCAAATTTTATTTAATATTAAACTAATATAGAAATTCATACTAATTTTCTATCTTACTAATAAGTTTTGTTCCATTTTTTGTGTTATTTTATTTTATTTTAGACAACATTGCTTTGCGCCTTTCTTTGCCATGATGTTCATTATTTCTCAATAGAAAAAGTACATTTTTGGTCCCTCGTGTTTATCATTGAAATACTTTTAGACCCACTTGCTAAAAGAACACTTTTGGTCCCTCCGTTTACCACATTATGACACATTTGGTCATCTCTTTTTGTAAGTTGTTAGTAGTTAATGGAATTTGACCATAAATTATAGGACAGAAAAAATATACTCTTGTCCCTCATATTCATAATTAAAATATATTTGGTCCCTCTTGTTCTAAAAAAAACACTTTCAGTCCATTGATGATTTTGGCTTAATTTGATGAAATGGGGCGCCCACGTGCCCAACATGTGTGGGGTTATGTTAGCTACTAATGCGTAATTGACCGAGTTGACCAACAACGTAGTAATATGGTAACTTAAGGGATTGAAATGTGTCTTTTGTGAATATGGGGACCAAATACGAAGTTGTGACTAATATAAGGGACAAAGTTGTACTTATCTCGTTTCTCATATTTAATATTTATAAAACGGGAAAAAATATAGTTTTCATCCTTCAAGTTTACACCGATTTCATATTTGGTCTCCCATGTCCCCAAAAAACAAAAAAAAAAAAAAAAACACATTTGATACCTCATGTCTCAGTAATGTACCACTGTTCGTCATTTCCGTCAATTTATCGTTAGTCCGATAGTTAAGGCAGTGATGGGCACATGCTAGATTCGGGTAATTATATCTGTATATTAGCAGAAAGGGCTAAAAGTGTGTCTTTTTACAAATATGAGGGACCAAATGTGTATGTGTCTATATGAGGGTACATATAGAGGCATCGGTGCATACATGTGGGTGTATATATATATATATATATATATATATATATATATATTTATATTAACAACATAGCTACTACAATCACAACTCCTACACCATAAAAATAGAAGCAAATGGAAAAACTACTCTGCATTCTTTGTTTCTATGTACTGCTTATTAATCAAGCACAAAACAAAGATCCATTTATAAAGACTGAACAAACTGTGGAAAAAATAAAATTCTTAGCAACTCAGAAAAGACCGACCGACAACCCGTATAGGAAAGAGGGTAACAGTTGAAATTTCAGACGACTCCCCATTGTGAAATTCAGTTAGGGAAAAATAAAATCGTAAAGTTATTAGCAACTCCAAAGAAATCCACATAAACCAGCCTCTAGTTGTGAACGATTGCACCCGTTATTTGCATGAAAACCCATGGAAGAAGTCAATAATATAGTTTATAGTATCTTAGAGTTAATAATGTTAATCAGTAGGATGTATATCTTCATCTTATTAGCACAGGAAATTCACATTTATTTATCTGCTTATTTATTTCCAAAACATAGAAGTATTATTATATGCCTAAAATTCAGAACAAATATACAGATTCATAGTACATGTGCAGAGTGGAAGTAAAGAAAATGAAAACAAATTATTATCAAGTAAAAGGGTGTCCTACATGTTATAATTATTATTGAGAGATAAAGAACAACTTGATAGGAAATAAATGTTAAAATTACAGAATTGTATAACCTCTCTGATTGAAACGTATGCAGTGGTTCGTCACTACGGTTTTTCAGGATACAAATAATTAGTAAATATAATAAAATTGAGTCTACGTTTGCCAACTTTATTCATGTAAGGTAAACCTCCGAATACAAAAAATCAGTAAATATAATAAAATTAATGAACTGAACCAAACATCCAATTAAGCCCTAAAACTATTATCCCTAGAACTGATCACAAAACAAATTCTTAAGAATATACCCTTAATTGGTTGTATTCTGCAGTATAGATGACATCTAGTTTCATAAATTCCTTGGTGAACATTTACCCTTTCAATGCCAAATTGACACTCACACAGATGTTCTGAGATGGAAGAAAGAAAAACAATGCTAGGTTAATTTGTTTGGAAAAATTCAATGAAATGCATTTATAAAGAAATACCTTGTCATTTCATCTCCATCCGACCAAAGTATTGGCACAAACATGAAGCCCCAATACCTTAAGAACGCAATTGAGCCAACATTTGCTTCATCTTCTTCTAGTGGAGCAACTTAAAGTTATTGTTAATAAGCATAGCAAACCTTTAGTCTTAGAATAGATGATACACTATTAGGTCTTCATCAAGCGTCATGTCTTCATTAAGCTCCGGCGCGGCGGCGGCGTTGACAGCACGGGTGCATTATGAGATGTGAAATTGTCATGGAGATCATGAATTAATCCATCGGCATACTCGTGAATTACCCAATTGGCGATTTTCATCGAAACAAAACCTTAAGTTTCTTGCCTAATGTGACTACAGAAAGGTCAATTTCACCATGTCAAATTTACCATAAAGCCAATAAGAAGTAAATGAAAAGCATATATATATATATATATATATATATATATATATATATATATAGGGGCGGAGCTATGTTGTCTTCTGGGTGGGCTGAAGCCCACCCTGGTTTATTTTCTTAATGCAATTTTTTAATGCTAATCATGTTTAGTTAATTCTTTCATATGCTATTTTAATACTAATCCAAATAATTAGCCCACCCAACAAATCTGCAATGTATTTTAGAGAGCTCCAATAATTATATTTTGGACAATATGCAATTTAATTTATATAATTTAATAAAAATATACAAATTTCTATCTATTTTCTCTAAATTTTTGAAAAAAAAACTCTTAAAAAATTTCGGGGGCTCTACCCCCGAACCCCCGTAAAACTTTAGCCCACCCTCACCGAAAATCCTGGCTCCGCCACTGTATATATATATATATATATATATATATATATATATATATATATATATATATATATTTTCATTCCTAAAACAGAGTAATTTGAAAGTATTATAATTAAAATTGAAACATAATAGCATATATTAAAGAACTATAATAATTAGAAAAAGGTTAAGACTGTACAATTCCTTTATAAATACAAAAAAAAAAGAAAAAAAAGATTAACCCGATCTGAGGTCTCATAATTGTGGGTATTAATTAACTGTAATAAACCCACCAAAAAAGTTGTGAAAGAAAAAGATCGAAAATGATAATGGATGAGGAATTAAAACAACAATATAACATGCAAAGTCGGAACAACTCTATTCTTCATAATTTTCAACCTTTCCATGTTTCTTAAGCCCCAAAATAACATATAGATTGCCTAACAAATCCCCCAGTTGTGACAATAATGCGACGCATAATCTGTAAACTAATAAATATATTAACAAAAAAATAACTACCCTTGAACAATTCGGATTTTGTGAAAAGGTTTCGAGAACCTAGAAATTCACAAATTAGCGAATTAAATAAAGTGAAAACTGAAGATCTTTGTCATTGTTTATGATATTGATTTGAATGAAAGAATTACCTGAAAATGCGAGCCGAGAGGGATTTTGAGATGAATTGCGAAATATTTTCGAAGAACAGGAAGATGTATGATCTGAATGCAGACGGTTGAATGGAGAAGTTGGGAGAAGTTATGAGAATGTGTGCAGAGGTATTTAGGACACGGATAAATTGTAAAAAAAATTACTGCATTTTATTTTTCTTTCTACTAAATAATTACAATAATTGCCATTAGGGTTTGAAACCTTAAAGAGAGCCACGTGGCAGCATATTAGGTCAAGGATTGTCTTTTTATATATACATAGATAGATAGATTCATGAGTACCATATGACGTTTGGGTGATGAGTTGAGAAATCAAAACCCTATCAATTTTTTTTGTCTTCTTGAACCGGTTAATTACTAAATAATCCAATTTAGTTGGCTTTGATTAAACACTAAGCACTAATTAATAATAATTAACATTAAAAGGTACATATATAGTGGGTAATTTTTTTGTGTTTAATAAATGAGTTAAAATAGATATAACTATTTAATTTTAATTCACTTTACTTTTTTACCCTTCAAATATTTCACATCAAAGGGGTATTTTTGTAAATACAAAAAAGGAAGAAACCATTAACTACATTCACACTTTTATAAGTATAAGTAATAAGTATAATTATAATATAATATAATATAAGTATAAATATAAATATATATAGATATAGATATAGAAGTATAGAGTATAGATATAGATTTTTCGGCCACCACAGGAAATAAAAGGAGAATGATTTGTTTAACTGGCTCATTTACTACTTCAGCACCTTCTAGACTGTTATAAATACAAGACCTGGTTGGAAAAGAAAACAACCAATTCTCTAGCATTATGTTTTACGTGATTTTGAGAATTCTTTTCTCAAAAAAATTTCTCTCCTTTTTTTCTTAACTTAAAATTTGATTTTGTTTTTAGAAATAAGGCCACTCTTCCAAAAAAAATTAAATTCGAGATATACAATAGATAATAGAAGGTCAAGGGAGCTTGAAAATAGATTAATTACTTGAATTTTTTTAATATATGTAGCATCCATCGTGTACGTACAATAAAATACAACAAATTAAATATGAAGTCCAATACAATGCAAAAATATATAAACTGAAATGATCTATGTAGCTGAAACTCCCCTCTCTCTCGAATCGCCGCCGTAGCTGAAACTCTCATCTCTCTCTCTCTCGAATCGCCGTCGTTACTAAAACTCCCCTCTCTCTCTCTCGAACCGCCGCCCTAGCTGAAACTCATCTCTCGCTCGAACTACTGCGGTAGCTGAAAAAATTGGTCAATCGACGGAAGAAGGCTTCTCTAATTCTCCTGATTCCATTCTTACTGTATGCCAATTCTTCGACCCCTTTTTTCAATTTTTAGTATAATTTTTGCTTCTAACAATTGCCTCTCTTTATTTATTTATTTATTTTAGATTGAAAGTATGTATTAATAATTTTCATGTCTGTTTTGTGCTTCTGCTATGCTGCCTTGGTTTTGAATTGATAATTTAGATTGCATGCACTAGCAAAAATTTCAAAGTGCAACCTTATGATTTTCGATAAGTTAATTATACATTACAAAATAGTTAAGTTAAGTATATATATATACTTGTATCATGCAGTGAATAAAGTTTTATATATATAATTGTATCATGCAGTTTTTAAATATGTGCAAAGCATGTAAAATTTGAAAATCTCTCTTCATATTCTTCAGGTAATAATCATTTTTTTTTAACATTCTCATTATATGAGAATGTAAAGAAATATAAGTATATGAGGTTGGTGCCTGTTTTAAGTTAATATCATTTAATTTGATATTTACCATTATATAAGGTCCCGTTTTGTTTCTCGTAACATGAGTTTTTAGCTATGCTGGACTTGGACTGTGTTTGTGTGTGACGATAACTAGGATTTTTAAGATGTAAAGTGGTCATTGTACGTGTAAGGGATCATTTAAAGAATATCTAAAAATGTTACTGTAACTTTATTAGCCAATTAGGTTGTTTATTTTCTTTTCTAAATTGTTTGTTGTTTTTTGTATCAGGTGGTTTACTTCTGTCCTGCAGACTAGCTTTCTTTTACAATATACTCTTCTGCACAATTCACAATTCACAATTCCGACAATTTGTGGCAGTTTAAAGGTATATTCAAAATTACATGTTTCTATTTCTTCTAAAGTATTTTTACTATACACTAAATCCTGCTGCAACTTTTGATATCCTCTAGACAACTATAAACATTGGTCTTAGAGTGACAACTCCACGTGAAAAAGAAACTATAAAACATTGGTCTTAACATATGCTCAATGTAAACGAAAATACTTAAATGAGTGTTTTGTCAGTGTTCTATACTTAGACTATCCATTCGATAATCTCGTTTTGTTTTTGTACAAAGGTCATGTCTCGTCTAATTAATAAAGAGTGGATGAACGAAAGTGATAGAGGAGGTCATGTTTATACAAAGGGGGTTGAAGATTTTCTTGAATTTGCTGATAGAACCAATGTTACTGAGTTGGCCACAATACCTTGCCCATGTGTAAAATGTCGAAATAGGATGCGTCATACTCCTATAAATGTTAGAAAACATCTCGTCAGAAATGGCATAGACAAATCATATACGTTATGGGCTTTGCACGGTGAAAAACCATTTGTGAATTCCTTTATTGATCCAATTGCTGAAGATGCTCACCAAGAAAACATTAGAGAAGAACAAATATTGGTTAGAGAGCTTGAGATGCGCAATTTGGTGGACAATATTCATGGGTTGCATGGGGAATATGAAGAAACCGGTGGTGTTGGCCAGGAAAAAGTTTCAGAAGAACAACATTTTAGTAGTGAAAAATATAATGAATACAAAAGATTATCATCTGAGAAATTATACTCTTCATGTGAAGGATCAGAGACAACACTTTCTGCGATTGTGGAGTTGCATAATCTTAAAAAGCAATTTGGTTGGTCAGGAAATAGTGTAACAACACTTTTGATCATTCTGAAAAGATGGCTTCCAAAAGACAACACCTTGCCAGATACATACCCACGTATGAAGAGTATGATGAAAGATTTAGGGATGAATGCAAACTTTATTCATGCATGTGTCAATAATTGTGTCCTATTCTGGAAAACAAATGAAGATAAGGAGCATTGCCTTCAATGTGGCGAACCTAGATATACTGTGAGATCCAAAAGGGGGGGTAGAGTCCGTAAAGAACCTTTAAAAGTTTTAAGACATTTCCCATTAATTCCAAGACTAATTAGACTTTACACTATACCATGGATAGCGCATGAGATGACGTGGCATGATAGATCAACCTCTTCATGGGAATACATGCGGCATCCATCTGATTCTCCCCAGTGGGGAATGTTTAAGAGTAAATGGGCAGAATTTTCTAATGAGCGACGGAATATTTTTCTTGGAATTGCAACTGATGGATTCAATCCCCGTGGCATCCAATCCTCAAGCTACAGTTGTTGGCCTGTGATCACAGTGCCTTATAATCTCCCTCCTTCATTGTGCATGAAGCGAGAATTCCAAATGTTGTCGTTACTAATTCCAGGACCAAAAGCACCAGGTCAAGACATTGATGTTTTCCTTCAACCACTAGTAGAAGAGTTGAAGCTGTTGTGGGAAAAAGGAGTGTTAGCTTTTGACAGTTATGAAAAGGAATCTTTCACCTTAAAAGTGATGCTAATGTGGGGAATTCATGATTTTCCTGCTTATGGAAATCTATCTGGGTGCATAACACATGGTTACAAAGCGTGTCCTATTTGTGGAGACGATACTCCATCCATCCACTTAGATTATAGTCGGAAGATAGTGTATACAAATCCTTATTATATATACCAAAATTACCCCCAATTCATTGAAACCCAATTCAATTTCAATTGCATGAGTTACACCCCAATTTAGCCCAATTTTATCAATTAACCAATTTTAACCCTAATTTTAATTTTGACCCCAATTTTGACCGGCCACCACCGAAGACCGCCGGTCGCCGGCGTTGACTTTTTTTTTTTTTTTTTGAAATTTATTTTTTCCCTGAATTTTTTTCTGGCCGGTCAACTGCCGTTGACCGCCGGGTCTCCGACGTTGATTTTTTTTTTTATAATCTTAGAAAAAAATATTTTAATTAATATTACTGTCTTGGCTGCTAAATTACTGTCTCCGGCAGTTATTTAACTGTCGGAGACGGTAATTTAACTGTTAATTGAACTTTTTTTTTTCCTTAAAAAATATTTTAATTAATATTATTGTATTCGTTGCTAAATTACTGTCTCCAGCAGTTATTTAACTGTCGGAGACAGTAATTTAACTGTTAATTGACTTTTTTATTCTTAAAAAAAATATTTTTAATTAATATTACTGTATTCGTTGCTAAATTACTGTCTCCAGCAGTTATTTAACTGTCGGAGACAGTAATTTAACTGTTAATTGACTTTTTTATTCTTAAAAAAAATATTTTTAATTAATATTACTGTATTCGTTGCTAAATTACTGTCTCCAACAGTTATTTAACTGTCTCTGATAGTAATTTAACTGTCTTAGACAATAATATTAATAATATTACTGCTCGGAAAAATAATATTCATAATATTACTGTCTGAGACAGTAATTTAGTAGCCAAGACAGTAATATTAATTAAAATATTTTTTTTCTAAGAAAAAAAATTCGAAAAAAAAAGTCAACGCCGGAGACCGGCGGTCAACGGTGGTTGACCGGCCGGGGAAAAAAATTTCAGGAAAAAAAAAAGTTTTCAAAAAAAAAAAAAAAAAAAAGTAAACTCTAGAGACCCCAACGCCGGAATCTGGCCGGAAAAAAAAAATTATCAGAAAAAAAATTTATTTTCTGAAAAAAAAAATATTTTGAGGGTTAATGTCATATATTTGTTTAAATTAGGGGTCGATGTGTAATATTAAGAAAGTTAGAGCATAATGGATGGAATTGATAAGAATTATATCATGGAGGGTATTTTAGACTAAAGACATGTGGATAGGTTTAATTGATAGAGTGTTTTTTTTTGTGGACCTATGTGCATTTAAGTCCCATGTGATGGGCCTTTTTGCCATTCGCCCTATTATGAAATTGATAGTTCACACAAGTACATGAAAGACCACAACCTCAATAGATAATTTTATTGTCGGTCACCTACTCTAACACTCTTTGCATTCTAGTTATAGATTCGACCACTTGATCTGTCATGGATGTCCTGTGTATTCTTTATGATATAATCGAACGAGTCTTTACCCAAAGTAGAAATGTGGGGTAATTCGAGAAAACAGTTTCTTTGAATCACACACAATTGGATTTTAGAGTGTACGGTCATCAAACAAATTAGATATTTCGGTGAATCAATGTCTCTAGTTCGACCGGGATATATGTAGTCGATGGGACCGTACTATACGTCAACTAGAATTTAAGGTTCTTCCAGGCACTTCACTTTTATCTATGGAATCATGATGTGTAGTTTATAGGGCCAATCATGATTCTTTGTGTTTTAATCGATAAGATACGCTTATTCGACATAAATCGTGTAATTACGAGTCACTTTAAATTGCGGGGAGAATAAGAAATAATTAATAGATCCAACAAAATTGACGGAGAAATGATGATGGAAGAGGTGAATTGATCGTGAAGCTATAAGATTAGAATTCGAAGATGAAGATGGAGAAACAAATTTGATGTAGAGAGATATTAGGGGGATAAATCTGGGATTATTATGAAGTAAAATTGATTATATGGGGTCATTAGCAATAAACCCCTCATATAGATAATAAATGGTGATATGTCCACCCCTTTAATCTTTCTTTGTGATAGCCCCCTAGAATTTGTATTCCCAATTGTACCCCTATGTCAATTAGGATAATTAGTCTCAAGGGGTCATTAGCAATAAACCCCTCATATAGATAATAAATGGTGATATGTCCAACCCTTAAATCTTTCTTTGTGATAACCCCCTAGAATTTGTATTTCCAATTCTACCCTTATGTCAATTAACATAATTAGTCTCAATTATTCCTTTTTTCACTCTTTCCATAACAATAATCTAATTCCTAAAAATCTACTTCCAAATTTCTAAAAATTTGCTACCAAATCAAAAAATAGGATTTTTTTTTTGTATTATTTTCGGATTTTATAGCCACTTTTTTATTATTTATTATTTTTTAATATTTTTTTAATAAAAAAATATATTTTTTTAATTTTTTTTAAACAAAAATTTGATTTTATTTTTCTCGACAGATTTACAACTCCGAATATGACTATAGTTGAATATGGCTATTATGTGACTACGCTGTGTATAATAGTGTAATTAACATATTGTAGAAGCATAATTATTAATATAACAGTAAGAATATGACTACTATGTGAATGTGACTGTGCTTTGTAAAACATTATAATTAACAGACAGTAGAAACATGAATATGACTATTATGTGACTACAGTTTGTATAACATACTGAACATGATAGTGGGAATATGACTATTATGTGACTAGCAACTGCGTAATGTGACTACAAGTAATCAGCACATGAAAAAACTTGCAATATTAACAACAAAATACATTGCAAAAAGAAAAAAAAGGACTATGAAAAAACGAAAATAACTAATGTGATCCTTCAACAATGGCCATCGAACATGTTTTTTTGTTGCGGTATCCAACTCGGTTGCACCGACTGCACTTAATCTTCCGTTTGATCTTCTCTGTTAAATATGACTACACAGTTGAACATATGCAGCACCACAAAAAAAAAAAAAAACAAATATAACTAAGTTGTTAAACATGACTACTCTGTCAAACGTGACTACTCTGTAAAATACATTGCACCACAACCGACTAATCTCGTAATTCAATAGATTTTCCAGATCTAAACATTCAGGATATGTAGAATAACACAAAAATTAATATAATCAAGAATAATTGAAAATCAATGTATTCGTTCATAACAAACAAATAATAGAACTAAAAATCCAGATCCATGACATATTCTATTGCTAGTTCGACAATTAATTCGAGAAAAATAAAAAATAAAATTTACCAATTAATATAGTATATATTGGTATTCCGCGTTGAGAGAAGGGAAATCTCCATATAGAAATCCGACGGAGGCAGCGACAAGGTGGGGGAGGCGCCGCCGCCAATTGTACCAGGCGTCGATGTGGTGGTGTTCGACGAGGGGGGAGACGATCTCCAACATCGGCGGAGAAGGGCCTCCTGCAACGGGTTTCGGCGGCGGCGTTTGAAGGGTAAGGGTGACTCCGGCGGCGGCGGTCTACAGATGTGAAGAAGAAGAAAAAAAAAAAAAAAAAAAAAAAAAAAAAACTGTAACAGAGAGAAATAGCGAGAGAATGAAAGAGAGAGAGGCGAGAACCGAGAGAATGAAATTGAGGGAGAAATAAAATTGTATTATATTAAAACCCTAACACATAAGGGCACTTTAGTCTTATCATGGCTGGTAAGGGGGGTCTCACTAATTTAGATTGGAATGTGGGTTATGGGAAAAGTCTTTAAAGTCAATTGGGTTTAGTTCAAAATATTTTCTAAATAAGGGGTGTATTGCATATTTCCCCTAGTCTCAATTATTCCTTTTTTCTCTCTTTCCATAACAATAATCTAATTCCTAAAAATCTCCTTCCAAATTCCTAAAAATTTCCTTCCAAATTCCTAAAAATTTGCTACCAAATCAAAAAAAATAGTTTTTTTATTTTTTTTATTTTTTATTATTTTCTGATTTTTTAGCCATTTTTCATTTATTTTTATTTTTTTATATTTTTTTTAAAAAAAAAATTACACAAAAAATTGAATTTTTTTTTCTTGACAGATTTACAACTCCGAATATGACTATAGTTAAACATGACTATATGTGACTATATAGACATATTCTTTCTTTATACATTTTTTTATATTTTCAACTTAAAAATTTCGATTATATAATGTGGTATAGTCATGTTTACCAAATTATATAAAACAAAGAAGATTCCCCTATTGTTTACGAAAACAATCCAATCAAAATTCACACAAAAAATACCAATTTTGAATGTAGTTATTCGAATATGACTACAGTCATATTCAACAATAGTCATATTCGAATATGACTTCAATCATATTCGAAAAATACATAAATATGACTATAGTCATATTCGAACATGACTATAGTCCTGTTATGAAAAAAAAATTCGAAAAATACATAAAGATAGAAAAATAACGAAAGAGAGTCATGGGGAGTCGACGACAACGGCGATGGTGGCGGTGGTGAAGTAAAGAGAGTGAGAGAGGCGGCGACGGTGGTGGTGGTGGAGGACACATCTGGAAAAAAAATAAAAAAAAAATGAGAAAGATAACGAAAAAGAGAGAAAGAGTCTTACGTGGAAACGAATGAGGAGGCGGCGGCAACGAGCGGCGACGGTAATGGTTGTGTACAAATTTATGTGGAGACGATGGTGGTGTACAGAGAGAGAAATTGAGAGAAACAACGAACACGTGAAATAATTAAATCACTAATCGAGTGAATCAACAATAGTCATATTCGAACCAGAGTAGTCACGTTGATGCTGCTGTTTTAGATTTGGAGAGAAAAAAAAAGATAAAAAATCGAAAAAACCTAGGGAGGCGACGACAGCGACGGTGAATGACAGAGAGAGTGGGGACGTGGCTACGGTGGCGGTGGTGGACAAATCTGGGAAAAAAAAAGAAAAAAAAAAGAAGAAAAAATTGAGAAATCGAGAGAAAAGGAAAAAAAGAAATCTCCATGTAACGCATCCAACGAAGGGCGGCGACGAGGTTGGGGAGGCACCGCCACCACCACTTGTACGGAGGAGGGCCTCCTGCATTAGGTTTCGGTCGACCGGAGGTTGAAAGGTATTTTTTACTCCGACGGTGACGAGTGCACGAACAACGGTGGCTATGGTGAGTGGACTACGGCGGTGGTGTGAAAACGACGAAGGACGGCGCCCGGTACAGATCTGGAGAAAGACAGAAAAAGAAAAAAAAAAAAAAAAGAAGATGATACATCGAGAACGAGAGAGAGGGGGGAGGGAAAGAGTGAAATAAATTATATCACGTTAAAAACCTAATCACATAAGGGCACTTTAGTCTTATCATGTCTGGTTAGGGGTGTCTCACTAATTAAGAATGAAACTTGGGTGTAGGCAAAAGTCTCTAATAGTCAATTGAGTTTAGTTCAAAATATTTTCAATTTGAGGGGTATTGCATATTTCCCCTTGATTATATTTTCTAATACGCTTCAATATAAGCGCATAATTGACTTCACAAACTCAGTAATAAATGAATTTAAATTAGGCTGTGGCTATATGCAATACTCATTCCACTTGTGCAAGACCAAATTAAAGAAAGATTCCAAAAGTTTCTATTTTATTAAGATGGAATGACAAGTATGCCCATAAATTAAATTGACTTTTTTTCTCATGTAAGACCAAATACAAATAATGAGAAAAAAACAAAAATTGACACCAAGGTGTCGAAAAACTATGCTACAAATCGACACTTAAGCGTCGAATTTCATAGGTAAAAATCGACATTGACATGTCGAATTTGTAGCACAAATTCAAATGTCGAATTTTATACCTCAAAATCGACATCTAAATGTCGAATTTTATACCTCAAAATCGACATCTAAATGTCGATTTTTACCTGTAAAATTCGACCTGTACATCTCGAATTCGTTTGCGGGAGATTTTTTTTGGAAAATCGATATTCTAGCTAAAAAAACCCATAAATGCATACATTCTTGGGTTCTTCCATCGAGAATCTTCTATTTTGATGTCTTCTGACTCCATACTTGCCATCGTTGTAAGATTTGTTGAGTTTTGATGATTTTGAATTTCTAGGTTTTGTGGGTTAATGGAGGAGGAAGGAGAAAGGTCTTGTGAGTTTTGGAAGATGGAGAAGATGATAATTGGTCTTGTGGTTTTGTGGTCTTGTGATAGGGTTTTTTGTGTTTTTGAATTTTTGTTCTTGCATATTTGGAATTTTTTATTTTTTTAATAAATAAGGGTATTATAGTATTTATACATTGAAAATTTTAATTTGGTCTTGCACAAGTGGAATTAGTCTTGCATATAGCCGCAGCCTTTAAATTATATACAAAATGTAAAGGGTAACGTAGACATTTCATTTGACATTTATTATTCTCAAATTTTTAATGTAATTATTTAAATAAGGGCATTTATATTTTATGGCAATACATAAATCTGTAAAAGTCCAGTTGTATTCCTGGAACTTGATTTACAAGTCAAATAATTAGCTATAAATAAGAGGCTTCTGGTTGAGAATTAAGACACAATAACGATCTTCCAAACCCCAAGAGAATTCGACCGACCCTTTTCTTCAAGAAGAGAGCAACCGGCCACTGCCACCTCTCTCCCCACACCGCCACTGCCGCACGTGTCTCCTTGCGCCACCGCGGTCTTCGGTTTTATTCACTTCGTTCACCCGCAGATTAAATTCTAGTGCAAATAATCTGGTGGAAAATTTTCTTTAAAGTGAAATCTTATTCCGACAAAACGAAGACGAAGTGGATTGTTCCCGCGAAGGATTTCGGTGTGACCACATACTGAGTTAGAAGGAGCATACGTATAACAAGTAAATGCTCGAAAATATATTTAAATTTTCTTGAATTGTTCGACCATGTTATTATAATTGAATTATGCACATGAACATATACATACTTATAGATTATGTGATAAATGAATTTAATTTTTCATTGATTCGCATGATAGAATGTCTTTTTTAAATGGACTACAACACACACCCACGAGGTATTTGATAAAATGTTTTAAGTGAAGGAATAAGAGAGAAAAATCATATACCCAAACTCCACGTATGATGGCATAATTGAGCTGGTTACTACTCCCGGCCCATTATAATATATTTGCACAACGCGGGATTGGGGGCTAAGAGCAACTCCAACCCATAAATATCAAAATGAATTATCAAATATTTATTTGATATTTTATATTTGGGATAATTAGCAATACCCCTCATCTAGGTAAATGAGTTAAGAAAACCCCCCCTCCCAAAAATAATTAGAGAAAACTCCCTTACCTAATATTCTACCCAAATATTATTTAATAATACCCAAACTACCCTTATTACCCCTAAATTATAGCCTCTTCCCCCAACCAACCCACATCACATTCTCACTCTTATCTCCTCTCTCTCTCTCTCTCTCTCTCTCTCTCTCTCTCTCTCTCTCTCTCTCTCTCTCTCTCTCTCTCTCTCTCTCTCTCTCTCTCTCTCTCCTCTTTCTCTCGCACACACAAAAACACACACACACACACACACACAAATTAGCGAGAAAGCTCAACAGGAGAAAGCTCAACAGGAGAGTAAGGAGGATTCCGCCGCCGCCGCCGCCGTCGTCCCCGCGGACACGTCAGCTGCCGGAGTGAGGAATCCATCGCCGTCGCCGGTGTTGCGATGGGTCTGTTAGTGGCGGTGGTTTTGGGTGGAGGATTGCGATGGGTTTGCTGGCGGCGGCGGTTTTGGGTGGAAGATTGCGATGGGTCTGCTGGCGGCGGCGGTTTTGGAGAGCGCTGCATCGGACGGCGCAAACATCGTCGGAGACGGATGCATTTCAGCGGCGGCGAGCAGCAGGATGTGCCGGAGCTGCGGGAAAGAGGAATCATGCGTGTTGCTTTTGGGATTAAATTAAATTAATTTAAATTAGTTTTCTTAATTGGTGGAGCTGAACATGCTCAAAATCCGATGGGTTCGGCCATGGCAGAAGCTCTGGGTGGTGTGGTGACGATGGGGAGGCTGTTTTTTGGTTTTTTTGTGGATTGAACGGATGAAGGCGCGTGTAGAGAATTTCGCGCAGGCTGTTACCTTAATCGACTATGTACATGTTCATAGTCGATTAAGCTAATCGACTATGCTCTGGTAGTCGATTAAGGTTCACCGACTCCAATTTTTTTATTTTTTTTGGATTTTTTGTTTATTGCTTTCAATTGTATAAATCATTTATAATATTTGTATATTTTTTTGTTTTTGTTATATATAGTTTATAAAACAAAAATTAAAAACAAAAAAAAAATAATTAAATAATTTCCTTAATCGACTATGAAGCATAGTCGATTAAGGCTTAATCGACTATGCTTCATAGCCGTTTAAGCCTTAATCGACTATGCTTCATAGTCGATTAAGAAAAAAACGGAAAAAAAAAAAAAAAAAAATTGCTGAGCGTGACCCAGTGATGATGTGGCGGGTGGGGGCAAAGCTGGAAAGCATAATGGCTGAAAATGGGTGTGGACTTTTCTCAAATGGACTAAAATATTTTGGGCCTCCCTCAATTAAAAAAAATAATGAGGGGGTTTCTCAAAGAGCCCCTTTATATTTTAGTTTGATACCTAACTAAATTTATTTGCTCCAACCATAAATATCAAATAGTTGATAATTAAAAATAAATAATGTGATTATATATTTTAATTAACACATGTCATTTTCTAATTGGCTATTTAGGTGGTTAAGTTGTGTAATCCGGATGTATTTTTACATCCCAAAAATTAAAATATCAAAATAGAAACCCATTTGATAACTCCATTGGAGTGGAAAATTTCTAACTTGAATTATCAAAATGGTAGTTAATGGTTTTGATAACCCATTTAATAACTCCATTGGAGTTGCTCTAATGATGGCCCTAATTAATTAATATACCACTTAAACTTCAGGGTCTTTTTATTGTAAGATCTCAGGAATACGACTTATATGAGATACCCCTTCAGATTGCGATACGTGTTCCCAACAACACAACCTAATTTTTCCTCATTTATGTATTGTCGCAAATACCCTTTGTACAATTATTATTTTAAAAAAATCGGCAATTATAAATTATTAATGAAATGTCAATTTTACCATCTCTATTTTAATGCAATTTTAAATCAATATTTATTACTGAATTAAAATTTATAAAGTAAATTATATCATTATTTGTAAAAATCATTAAACCATCCATCCAAAATTGCATCAGCCTGAATTCAAACTTGTGACCATCTAAATGCATGCAAGAATACTTACCATTAAGACACAACACATAATTGAGAATAAACTAACAATACCAATATATATCACAAAGCTACAATGTATAATGATTATAAAACTTATATAAATAATGTTAAATAAATTATTAATTCTCATATAATTATTATTATATATTAAAAATATCCCATACTAACAAATCTTTATATAATATAATTTAAAAACCTAAGGAAATGCTGATCAACTCGTGTAATTTAAAAATGAATTTCGAAAGAATTTGAAGTTTGAATTGAATCGTAAATTGTAAGATTTAATTAAATCGTAATATTTGAATCAATTAAACTCATGTGTTTTCAATTCAAAAACAATATTCAAACATTTGATCGATTAAGCTCAATTCATTTCAATTCGTAGACAATATTCAAATATTTGAATCGGTTAAACTCAATAATTTACAATAGTGTATTAATCAAACTATGTATAGTTAAAGTTTAGTATTTTTTTTTATTGAATTTTATCATAAAAAAATATAAAATTTAATTCGTAAAAATCGTAAGATTTAATTGGTTCATGGTTAGATTCAATCTTACGATTTACAATTTGATTCTTACGATTTTACGAATTAAATTATTATTTTTTCTGTTAAAATTGAATTAAAAGGATAGTAGACTTTAATTATAAATAGTTAACTCGATTAATACGTTTTTGTTAGTGGTTGAACTCAATCGATTCAATTTTTTGAATAATATTTACAAATTAAAAGGACTTGCGCTTAATTGATACAAATCATACGCTTTAATTAATCTTATGATTTGATTCTTACGTAATTTATGAATTATTTTTTGGGGTCTTTACAAATAAGCCCATCAATGGGTACTTATTTATAAAGAGATCTAGACAAAAAACTCCTTTACCAATAAGTCCACACATGGTCCAAATTTTTGTAAATGACGGAAATAACCCCTCATACTTTAATATGCTCCAATTTCATCCTTGACTTTATTTAACCTCAATTTGACCCCAAATTTCACAAATTATTCAATTTTGACCCAAAAAAATTTTTTTTTCAATTTTTTTTTTTCAAATTTTTTTTCCTCGCCGGATTCCGGCGTTGACTTTTCAATTTTTTTTTTGTTTTCCGGATTTCTTCGCCGGTTTCCGACGTTGACTTTTTCGATTTTTTTTTTATTTTTTTTTCCGGCGTTGACTTTTTCGATTTTTTTTCCTTCTTTTCTTTCTTTCTATAACTTTTTTTTTTTCGTTTCAACAACAATATTGTTGTGATTGACAGTAATATTAACTATATTACTGTTAAACACAGTAAAATTAAACTAAACTACAGTTTAACACAGTAATATTGCTATATTAATCTCTAGCACAGTAATATTAACACAACAAAACTCATTATTATTGTGTAATAGAGTAATATTACTATGTTGACCGTTCAACAAATGTAAACATAATAAAAAACCAAAAGAATTAATATTACTGTACAGTGACAGTAATATTATTATAACAACAGTAATATTACCGTCAACCACAGTAATATTACAATAATAGACAATAATATTATTACGTTACTCCATGAATAACACAAACAAACAGAAAATTCAAACAAAATAATAATATTGATGTGGTTGACATCAATATTACTATAACAACAGTAATATTACCGTCAACCACAGTAATATTATTGTGTTTACAGTAATATTACAATAATATACAGTAATATTATTACGTTACTCCGTGAATAACTCAAACAAAACAAAAAACCCAAAAAATAATAATATTGATGCTGTTGACAGTATTATTGTGTTTACAGTTATTTTACTGCCAACGACAGTAATATAATTACGTTGACTTGTCAACAAATCAAACAAAATAAAAAAAAACAACAAAAAATAAAAAATAATAATATTACATTAATTTACTGTCAACGACAACACAATTACATAAATGTATTGTCAACGACAGTACAATTACATTAATTAACTGTCATTGACAGTATAATTACGTTAATTTACTGTCAGTGACAACACAATTACGGTCAACATTTAGCGGCGGACGTAAAAAAAAACAAACAAAAAAAAAAAACTTAAAAAAACACTAAAAAAAGTCAACGCCGGAGACCGCCGGAAACCGGCGAAAAAATCCGGAAGAAAAGAAAAGAAAAAAGAAAAAAGCAAAAAAAAAAAAAAAAAAAAAAAGTCAACGCCGGAAACCGGCGAAAAAATTCGAAAGAAAAAAAAAACAAAAAAGATTTTTTTTTTTTGAAAACTCAACGACGGAGACCGGCGTTGACCGCTGGAATCCGGCGGCAAAAAAATAATTTTGGGTCAAAATTGAATAATTTGTGAAATTTGGGGTCAAATTGAGATTAAATTAAGTTAAGGATGAAATTGGAGCATATTAAAGTATGCTCACGAGTCTACTTTACTACTTGTTTGCGATACGTACACTTGCGTGTTGGTATTTAGCACCCAACAGGTTACAATTAAGAATTGAGTATAAAGGGTTGGGGTAATATTGGCGTATACATGAATGTTTCCTTTATTTATAATAAATATTAAATGGATGAGTTATTAGTGAAAGAGATATAATTCATAAACCTAGAATAATAAACATGCTTGGTTGGGGACTTATGCACAAAAACCCCTTATTTTTTTATGATAAAATTGCATTAAAAATGTACACTTTAACTAATAATAGTTAATTTGATTAAGACGTTCTTGTCAATAGTTGAGTGTGCATAATCGATTCAAATATTTCAATAATGTTTACGAATTAAAATGACTTGAGCTTAATTGGTTCAAATATTACGCTTTGATAAAATATTACGATTTACGATTAGGTTCTTACATGTGCATGGGTGGTTAGGAGTGATGAATGTACTAAGTTGTCACAAGTTCTATCTGTAATGAATGCATTTTTTTCGATTATTTATCAAATAAAACTCGGTCACAATTTAAATTAAATAGTAGGGGGTAAATTAGACAATTCAATGTTAATCTACGTTATATTAATTTAATAAAAAAAATAATCGAAGGATAATTTGGAAAAGTACTTCATTTTTGAGAACATAAGCCATGGTATTTGCCTAGGGTCCATATTTAATCTTAAAAAATTAATGGTAACTAATGCATATGACATATAAATTTAGAACACATGTGGTCTCGCCCTAGAAAGACCATAAACTTCAATTTCTAATCAACCCATCAACACTTGAACATAATTTAGGAGACCTAACCCGAAAACCAAGCTGGTTTTGAGGGAAGGCAATAAAGCGGTTGCCTTGGGTCCCCAACTTTTTACGAATTGTAGGGGTCCCCAATTTTATAAAACTAATCATTGCATAGTACTCTATACTTCCCTTAATAATTATCACTTTTATTAGTTGTAAACATATTAAAAAACTCAATAGATATGCATGGGTAGTAACAAAAAGTATAGCAAATTACCAAAATGTTCATGCCATTAATTGATTTTAACTAGTTATATTTTATTAATTGTGAGTTAGAAAGGGCAAAATTGAAAAAAAATACAATTAATGGTGCATTGGAATAGTAAAATGACAAATAATTTAAAACATCAAAAATGGCAAAAGTGACAACTATTAAGGGAAGGAGAGAGTAGTATTTACTTGTAATCGTACCAATAATTTGCACTTATTTTTAAAGTGTTTTAAAATATAATTAAAATTCAATTTAAAGTTCATTAGTAAAATATTTTTTTCATTTTCTTTCTTTTTGTTACTTTTTTATTTTAATTCTCTTTTTTTTTTTTCAGTATGTAGTACTGGTAGTCGTAACTATGTTATTTGAATTATTAACTATTACATATTAGTTTTACCTAATTTATTTATTTGTTAGATGTTTTTTGTTGAATGACCATCTCAACCAAAAGTCCAAAAGCTTAAGCTATTAGAGAAATGTATCATTTATTATTAATATCTCCAATACGCCCCCTCAAGTGCACTGAAATGTATCATTTATTATTAATATCTCCAATACGCTCCCTCAAGTGCAGGCGAATTACATTTGAACCCTTGCACTTGAAATATTTTTAAATTGGTGGCTGTGGGATTCGAACTCATGACCTTTCAATTGCCCTGGCTCTGATACCATGTTGAATGACCATCTCAACCAAAAGCTTAAGCTATTAGTGAAATGTATCATTTAATATTAATATCTCCAATACTTTTAATATTTATTGTTTTGTTTGGTTTTAATATATTACCGCAAAAAATATAGTATGCAATTATTTAATTTTATGTTAATGCTAGTTAATAATTTTAAACAAATTGTGAATTTTATCGTGAAACAAAAATGTATTAGGGGTGGGAGAATACCAAGATTAAATAAAGAAGAAAGTAGTTTTCTATACTATTTGTCAATAATATGAGTTTTTGCCCCCTGTTTTTTTTAATTATAGATTTTAGCCCCATCATTTTTTTCGTTTTAAGTGTCCATACTCTTTACAAATTGATATATTTTTTTTTTCATATTCATCATTAAATTAAAAAAAATGTATAAAATACTATTTAATTAAGGTCTATAAATAATTACTAACTTTGATATTTTTGTATAAATACCTCTAAAAGACATCGGATCCCGAACCCCACAAATTTTAACCTATCCAACATTCACTAATAGAATGATGGTTTTATACTACGATCATTATCCGTAGCAAAAGGTACCAAATTCGTAGTAAAAAGGTTTTTGCTACGAATTTGGTCCATAGCACAGGCGTGACAAAAACTTTGTTACAGTAAACGGCCGTAACAAATATTTTTTTACTACAGTAAATCTTAACATTCATTACGACTCCAAGATTGTCCCGTAGTAAAAGGTACCTTTTGTTAGTAAAAATACCGTAGCAAAACAAAATGGTACTAAAAGACCATATTTTCTACTAGTGATTATAAGCCCTTTGATTTCATCAACTTGAGAGTCGGAGTATTTTTGCTGGGAAACATCCCGGCACCCCTAACATATTTTCTTTTAAAGTAATACCAGGTCAAATAGAGTTGTAGATCATAACATTGCTTATGCTGCAAGCATATATAAAATATAATGGGATTCCAGTGGTAGATCTAAGAAGATTTTGTGGATGGGCCAAATGTTTTAAGGGAGACATGCATACAAATATATTGCATTATCGTATTAAAAAATAGGAAAAATTGACTGAAACTTCCTTCAACATATTTTGTATATCTAAGAGTCCAACCAAATATTTTTAATTTGCTGAAAATCCATCGAAGCAGTTTAGTTAGATAGCTTAAACTGAAAATAGATAGCTTGAACTGAAAATAGATCTAGACAACTTATTTGGAGAGTTTAGACTGAAAAATAGATAGTGTAATTTAGACTGAAAATAGTCAGTTAGCTGGAGAATTTAGACTGAAAATAGACATCTTAGATGAAAATAACATTTTTCAATGATCTTGTGGTGAAAATTAGGTGGTCGGCGGCTTGAGACCGGTTAGAAGAGGCAGAAGAGCGGAAGAAATGCTATTTTTTTTGGAGTTGATGTGGTTTTAAAGACAAATGAGTTGGAGGATGATAATTGTTAAGTGTATATTTTTACACTTAATCATATCTCTTAATTGGAGCTTTCGGTATATTTTATTGATAATTGGTGCTTAAAGTTTTGATTTATTGTGTTTCATGCAAAAATTGAAGAGTTGAATAAATTGAGGGTCAAAACTACAATTTAGAAGAAAAGATGGACAAAATTGGAGAAGTCAAATATTCAAGAAGGAAAGACTGCGTAGTAAAGAAACTTCAAAAAATTACAAGGAAATTGTATTTTCTCCAGTTTTTCTCACCTTATAAAAAGTCATCTCAAACACACAATTAGCAGTTCTCTTTTTACGCAAATTCGAGAGCAAAGAAACAACAACGAAGACTTTGAAGAATCAAGCATCATTTTTATCTTCCCTGATTTATTTTTATTTAGCTTTTAATTTAATCATGAGTAGCTAAACTCTTTATTTCTAGGATTTTATTTTGAACCCTATGTGGGATTTATGAACCTTTTCCCATGATTTTATGCAAGTTTTAATTCCGGATAATTTGTTATACTTGTTTTATTCAGTGCATGAAACTGACCACTTTATGTGCTTTTATGTTATTGTTAATCGCATGAATCAGAAGATCGGGTTAATAAATAGAACTTAGGTAGAAGAGCATTTGTAGTATTAACATATGAATATAATTAATCTCTTAGGTAGCCATTATTGAAATTTGTGCTTCATGTTGTTCTAGATTTAATTACGTAGGAATACAGTTCAATCTAGAGTATTAGAATCGTAATACACGCGGAAGCAGGTTATGATTAATTTAGCATCTCGGGTTAGTAATCCGATTTAATAACTTGCATAATTGAAGGGTTTGGAGAATTAATAATCACATAGGGGGAATAATAAAATCCTAGGCTTGTTTCTCTGATTAATCTTCGTGTTTAATTGTTTCCTTGCTATTGCCTTTTTAATTTGCTTTAATTTAGTTTAATTAATTTAGAATAATTACTCAACTTTCGACTCTGTAGGGTGGATTTGATCATAAATTGTAGGATTTAGTGTCTAGAATTCGATAATTAAATATTTTGTGTAGGATCGGTATCTGGACTTAATTGTCCACTATATTACTTGTTCGATACGTGCACTTGCGTGTAGGTATTACAACCAACAAGTTTTTGGCACCGTTGTTGGGGAATATTTTAATTATATTATTTTGTTCTAGCTATAGATTTGAACAATTTTCACGATTCACCTGATTTTAATTTTTATTTTCTTTTTTATTTTAGGTACCGTTTTATGCGCATGAGACTCAATCTCGACAGAGAACTGTTTGACCAAAAAATCGAACGCACTTTTCGAGCTGCCAGGAGACTTCAACGCAAGAATAATATAATTGAGGACGACGAACGCAGAGACGCAGAGGGTTATTTACTCGATGCGAACATAATTTGAATCCAAGACCAACCCCCACGGCTTCCACTACAACTAGCAGTTTGGCCGCGGGCACTTCAAGACTACATAGTCCCTACTCTTGATGGATTCTGCCCAAGCAATCAGTATCCACCCATCGAGGCACATAATTTCGAGATCAAGCAAGGCCTCTTAACAATGCTCCAAAATAACGGGTTATTTAGTGGACTGGCATGTGAAGATCCGCATCTTCACATTGTCAATGTTTTAGATACCTGTAACTCCCATCGTCAAAATGGCGTTTCCCAAGAGGCGCTTCAATTAATTCTCTTCAAACACTCCCTGCAAGGAAGAGCTCGCCAGTGGTTGATGTCCCAAGCCCCCCACTCTATCTCGTCATGCTCTCTACCCCTAAAAGTTTTCATGAAAGTTTACAACTCACCGGAGGCGGGCGAACGAATACGACGGGAAATTCACAATTTCGTCCAAGATCAAGTGGAAGTATTATTAGAGGCGTGGGAGAGATTCAAAACCATTTTGAGGCAATGTCCAACTCATGGGGTGGAAGAATGGCGGCAAATCAATATCTTCTACCAAGGAATTTACGAGAATGCGAGAACTGTATTAGATGCATCAACCGGAGGTAATTTTATGAGTCAATCTATACCTAATGCATTTATTATGTTGGCTCGGATTGCACAAAACAGGTTTGCCAAATCAAGCGAAAGGACAATTAGTGGATCCAAGAAGGTTCCCAGGGTTTTGGAACTAGATGCAATTACGACTCTTCAAGCTCAAGTGACTCAATTTGCTTAGCAGAACCAACTCCTTTTACAGCACATCAAGGCAAACCCACCACAACAAGTCCAAGCCGTGGATTCTCCATGCTGTGAAATTTGTAGGGGAAATCACTACACCCTCCAATGCCCACAAGATGTGGAATCGCTCAATTACGTCAATAATGCGCCTTGCCAATTCCAAAATTAAGGATGGAGATCACAAGGGCAATACAAAGGAAATCAACAAGGCCAATGGTACCTAAGACCTCAAGGCCGATTCCAAAATCAAAGCAACAATCCACCGGCCCAAAACTCACACATTGATGAGGTGTTCGCCCAATTTATGACCGCCACTCAAGCCTCCTTGCGCAACTTAGAAACTAAATTGGCACAACTAGCATCGAATCAAGAGAACCGTCCAGTAGAAGAATTACCATCAAATACGGAGGACCCTCGAAAGCAGAAGTTTGAGACTTGCCAAGCTATTGATTTAAGGGTCGAGAAAAAAGAAGAAATTCAAAGAAAGCCGCAAGTGAAAAAACAAATAAAAAAAATTCGGGCGGTCATCTGAAAGCTCAATAATTGAAAGTCAACTCACGTCTTTCGGGATGACCATCCGAATTATAGCTCAATTTTCCATACGGCCGTCTGAAAGCCTAGAATTGAAAACCCACTTACGGCTTTTGAGACAACCGTCCAAAAATTGAGCTATATTTCGGACGGCTGTCCCGAAAGACGTGAGTTGACTTTCAATTTTTGAGATTTCAGACGGCCATCCGGATTTTCCTTGTATTTTCGGACGGCCGCCACAAAAGCCGTAAGTTAGCTGTTCCACTCTTAAACTCGGACGGCCGTTTGGATTTTCCTTTTGTATTTTCGGACAGCCGTCTGGAGTCCTTGATCGCAATTTTAACCCTGAAAAAAAAATCAAATAAATTAATTAGAATGCATGCTTATGAAAATAAATACAAAACCTAATATAAAAGAAAAATACGAAAAACAATAAAGCTTGCCTCCCGAGAAGTGCTAAGTTTAGAGTCTTCAGCCGGACGTTGCTTATTTATTTTCAAGCAAAAATGACCGAAGCCACTTGGCGTTCTTCATTATCTCCCCGATAAGGCTTGAGCCGACTCCCTTTCACTTGGAACGTGCGATCCGAATCACGCTCCTTTATCTTGACTACTTCTTGAGGAAAAATGTCTTGGACAATGAACTGTTCCGACCACTTTGATTTGATCTTGCTTGGGAATAACCAAAAACGGGACTTGCACAATAACACCAATTGTCCTCCGTGAATTTTTCGTTTGATTCTATCATTACGACCCCAATAGCTTGCATAGGCCTTCTCTCGTTGCTTGTTTGGATCTTTGGGTGGCAACATCCATTCCTTCGCGCCCTCATTGCCGTCAACATCCCAACTCTTTGGACTATCCTTTGGAAGAATTGTGGTTGAGTCCACAAAACAAACTTTCTCATGTCTGCTCTTGTTTACGCCATCGTCTGCTGCACTCAAAGATGCTTCCCAAGGGGCTAAGATCAAAACATCAAAATTTTCAAGATTTGTAAAATCCATAATATCAATATCAAAACAAGCATTATTATCACATGGAATTTTATTTGCACTAAAAACATTAAATTTGATCGTTTGATCATGAACCGCCATCGTAAGATCACCGCTAGCACAATCAATTAGAGTTCTAGACGTAGCTAAAAACGGTCTCCCTATAATAAGAAATATCTCCCTATCCTTATCCATATCGAGTACAACAAAATCAACAGGGAAGATAAATTTGTCGACTTTTACTAGCATATTCTCTAAAATACCTTTTGGGTAAACTAAAGACCTATCAGGTAATTGAAGAATTATAGTTGTAGATTCAATCTCTCCTAACCCAAGACTTTTATAACTGGAATAGGGCATAAGATTAAAGTTAGCACCTAAATCAATGAGCGATCTAAATTTGTTTACCTCCTATAGTACAAAGGATAGTAAACTTACCTACGTTGCCGAGTTTTTGTGGAAGGGGCCCAGTAAGAATTGCATTGCATTGCTCGGTGAGTTGGATCATCTCGTTCCCTTGCAATTTCTTCCCCTTTGTGACGAGGTCCTTGAGGAATTTCATCCACTTTGGCATCTTTTAAAGTGTTTCAATGAATGGGATATTTATGTGAATTTCATTCATCTTGTCCAAAAAGCCTTGGTATTCGGCATCGAGCTTTTTCTTTAAAAACTTTTGAGGATATGGAATTGGTGGGGTTAATTTTTGGGACGGCCGTCCGAAACGAAATTTGGGCGAAAATAATATTTTTTTGGGTAAATTACACCCACACCCCTGAGGTATGCTTAAATAACTGTAAGGTCCCTGTGGTATCAATAATTACACTCATCCCCCTGAAAGGTAGTTAAAAACTCTAACGGGATAATGCATTTGATACATTATTCCGATAGGGTTCTAATGGACTATTGGTTTCAGGAAGTGGTGAAGACAACAAAGAGTTATGGGTGATTTAAAAAATATTAGGGGAGCCATGTGACCCCATAACTCCCCATAACTCTATGTTATCTCCACAACTAGCTAAATAGTCTACTCCATTAGAGCCCTATCGGAATAATGTATCCAATGCATTATCCTGTTAAAGTTTTTAACTACCTTTCAGGGGCCAGCAATGTAATTATCGATACCACAGGGACCTTACAGTTATTTAAGCATACCTCAGGGGTGTGGGTGTAATTTACCCTATTTTTTTTTTCTCACAATTTCTGAAATCCTTCTTATACTTTCTCTCAATCACCCACGCACCAACCTTCTAATTTTTCGAATCTCACTTCAAAATTCACAAAACTTCACACACACTACGCAATCACCAATTCTTTAAATCTTATATTGTGTTGGTATTGACAGGGAGGCTCGAGAATCGATCCAAATTCTGCACAACCTACCTCTTCAAGGCACCCACAAGGTGTTCGATAAATTGCTCCAATCAAGTTTGGGGGATTCAATTCTCATTCAAATATCACCAAATATCTTCCGAGCTTTCCAATCATGTCTTCCAACAAGAGAGGCCGCACGGGAGAAGCATCTTCTTCAGAAAAGGGGAAGGCAAAGAAAGGATCCACCAAGGAAATGTTGGTTCCCCAACCCGACAAAGAAGCGTTTAGTGTCGAAGGAGCCGCAGCCCTATTAGACAAACAAACCAAGAAGAAAGTCATTACAGAACGATCCTTGACGATCACCCTACCACACTTTCCCAACCTTAATCAAGAAATCATCAAACGAGAGTGGCAAAAGTTGTGTGAACCGGAGCCCACTTACGATATCTCGATCTTCCGAGAATTTTACGCTAACACATTGGTACTCAAACCTCCCAATTATTCCACAAGTGTGGTACGGAACATATATGTCGGGTGGAAGATGGACGACATCAACCAATACTATGGACTCCGCTACTTAGGTCACAATTGGGATGTGATGCGAGAAGAAGTCACTAAGGATCAAATTGGTGAAGTGTTTTGTGATGGGCATCCGAAGTTGCTTGAATACCCGGATAAGAAGATGTATGAGCTGATTTGGAAGAGCATCAACTACGAAGGCAAAGCGTGGTTGACATTTATTTGTGCCAACGTGATTCCGACTACCTCTTTTAGTCGAATCAACCACAATGGAAAGAGTCATTGTTAGGAATCACAAATTATGCCTTGCTTTGGTTGAAAGTTGTGCGTTTTAAAACATGGAATTGATTTATGCTATATCATATGCTATTCGGTTTTAGAAATTGCCTTAGGAATTTACAAGGTGAAATAGTAAATTATTGAGCAAATTGGGAAGGACTTGGGCCATCTTTGAACCGTTTGAGCCTTTAAGCCTACCTTTAAATTCTTATCATTTGAACCTTGATTGAGCCTCGAAGAAACGGTGTTCTTTCTTTTAGTCAAAATGAAGTGGGTAGATTAGATGGTGATTTCTTGATAAATCATCCCTTGAAGCTTGGTTGGAAAATTTGTTCCGTTTTTCTTCGTCGATCAAAAAAAAAAAAAAAAAAAAAAAAAAAAAAAAAAAAAGAAGAAGAAGAAAATAAATAGAAGGGGAAGAAAGGACTTGAAAAGAAAAAGAAGAAAAAAAAAACTCGAACCATCATGTTAAGAGCAAAAGTGGAGAATTTTGAACTATTGAACAATTCGAGTTAGGTAATAAGTCCTTCGAGGTGAAGTAATAATTCCAAAAGCTAAATCTTAGCGAAAACACCTCAAGTCAAGAAAGAGAGCTAAAAATTCCGTCAAGTGCAACTCTTAGTGACTAATTGTGAGATGGAAGGAGAAGAGTAGCCACTTTTACCCATATTTTCTACCTTGTACAAAAAACCCAACATTTGAAAGTCCAAAAGTCCCAATGATCCCAATAGCTCAATTATTTGATACTAGTCGAGTAACGAAATTTGGTGAGTCTTTGGAGTCGAATATTTTTAAATTACAAATATGGGATACTTGAATCAATAGCATGGTTTGTGGTTGTTAGCAATGCTAAATGAATACGTATCTTTGAATTACGAGCATACAAATTTTAGAGAATTGTCATGATAATTGCATGTTCTGAAAACGTGAAGTTGACAATTAATCTATGTGATGAGAGTCATTTGTTGAAAGTGTTGCTTTGAAAGTTGCTAGTTTTTGCTTGAGGACAAGCAAAAGTTCAAGTTTGTGGGTGTGTTTGAGTGTATATTTTACACTCAATATATACCTTCTTACGAGGATTTTTCTATAATTTTATTGATTTTATGGTGCTTAATTCTTGGTTTGTTGTATTTTAGGAACAATTTGAAGATTTTGGAGTTCTAAGGATGAAACGAGCGAAAAAGGTCAAAAACAGGCAAAAACGGAAGAAAACAATTTGAAGCTGAAAATTGACCTGGCACGGCCGTGTGAAAATAAGCCTATTTTTGACACGGACGTGTCAACTGCAGAATTTCGGCAGAAAGCTTCAGGATTTGAGACGGCCGTGTGAGAATTGTACTGATTCTTGCGCGGCCGTGTTAAAACACGTTGGAAGCAATTTTGGAATTTTAATCACACAAGGAAACCTAATGCTTCTACCAAGCTGAGACATCTATTTAAGGGCAAAGACCAAACACGAATTAATGGACTTTTTACGAAATCTAGGAGCAAGAGAACAGAGAATTGAAGACGAAGACTTGACGAATCTTCATCATAGTTCTTCATTTACTTTTGTTTTCTACTTTTATGAATTTTCGTATTTTTATTATGTTTTTCGTAGAGAACATGAGTAGCTAAGCTTTTAATCTAGGATTTTATTAGAACCCTATGTGGTAATTCGAACCTATTTTTCTAATATTATGCAAGTTTAAATTCCATGATTATTTCTTCTATTTGATCTTATTTAGTGCATGAACCTAGTTAATTTATGTTGTTGTGTGTTATTGTTAGATGATGCTATGATCGATTTTATAACTCACCTTAGAAAATTTATGATACAATGTATTGAGTAGTGAGTGATTTGGGATATGATTTGGGCCTTCTTTGAACCTTTTGAGCCTTTCAAGCCGACATTTTTCCCGAAATTATCCTTAGAACCTTGAATTGAGCCTCGGAGAAAAGGTGTTCTTTCTTTAAACCAGTGCGTGTAAGGTAGAATAGATGGATATTCTTGAAAATTATCCCTTGGGGTTTTGGTTGGAAAATTTTGCTATAGTCCTTCTTCCTCTTCGGAAAAAAAAAAGAGCGAGAAAAGAAAAAGAAGAGAAGAAGAAGAAGAGACTAGAAGGGAGAAAAAAAGGACTAGTTGTTGAATTGTTTTTTAAAGCTCGATCCATTATCTTAAGAAAAAAAGTAATCAACTTTTGTAATCTTGAGAATCGAGTTTATTAAAGCCCTTAAAGGTAAATTCATTGTTTCGAATGCCTATCTTTCAAATTTTGGCGTAATCACCTCAATTCAAGAAGCATAGGCACTTATACCCATATTTCCTACCTCGAACCAATGAGCCTAGCAATTGAAAGCCAAAAAGCCGCAATGATCCCAATAGCTTAATATTCGGTATTAGTAGAGTAGAAGAATTTGATGAGTATTTGGAGTCAAACATATGTATATAAGCATAATTTTTGTTCTATTCTTAATTTACAAATATTGGATGCTTGAAGCAATTGCATGATTTGTGGTTTTTGGCAATGGTAAGTGACTAAGCTCTTTTGAATTACGAGCTTGCGAATGTTTCAGAATTTTCACTATAATTATAAGTTTTGAAAACGTGAAGTTGGTCATCAATTTATGTGATGAGATGCAATAATTGAGTTATTTGCTTACGGTTAGTTTTTGCTCGAGGACACACAAAACTTCAAGTTTGGGGGTGAGTTAAGTGTATATTTTTACACTTAATCATATCTTTTAATTGGAGTTTTTGGTATATTTTATTGATAATTGGTGCTAAAAGTTTTGATTTATTGTGTTTCAGGCAAAAATTGAAGAATTGAATAAATTGAGGGTCAAAACTACAATTTAGATGAAAATGTGGACAAAATTGGAGAAGTCAAATATTCAAGAAGGAAATACTGCGCAATAAAGAAACTTCCAAAAATTACAAGGAAACTGCATTTTCCCTTCTTATAAAAAGCCATCTCAAGCACACAATTAGCAGTTCTCTTTTTACACAAATTGGAGAGAAAGGAAGCATTAACGAAGACAAAGACTTTGAAGATTCAAGCATCGTTTTTATCTTCCATGATTTATTTTTATTTAGCTTTTAATTTAATCATGAGTAGCTAAACTCTTTATTTATATGATTTTATTTTGAACCCTATGTGGGATTTATGAACTTTGTTCCATTATTTTATGCAAGTTTTAATTCCGGATTATTTCTTCTACTTGTTTTATTAAGTGCATGGAACTGACCACTTTATATGTTTTTATGTTATTGTTAATCGCATGAATGGGAAGACCGGGTCAATAATTAGAACTTGGGTAGAAGAGCATTTGTTGTTTAAAAATATGAATATAGTTAATCTCTTAGGTAGCCATTATTGAGATATGTGCTTCATTTCGTGTTCTACATTTAATTGCGTAGAAATACAATAATTCAATCTAGAGTATTAGAATCGTAATACACGCGGAAGCGGGTTATGATTAATTTAGCATCTCAGGTTAGTAATTCGATTTAATAACTTGCATAACTGAAGGAATTGGAGAATTAATAATCACATAGGGGGAAGAATAAGATCCTAGGCTTGTTTCTCTAATTAATCTTCGTGTTTAATGGATTTCTTGCTCTTTCCTTTTCAATTTTCTTTAATTTAGTTTACTTAATTTAGAATAATTACTCAACTTTCGACTGTGTAGGGTGGGCTTGATCATAATTGGTAGGATTTGACGTCTATAATTGGATAATTAAATATTCTCTGTGGGATCGATATCTGGACTTAATTGTCCACTATATTACTTGTTCGATACGTGCACTTGCGTGTAGGTATTACAACCAACAATAATGTATTTCATTCTTAAATGACTATTTTATGCCTAAGCTCTCTAACTAAATTGTCTGATAAACTTATAGCAAAATGCGAAAATATAACTATCATAATTTAAAGGGGTAATTTTCTATAGACCCTCAATTCTAAGACTATATAGGTCCTAGTCCAAGTCATAAGTCTTATTTTGCTAAAACCCCCTACTAATATTTTTGGCTGATTTGCTATTTGCAGCAAAATAGGAAAATCCCTTCATAAATATAATTATCCACCAAATCAGGTTTTAGTTAAAATTGAGGCAAAAAAAAAAAAATCTCAAAACGTGAGATTGAAACTACAAAACCTCTCCTCTCGTTTCCTTCAACGCACCATATCACCTAATTCTCAGATCGATGGAAAGGCTGTAAATCTGCAAACCGACACGGCAGGGAAAAATCTGCAAATCTCGTCAAATTGAAACATGCAAAAACTCTTCCCCATTTCGTTTAACCTAAACACAGTAATCATAGCCCCTTATTGCTGAGATCGATGGAGAGTTTGTAGGTCTGGAAACCGTGAAGATGGTGCAAAATCGAAAACATATAGGTAATTTGCTATATATTGCATTTTTTTAAATCGCGATTCATTGACGAAATCCAATGGGTTTTTTTATGAATGAAGTGAAATACAGAGATTTGGATCCTACGACCCCAGGTAATTATTTTGTTTTCTGCAAAGGTCTTTTTTTGTTTGTTTTTTATTTTGCTGTTTTTATGTGTATTTTGCACTTTGATGTTTATTGTGTATTTTGCACTTGCTGTTGTAATGTATATTGTATATTGTATATTTCATTACACTTTGGTGGCATATCAATTTTGCAAACCTGTTATGTATTGTTGTTAGTTATGTTGTGATTTTGAAACTGTATATCGCTGTCGTGATGGTATATTTCATTACACTTTGGTGGCATATCAATTTTGCAAACCTGCTATGTATTGTTTTTAGCATAGTATATTTTGCACTTTGTTGTTATTTACTTATATTTAAATTTTAGCATATTATTATTTGCACTTTGCTGTTTATTTTGGATTTTGCTTATAAGATGCGTTTTTTGCTTTTATATTATATTTTATTTCCACTTTGTTGTTATCATAGTATAAGTTGCACTTTACTGTAATATTTGCAGCTTGGTGTTGTAACAAATGGTTTCATCTATCATAACAAAATAATTGTTGTAAATTACTTGTTGTCGTTATGGATCGTTTGCATTTTGCAGTTTGTTGTTGACAATTGCTTTTGGATATGGTTATTTGCTGACTTTTATTTGGTTGTTGTTGCCACGTTGTTGTTGTTGTTGTTGTTGTTGTTGTTGTTGTTGTTGCAGTTTATATTTTTTATGTTGCTGTCTGCAACTTGAAGTTTGTTGGTTGTCCCTTACATTTTATTTGATTGCGGTTTTCATTTTCCAGTTTCTTAATTGACTTTGGCAGTTCTGCATTTTTTAATCTGCAGCTCGTTATTGTAAATTAATATTATTATTTTTTTGTTGGTGTATGGAAGGTTTTCACATATTTTTTGGTTCTTTTCCAAAACTCATATTGACACGATCAAGTTTCTAGAAGATCTTCGCGGACATTTGAAAGTTGTGAATTCAGTAGGACGTCGAGACTATTTCCGTTATGACATCACCCCAGTCAGAATCAGTTATTGCAACACTATATTGCAACACTGCTTGTATCTACTGATTAATTGTATCTTACAATATTTTGTATTTAATGCATTGATTATTCCTAGACAAAAATGGTTTGTTGGTTTGTTATATCATCTTTTATTTCATATTTTATCTTTTAAAAATATTTTATATTGTTCGAGGAAAAAAAACTTGAAGTACTGATGTTTGAGCAAATTATCATTAGTTTCATATTGTGCTGTTGTGAAAAGACATTTGTAAAATAATATTTCTGACAAATGGGAGGTGGTTCCGTATTATATTTATTTTTCTATTTATTTTTGGTGTTACCAATTGCAGTTTGTATGTTGTTAATCATATTTTGCAATTTGTTATTGTAACTTGACACAACTTAGAAAACAAAAAGAAAAAGAAAAAAAAAAGAGAGAGAAATGAGAGAAAGGAAAGAAGAGAGAGAGACGTGAGTTTACTAAAAATAAAAAATAAAAAATAAAAGAGAAAGAGAGAGAAAGGAGGATAGAAAAGAAAAGAAAAATGAGAGAGACGTGAGGGAGAGGAGAGAGATAGTAGTTAAATGAGTGATATAGAGTGAAATGTGAAATTTTATTTATATTTTTCATAACTAAATTATATTAATATAAATAATAATTAGGGGTATTTATGTTAATAGAAAAATATTTAATTTTATTTATATTACATTTATTGGTCAAAGGACCAATAACTATAATCAACTAACAAAATGAATTCCCAATCATATTAGTTCCAAATAAGGGGGTCCAGCTAATTATCCCTATTTTAAAAGGGTATTAGTGCTCAGAGTTGTTTAGCATAGTGCACCTAAAAAAAATTATAATTCAAAATATCTAAATACCACTATTTGGGGTTTATAAGAAAAGTCAAATATATAAAAATCCTAATAAAATATTTGAAATTAGAAAAATATCTCAAAATAAAATAACATTAAAGTTTCTGATAAAATATTGCATTTATAAATTAAATTTTAAAATCATAATGATAAGGACGTTCTTGTTTTATATCTAAATTCTAAAGGATATGCTGCATGTAACTCAAACCAATAAAATTTAATACATAATTTAAAACTTGATTGAAACGAATTGAAACTTGATAGAGAACATAAAGAATCATATCCAAATAGTTTAATACTTGGACTGTATGTAAATGGAATGGGAAGAATCACATTATTAAATTGGGGCCAATTTATCATCACATACATAATTTAATAAAAAAAACAATTATATACTGAAAATTACAAAAACAATATCCAATTCTCGGTGGAAGCGATTGCCACAATACACAATGCATGCAGTTATTTCTATGCTACACCCGATGAATTTTACAACAGGTGAATTTTTATGAGGGTGTGTGTTTTATGTGCTTATGAATAATAGAGATTTATCCAGTATTTTACCTGATGTAGCATAGTATAAATCCGCCCACGTGTTATGCATGAATTTAATGAATTATACATACACTAAGGGAAAGGCATAGGATGCCACTTTTATTTCAAAATTCAAACCCCTGACATCTTATACAACAAAAAAAAAACAAGACACTGAACTTAAACGAGAAGCTTAAAAACAAATACAGTAATTATATTATTTTATATAATAGTAATTATATTATTTTGTATCTATTATAGTAAACAATAAAGTAAAGACCACGTTGCACCCGGACCCGGTCAGCAGTACTGAGATCACATGCATAATAACGTGTAGAAATCTAATAGAGGGACCATGAGATAATCAGATTGCATGCATATCCATTTATTATACTAATCAGCAAAACATGGTTCTTGATCACCACATTAGTCACACTCGCCCACACTGGCTTACTGAAATCCAAATCAGCTTCGTAGAATCGAAACTTACATCCTCAATGATTTCTCCGAAGCGTAATGAGAACCGTCGATCAAAAACTTGTCCCCACAACCTCCGTCTGATAAAATCCGCAAACAACTCACGGTGATATATGTATGTCCAGGGGCGGAACCAGGATCAAAATATAGGGGGGGCTAACTAAACAATTTTAGGTTCACAAGATATAGCAAAAATAAGTTTATATTGATAATTTTTTAATTAAAATAGCATATATATTATAGTTTTATCATATTTTAAGCATGACAAAAAAATCTTAATGCATTGCACTTAAATATTTTGGAGATTAATGGCATCATCTCATATTATTTTTAAGAGACACCGAAAAAAAAATTCCAAAATAAGTAAATATTCATAGATATTATATAAAATAATACAAATTTAACCAAAATATTTATATAAGATTGTGGAGAAGAAAAAAAAAATTAAGGGTTAAGACACATATTTACAAAAACTTTAGGGGGTCAAAAGTAATATTCAAAAATTAAAATACCAAAATACCTAAAAAAAAAAATTTTTTTTTTAATCTTGGGGGGGCAACAGCCCCCCCCCTGCCCCTTAAAAGATCCGCCCCTGTGTATGTCTACGACACCTTAGCAATTAACACAGTAATCCAGTGAAAACTACTCGGAGGCTTTTAATTTCTATTCATGTTCTAATTACTAAAACGATATATATGTCGATTCAATTTAACAATAACACATAGCAACATAAATTGGCAGGATTCATGCATTAAATAACACCACATAGAAGAAATAATCACGGAATTAAACTTGCATAATTTAAGAAAATAGGTTCAAATCACCACATAGGATTCCAACAAAATCCTATATTAAGAAATTTAGCTACTCGTGTTCTTTATGAAAAACATCATAAAAATAATACAATACATAGATTCAGAAAAGAGAAATAAAAGGGGAACTATAATGAAGATTTGTCTGATCTTCGTCTTCGATTCTCCATTATGTCGCTCTTATTGGTCTAAGATTGTGTCAAAGTCACCAATTCGTGATTGTATTTGCCTTTAAATAGGTGCCCCAACTTGATAGATGATCAGGGTTTCCTTGTGCAATTAAAACTCCAAAACTGCTCTTCAGCGTGTCTTCACACGACCATGTGAGATCAATACAAATCTCACATGACTGTCTCAGATTTTGGGGCTTTTTGCCAAAATTTTGCAGTTGACATGGCCGCGTCGGAAATGGGACAATTCTCACACGGCCATCTCAGGCCAATTTTCAACCTCCGACCTGTTTTCTTCTGTTTCGGCCCGGTTTTGACCCGCTTTTGCTCGTTTCATCCTTGAAACTCCCGAATCTTCAAATTATACATAAATTAAATAAATCAATCATTAAGCACCATTATATCGATAAAATTCCACAAAAATCCTCGTAAGAAAATATAAATTGAGTGTACTCAACAGATGCTACACCTGGTTATTTAAACCGGGTTGATTTAAGGCGTAGATTTGATTAAATAACATCCCACTAAACATACAACACATGGGTGTGTGTGTGTGATTATGTGTAGAACTACGGTTCACATCCACCCAGTATAAATAACCAGGTGTAGCATCTAATTTCCCGAGAAGAAGAGTTATAAGTGGCATTTGTTAACAACTTCCATATAAAATCATATATTAATTGAGCAGGATTTTTTCGTCTACACACTAATTATTTAGTTTATATTAATTTTATGGGTAATTGAGTGATACCGCCCTAGTTTTGAAAAATATATGAGGAGGTCTAATAAATTTTTCCAACCTAGTCAAAAACTCAAATTCTAATCTTAATTTGTGAGACCCACTGAGTAACTTGAAATACCTATTTTACCCTTTTAATTTCAATTCAAACCATAACCCACCTTTTCTCTTTTTCACGAACCTACTATCAGCCGGTACTCTCTCTCTCTCTCTCTCTGCCAACAACTCTCCGCGACCACCTCTGCTCTCCCACCGCCTTGCGCCGCCCATCGTCGCTGCTTCCCCCCACCCCCGTGCGCCGTCGCCGTTGCTCCCCCCATCTTCTTGCGCCGCCGCCGCTGCTCCCCCATCTGCTTGCGCCGCCACCGTTGCTCCCCCACAGCCTTGCGCTGCCGCCACTGCTCCTCCCATAGCCTTGCGCCGCCCACTGTTCCTCCCATAGCCTTGCGCCGCCGCCTCTTTTTGCGTGCTCGACACCAATCGTCGTCTTGAATCACCCGTCCAAATGGAATGGACTTGATGATGCCAAAAACATGATGGATGAAGGTTTGTTTATTTTAAATTCGTTTTAAATCTCTTTCAACTTCCGTTTGATGAAATGGTTTCTACGTTATTGTTTTAGTTTCTTCTCTTTTTTTGGTTTGGAGATGGCTCAAACCAGATCTATTATTTCTTATAAAAAACGATACCAGATCTACTATGTTTTTCAAGATCTGTGAACAATTAATATTAAAATCTTTTTATTTGCATTAATTTGATTTTTTATTTTGTTTGATTCTTATCTTCTTAATTTTTTGTTATAATTCATATGTAATTTCTTCTTTTTTATTTATTTGAAAATGATCCGAAATACCTCAAGTGTGAGAGCTTTGTTTGTCTGTTGTAGAAACTTAATCAGTAGTGGCTACTTAGATGGGTGATTTGGGTCAGGTGAATATACAGTCATATGTAGTCATGTATAATCATGGCTACATATAACTATACATGACTGTAGAACTTGTAGTATACTATAGTTATTTGTACTTGTAGTATACTATAGTTATTTGTAGTCGATTTCAGTACAGTAAATTTATAAAAAAAAAATCATGTTTTTTTGTAATTTTCAAGTAATCTAACTCGCATGTTCCATTTTGCTCTGTAACTCATATTTTCTTGTCGCATGTTTTGTTTTTTGTATAATTTTATGAGATGCAGAGAATAAGATGCAGTGGAGTGCCTTGTGAAGTTGGATTCATGCTACAGTAGTCTAGACTTTATACCACTATATATACCTATAGATAATTGTAGATAACTATAGTCACATGTAGTAACATATATATAGTTATATGTATGCTATAGGTTTTTTAATGTACAATAATGATTGTTCATGTTTGAAGAATATATGCATGTGAGCTTTTTCATTTTTTGTTTGTTAATTGATTTATAATATCAAGATTCAAATTGTGAAATTTTGTTGTTGGTGTAGATGAATTTTGGGAAAAAAAGACAGTACATGACTGCATATAGTACATGACTATTGAACTTGTAGTACATTATAGTCATGTGTAGTACTTTCAATATAGTAATTTTACCAAAATTTGAGTTAATAAAAAAATTAAAGAATTAAAAAATTAAAAATATTAAAAATTAAAAAAATAAAAATTTTAAAAAAAATAAAAATTAAAAAAAGTTAAAAAAAAAATTAAAAAATTAAACAAATTAAAAGAATTGAAATTTTAAAAAAAATATAAAAAATACAATAATAATAAAATAATAGTACAATATTTATACAGGAATAAACAAATTATTAAAATTAAAAATCATAATATATGCAGTATAAAAATACTAAATGCAGTTGAGCGAAAATTGCACATAAGGGCACAATAGTACTTTTGCCTCTCCATGGGTGTCTCAAAGGAAGAATTTTAAGAGTGGACATATCCCTATATGTTTTCCATACGAGGGGTGTATATCAAATGGATCATTCTGAACCTATATTCATCTAATAGAATTGATATCCATGTGTATAAGTTCAGGATTAGGGGGGTGTCTAGCATATTTCTCCAATATAAAAAGGGGTCATTACAAATCAACCCATCAATAAGTACTTATTCATAAAGAGATCCAGACAAAAAACTCATTTACAAATAATTCCACACATGGTCCAGATTTTTGTAAAAGACTAAAATAGCCCATCATATATACTTTAATATGCTCCAATTTCATCCTTAATTTAATTTAGCCTCAATTTAACCCCAAATTTTACAAATTATTCAATTTTGACCCAAAACTTTATTTTTCAAAAATTTTTTGCCGCCGGATTCCGGCGTTGACCGGCCGATCGGCGTTGACTTTTCGATTTTTTCTTTTTTTTTTCTTTTCTTCCAGCTTTGAATTTTTTTTTTGTTTTCAACCACTAGTTTCCGGCGTTGACCGGCGGTCAACGCGCCGGTCTCCGACATTGACTTTTTCGATTTTTTTTTCCTTTATGTAACATTTTTTTTTTCGTTTAAACAACAATATTGCTGTGATTGACAGTAATATTAACATATTACTGTTAAACACAGTAAAATTAACTAAATTACAGTTTAACACAGTAATATTGCTATATTAATCTCTAGCACAACAATATTAATACAAAAAAACTCATTATCATTGTGTAATAGAGTAATATTACTATGTTGACCGTTTAACAAATGTAAACATAATAGAAAGCCAAAAGAATTAATATTACTGTGAGTGACAGTAATATTACTATAACAACAGTACTATTACCGTCAACCACAGTAATATTACAATAATAGACAGTAATATTATTACATTATTCCATGAATAACTCAAACAAACAAAAAAATCCAAACAAAATAATAATGTTGATGCGATTGACAACAATATTATTATAGCAACAGTAATATTACCGTCAACCACAGTAATATTATTGTGTTTACAGTAATATTACAATAATAGACAGTAATATTATTACGTTACTCCGTGAATAACTCAAACAAAACAAAAAACCCAAAAGATAATAATATTGATGTTGTTGACAGTAATATTATTGTGTTTACAGTTATTTTACTGTCACGAGAGTAATATAATTACGTTGACTCAACAAATAAAACAAAATAAAAAAATAATAACAAAAAATAAAAAATAATAATATTACGTTAATTTACTATCAACGGCAGAACAATTACATAAATGTACTATCAACGGCAGTACAATTACGTTAATTAACTGTCATTAACAGTATAATTACGTTAATTTACAGTCAGTGACAGCACAATTACGGTCAACATTTAGCGGTAGACGTAAAAACAAAAAAAAAACAAAAAAAAACTAAAAAGGCATTAAAAAAAAATCAACGCCGGAATCCGGTGGTAGAAAAAAACAGACCAAAAAAAAAGAAGTCAACGCAGGAAACCGGCGAAAAAATCCGGAAGGAAAAAAATAAATAAAAATCGAAAAGTCAACGCCAGAATCCGGCGGCAAAATTTTTTTTTGAAAAACAAAAGTCAAAATTGGATTTTTGTGGTCAAAATTGATTAAATTGGGGTTACAATTAAGAATTATGTATAAATGGTTGGGGGTAATATTGTCATATACATGAATGTTTCCTTTATTTATAATAAATATTAAAGGGATGGGCTTATTGATGAAAGAGATATAACCCCTAAACCTAGAATAATAAAGATGCTTGTTGGGGACTTATGCAAAAAAACCCAATATAAAAATCCTAATAAAATATTTGAAATTAGAAAAATATGTCAAAACAAAATAACATTAAAGTTTTTGATAAAATATTCCATTTATAAATTAAATTTTAAAATCATAATAATTAGGATAATGCTCCATGTAAACTCAAACAAATAAAATTTAGGGTAAATTACACCTACACCCCTGATGTATGCTAAAATAATTTTAAGGTACTTATGGTATCGATAATTACAACCACCCCCTGAAATATTGTTCGAAACTCTAATGGGAAAATGCAATGAATACGGTATTCCGATAGATTTCTAACGGGCTATTAGTTTCAGGAAGTGGTGAAGACAACATATAGAGTTAGGCAGTAGCAGATTTACTAAGGGGCAGGGGGGGCAGCCGCCCCCCAGAAAAAAAGTTCCAACTTTTTTTTATTGCCTTTTGACATATTATTATACAAATATGTGTTTTTAGATATTCTTTCTGTATTTGTTATTAAAATATAAAATACAACTACTAAAATATATATTTTTACTTAAAATTATAAATATATACTTATTTTAGCTCTATTTCGTGAATAACCCGAAAAAGAATTCGGGGACGCTGCCCCTGAAATCCCCAAAAGTATAACTTACCATTGGATATATTTTTTCCTAAAAAAATCCCCCCCCCCCCCCCCCAAAATGTTGTCTAGATCTGCCACTGGAGTTAGGGTGATTAAGAAATATTGGGGGAGCCATGTCACCTCCTAACTCTATCACCACTTCCTTAACTAATAGTCCATTAGAATTCTATCGGAATAACGTATCTAATGCATTATCGTGTTATAATTTCTAACGATATTTCAAAAGTGATTGTAATTATTAATACTACATAAACCTTAAAGTTATTTTATCATATCTCTGAAATGTAGGCGTAATCTACCCTAAGATTTAATACAATGATGGAACGATATTGAAACTTGATAGAGAACATAAAGAATTATATCCAAATAGTTTAATACTTGGACTGTAAATGGAATAGGAAGAATCACATTACTAAATTGTGGCCAATTTATCATCCACACACATAATTTACTAGAAAACAATTATTATACTGAAAATTACAAAAAATATCCAATTCTCAGTGGAGGCTGATCGACAACCACAGTACAAATATATTTCGCCCACGTTATGCATGAATTTAATCAGTAGGTGCAAATTGGCATATTTTAATAAGAAAATCAGATGCTATAGGATGATTGACACGTGAATAGTTTAAATAAAAATATAATTAAGATTCTAATAATTCGAAAAAGAAAAAAAAAAACACTCGACTTAAGAGTGCTTCATGTCAAAAAAATTAGTGAAATCCCATCTATATTAAATATCGGGTGATCCGCTCATATTTAATCTCTTAATGAATTATACGTAACACTAATTAAGGGAAAGGCATAGGAATATGCCACTTTTATTTCAAAATTCAAACCCATGACATGTCATACAACAACCAAAAAACAAGACACTGAACTTAAACGTTAAGCTTAAAACAAACACATTATACAATAAAGTAAAATTAAGACCATGTTGCTGCACCCGGACCCGGTCCAATTGCATGCATTTCCAATGATAATTTAACAAACAAGTTGTTAATTTCTCGGTCGAAATTGCCCATATCGTTCTCTTCCAAATTCACCCACGCTTCAATCCCATCGCCCTCTTTATTACTCATCAGCAAAACATGGTTCTTGATCACCACATTAGTCACACTCGCCCACACCGGCTTACCGAAACCCAAATCGGCTTCGTAGAATCGAAACTTACTCCAATCAGTCATCCAAACAACGTTAACATCACTCCTCAGTGATTTCTCTGAAGCGTAATGAGAACCGTCGATCAGAAACTTGTCCCCATAACCACCCTCCGATAAAATCTGCGCGCAGTCGCCCACGGTTTTTCTAGCATCACCGCCAAGTAAACGAACAAAGTCCTCGTACCCCATTTTTCTCGATTCTTCGGCGGAGCACTCAGTGATTGCCAGAGCAGCCAAATTGCCGCAGCTGTGTTTAGGAATGACGGGAATAGTTCTTTCCCTCATGTTAACCGCTTGTGCGACGAACAAAGCCCTCGTAGAATCAATCATGGATATGGCTTTCATTATTAGCCCCGAAATCACTTGAACCCTGGAAATCAGTCTGCCGCCTGTTTTTGCGGTGGTGGCTCCCGTTTTCAGACAAGATATAGCGTTCTTGTCGAACATAAGCCTCCTACAGACAATGTTGTAGAGACCGTTGTCGCTTGATCTTGTTGTTCCGAACTCCGGGTTGGGGAAATTTTTTCCGGGGAAAAATACGGGACCGTCGAAAGTCGGGGAAATGATTTCTTTGGTGTCGTCGACTTTGGCAAGGCTAGCGTTCGACCATGCTGAGATGAATGTTCCCAGAGAGCACGCGTCGACGATTCTATGGGAAATGCATATGCCGATGGCTATCCCACCGCATGTGAATTTGTTGATCTGCACGGATAGAATGGGGTCGGTTTCTTCGTCCGCCTCGCCGATTTCGCATGGGAGGAGATCGTTGAGTTGCTCGGGTTTGATACTGGAATTGGGTTCGATGACTTGTAGCAGTTCAATATCGACGTTTGCTTCGATGAGTTGAGCGCCTTGGTCGGTGCAAAGAACCAGGTGGTCGTGTTTCATGTATCGTCCGGAGAACGGGTAGAACTGAGGCAAGATTTTTGAAAGGGATTGCTCCAGGTGGTGGAGATGTTCGGCGGTGGCGCCTTTGTAGTAGAGAATGCCGACGACGTTCATCGTTGGATTGAGTTCGTCCATGAATGAAATGTGGTAGTTTTTGAGGTTTGTTGGAGTTGGGGTGCATGGTTTCACCAACTTCCTGCTCACAACGTCCACCTTCATTATATTCAACAAACTAGAAAAGGAAATATTGAAAAAAAGTAAATAAGGAAAGAGATATGTGCTTGTTTTTTTATGAAAAGGGATGGATTGGATAAATGAGGAAACCCGGATTGTTACCTATAAATAGATAGCAATTTGGTCATGCAAGTTGCAGCAACTCGATGCGAAAAAATGATTAAAGATATTATTACAAGATAATACACTGAATTATTAGTCACCCACTATCTAAATATCTAAATATCTGGTCCCGCAAGGGATGACCTAGCGGTTGGAGAAACTTAGTATGTGTCAATTGACCCATGTTCGAATTCCCTTGCCAACGGTCGCTAGGTCGAGCTTGTCAAACATGGTTAGCCTAGTGTGGTTTACATCTCTCGTATGGTTTGCAAGCTATTATATAAGAGTGTAGGTTTACCCAGTGCACCAATATGGTTGGCTGCGGATTCCTTCATTTAAAAAAAAAATATCTAAATATCTTGTCCCCTGCATTTTTAATCACGTTCCATATCAATTCATTTTTAAGAGGAAATTAAATTTTTGAAGACGCACAAATAACCATAGGTACTTAAAATTATTGATACTTGTTTATCTTATTGAGGACAAAATACACTTCACCCCTGTATAATTTCCAAATTTCTATTTTTCCCTATTAAAAGTCGAAGAAGTGAGTGTCCCTCTTAAAATATTATTTTTATTGCACGCTGCGTAAGTTCCTAGGGTTATTCATTGAAATTGAGTACTTGTGTTGTACGTTGCCCTTTTAAAATATTATTGTTGTACATGTTAAGTGTATATTTATACACTTAATTCTATCTTTTAATTGGAGCTTTTGATGTGTTTTTACGATAATTGGTGCTTAATTTGGTTATTATTTGTATTTTAGGTGCAAATTGAAGAATTGGCAACTTTTGGGGTGAAAACTGCAAATTCAGAGAAAAAGTGGGCCAAAAGTGAAAAAATCAGAAATCTGGAGAATTAAAGACCGCACGGCCGTGCGGATTTTAGTTCAAAATCTCACACGGCCGTCCGGATGGTCGTAGGGGCGCAGTGAAGGAATTTTAATTACACAAGGAAACCCGCCCTATTATATTTTTGCACCCTATTTAAAGGCCACAAGCACACAATTAGATCAATCTTTTTATCTTTTATCTTTTTCTTTAGTTTTTATTTTTCATCTCTTCTACACGCAATCGAGGAGCAAGAGAACGAAGACGAAGACTTGACGACTCTTCATCCTAGTTTTCCTTTTTCCTTTTCTTTTCTGATTTTTATGAATTTTCGTATTTTTATTATGCTTTTCGTTACGAACATGAGTAGCTAAGTTTTTATTCTAGGATTTTATTGGAACCCTATGTGGTGATTCGAACCTCTTTTTCGACTTTTATGCAAGTTTAATTCTTCGATTATTTCTTCTATCTTGATCTTATTTAGTGCATGAGCGTAGCTAACTTATGTTGCTATTTGTTATTGTTAGAATTGATTGACAGATCGTTTTAATAATTAGAACAGAGATAGAAGAGCCTTCGAGTAGTTTTTCACCGAATGCGTGTGTTAATTGCATGTATTATCGTAGACATACAGATAATACCTTAGGTAGCCGTTTGCGAGACTTGTTATTTAATGCTTTATTTATATTAGGTTTGCATAGACATATAGTGAATCTTTTATGAATAATAGGTTTATAGCGCAGCGACAGCTGGTTATGAATAATTTCGTGTCTTGGGTTAATAATCGGGAATCGTAACTTGCATAATAGGAGATTAATTGGGTGAGAATTATTGCATAGGGGGAAGATAAAATCCTAGATCCGTTTATTATTGATTTTTCTCGTGATTACTTGTTTTCTTAATTATTTTAATTTTATTAGTTAATTAATTTGACAACCTTGCGTAGGCTGGATAAAAATCACAATTGTTAGGATTTGGTACTTAGGATTAAATAATTTACGTATTCCCTGTGGGATCGACATCCGACTCTCACGAGTCTACTTTACTACTTGTTTGCGATACGTACACTTGCGTGTTGGTATTTAGCACCCAACAAGTTTTTGGCGCCGTTGCCGGGGAATACGGCTAAATTATTTATTTATCCTAATATTAAATTTGAGCAATTTTTCTTACTTCAGCCAATTTTTTTTTTTTTTTTTTTTATTATTTTTTTTATTTTGTTTTAGGTACTTTTTATGCGAAGAGGACACGACACGAGCCTGCTACCTCTTGATCCCGAAATTGAGCGAACGTTTAGGCAAGCCAGGAGAAATCAACGGTTAGCCCAAAACACTCCAGCAACGATGGAAGACGAGAATAATCGTGGGGAAGGTGACCAAAGGCAACCACCTAATGTGGCGAGAGAAATCGTCAACGAGCAAAACCAACGCCAGATAATTAATCCACCACCGCGTCAACGAGCCTTGCACGAGTACACCGTTCCGACACTCAATGGGTTCCAATCAAGCATCCAGCAGCCCCCCATTGAAGCCAACAATTTCGAGATTCGAGCGGGGCTCCTCACGATGCTCCAAAACAATGGTCTTTTCAGCGGATTGGCTCATGAAGATCCACATCTTCACTTGGTCAACTTTCTCGAAACGTGTGACTCGCACAAGATGAACGGAGTAACACCCGAAGCACTGCAACTCCGCCTGTTCAAGCACTCCCTACAAGGAGCAGCCCGAGAATGGTTGCAAACTCGCGCACCGCACTCCATCTCGTCTTGGGCCCAGCTAGCGCAACTTTTCATGAACACATACAACTCCCCAACAAAAACTGAGAGAATCCGGAGAGAAATTCAAAATTTCATACAAGAAGCCGGTGAAGCACTATTCGAGACGTGGGAGCGGTTCAAGCAGCTAGTAAGGAGGTGCCCGAATCATGGACTTCAAGAGTGGCGCCAATTGCAAATATTTTACGATGGATTGCAAGACAACTCGAGAACCGTGCTCGACTCTGCAGCTGGAGGTATGTTCATGAGTTTGACCTATGACGAAGCATACGAGCTCTTGGAACGAATCGCCAGAAATAAATACATGCGAGCATCGGACCGGTCGAATAGCGGAACAGTCAAGACGGGAGGAATTTTGGAGTTAGACGGAGTCACTGCAATCACGGCCCAATTGGAGAAGCTATCGAAGCAAGTAGCTGCTTTGCAGACTCAGCAAGTCCATGCAGTCCAAGTTCCCGACCAGCGCGTAGAAGAAACGGAGTCTCTGAATTATGTGCATGACACCAACCGACAACAGAGGAACCCGTACTCCAACACGTATAATCCCGGATGGAAGGATCACCCTAACTTTGGGTGGGGAGGAAATCAGCAAGGACAAAGGCAAGCACCACCTCAAGGTCAACCGCCTAATTATTCACGACCAGCGCCCGGATTCCAAAATCCGCCTCAAGCCCAACCTCAAGGTGGAGATCTCGCAAACATCTTGGCGCAGTTTATGACAACCACCCAAGCCTCCATCCGCAATTTAGAAACACAGATGGGTCAACTTGCAACCCAACTAACAGCGAGGCCATCGGGAGCACTGCCATCAAACACGGAAGATCCTCGGAAGAACAACGTCGAGCAGTGCAACGCCGTGAGTTTAAGGAACGGGAGACAATTGGAGGAGGCCCCACGAAAGGAGAAGCAAAACACGGTAATCGAGGAGCCGAATGAGATTGAGGAAAAAGAAGCAACTCGCAAGGAACCGCCATCTCCCACAGTGATCTCACGAGTACCTCAAGTCCCATATCCTCAAAAGCTTCAAAAGAAGAAGCTCGATGCCGAGCACCAAGGATTCTTGAACAAGCTGAAGGAAATCCACATCAATATTCCGTTTATCGAAGCCATTCAAAAGATGCCAAAGTGGGTGAAATTCCTCAAGGAGCTCGTGACAAAGAGAAATAAATTGCAAGGGAATGAGATCATCCAACTCACGGAGCAATGCAGTGAAATTCTTGTACGACCACTTCCACAAAAACTCGGCGATCCAGGTAAGTTCACTATCCCTTGCACTATTGGAGGTAGAAATTTTCGGTCACTCATTGATTTAGGTGCTAGCATTAATCTTATGCCTTATTCCATTTACAAAAATCTTGGGTTAGGTGAGATTGAACCAACGGCTATAACTCTTCAATTAGCCGATAGGTCTCTAGTTTACCCAAAAGGTATTCTAGAGAACGTGCTAGTGAAAGTGAATAAATTTATTTTCCCTGTGGATTTCGTTATACTTGATATAGATGAAGATAGGGAGATACCTCTTATTCTAGGAAGGCCGTTTTTAGCCACGTCGAAAACTCTAATTGATTGTGCTAGTGGTGATCTTTCAATGACAGTGCACGATCAAACGATCAAATTTAACGTTTTTAGCGCTAATAAAAATCCATGTGATGATAATGATTGTTATGCTATTGATCTTGTGGATTTTACGAATCATGACGATTTTGACGTTTTGATCTTAGACCATGGGAAAGGATCTTTGAGTGCAGGAGATGGTGGCGGAAAAGATAGTCGGACGGAGCAAGTTTATTGTGCGAGCCCAATTTTAACTCCGCCGAGAGACAGTCAAAAGAGTTGGGATGATAACAATGATGAACGTGCAAAGTGGATGTGGCCACCTAACGAACCAAACGAGCATTATTGGGGAGAGGGATGCAATCGCCAAGTGACTTCGGTCACGTTAGCTTGAACAAAGAAGCAGACAAAGTCTGGCTGAAGACTGTAAACTTAGCGCTTCTCGGGAGGCAACCCGAGCTTTCGTTTTTTTTTATTATTTATTTTATGTCACTTTAAATTTTAGTTTTGCTTTTATTTTATTTTAAAAAAAAAAAAACCCCCAAAAAAAAAAAAAAAAAAAAAAGTTTCAGGGAAAAAAAAAAAAAAAATTTTGCAGGGGCCTAAATGCAATTTTTCCCCCGGCCGTGCAAGAAAAAGGGGGGAAATTCCCCCGGCCGTGTGAATTTTGGGGATGGTTCTGTATAAAATCCGGAAATGGGACGGCCGTGCGGATTTTTCCCTTAAAAATCCCCCGGCCGTCCAAAAATTGAAGCCACTACTGCCCAAATATGCAAAATGGCACGGCCGTGCAGATATAAGTGCCAAAATTCCGCACGGCCGTGCGAAAGAAAAAAAAAAAAAAAAAAAAAAAAAAAAAAAAAAAAAATTAAATCAATAAAAAAAAAATCCGGGCATATTAAATAGGGTTTTTTCCAAACCCCAATTTCCATAATTCCCAAATCCCCTCTCTTCCACTTCGAACCCTACCCCCCTCTTTTCAAAATTTTCAATTTTCTTGGACCAAATTCACCGAAAATTCACCAATTACACACACATACTTCTTAATCGTGGTGGTTTCTTGTTGATTTGCGCAGGGGGGATTCAAGAAAGGTGCAATTTTCTCCACAAACCCACTCCACCAAGAACGCCCACAAGGTGTTCGACGAATTGCCCAAGTCAAGTTTGGGGGGAATTTTGCACATCAATTCACGTATAATCCCGACGATGGTCCCGACATTTAAAACAGGTGTTTTCTATCCTTAAACTCCGGGCAAATCACATTGAGGGCAATGTGAATTTTAAGTTTGGGGGTGGTTAACTACTTGTTTTCATTTATGTGCTTTATGTGTGTTTTATTTTTTTATTGTGCATGTTTTAGTTTGTTGTTTTAGTTGCCGTTTTATTATTTTCGTTTTATTCAAAAAAAAAAAAAAAAAAAAAAATTTGTTCGATGCATCGATGAATTACGATGATGGTAGATGGTCAATGTTTGATGATGAAACTACTTGTTTTATGTTGATAAGGAGTATGTATTTGTTTAGCTTTCGATTCAACGGAACGTAGAAGTGAATTATTGCTAGGAATCACACCTTGTGCATTGCTTTGGTTGAATGTTTTGCATTTTAAATTTGGAATTTATTTGTGCTCAATCATGCTTTGTTCGGTTTTAAATCTCACCTTAGGACATTTATGATACGAAGTGTTGATAATAAGTGATTTGGGATATGATTTGGGCCTTCTTTGAACCGTTTGAGCCTTTCAAGCCTACCTTTTTTTGTCAAATTATCCTTAGAACCTTGATTTGAGCCTCGGAGAAAAGGTGTTCTTTCTTTTAGCCAATATGTGGAAGGTAGAAAAGTGGAGATTTTTGAATAATTATCCCTTAGATGTCGGTCGAAAAATTCTTATAAGATCTTTCTTCTTCTTCGAAAAAAAAAAAAAAAAAAAAAAAAAAACACAATAGATATATATGTGCATCTTCATATATATATATCTAAGTCTTTGATTCGATTAAAAAAAAAAATAATAAAAAAAAAATAAAAAATAAAAATAGAAGAAGAAGAAGAATAGATTATAAGGGAGAAATAAGGACTAGTTGTTGAATTGTGTTGAAAACTCGAGTCATTGCCTCAAGGCAACAATGTTGACGTGTGAATTTTGGAGAATCGAGTTTATTAAAGTCCCTAGAGGTGAATTCATTGTTTCAAACGCCTATCGTTCAAATATTGGCGTAATCACCTCAATTCAAGAAAATTAGCCACACATTTCCATATTACCTACCTCGGACCAAAGAGCCTAACAATTGAAAGCCACAAAGCCCCAATGATCCCAATAGCTTATTGTTCAATATTAGTTGAGTAAAATAATTTGGTGGGTATTTGGAGTCAAATATATGCATGTAAGTATAAATTCTTTCTATCTTTAACTTGCAAATATTGGATACTTGAAGCAATTGTATGATTTGTGGTTTTTGGTAATAGTGAGTGACTAAGTACCGTTGAATGTTAAGCTTGTGAATACCTATGAATTGTCATCATAATTGCAAGTTCTGAAAACGCGAGGTTGACCCATCGATCTATGTAATGAGATGTATGGTTTTGTTTTGAGCTATTAATTTGATTTTACTTGAGGACAAGCAAAAGTTCAAGTTTGGGGGTGTGTTAAGTGTATATTTATACACTTAATTCTATCTTTTAATTGGAGCTTTTGATGTGTTTTTACGATAATTGGTGCTTAATTTGGTTATTATTTGTATTTTAGGTGCAAATTGAAGAATTGGCAACTTTTGGGGTGAAAACTGCAAATTCAGAGAAAAAGTGGGCCAAAAGTGAAAAAATCAGAAATCTGGAGAATTAAAGACCGCACGGCCGTGCGGATTTTAGTTCAAAATCTCACACGGCCGTCCGGATGGTCGTAGGGGCGCAGTGAAGGAATTTTAATTACACAAGGAAACCCGCCCTATTATATTTTTGCACCCTATTTAAAGGCCACAAGCACACAATTAGATCAATCTTTTTATCTTTTATCTTTTTCTTTAGTTTTTATTTTTCATCTCTTCTACACGCAATCGAGGAGCAAGAGAACGAAGACGAAGACTTGACGACTCTTCATCCTAGTTTTCCTTTTTCCTTTTCTTTTCTGATTTTTATGAATTTTCGTATTTTTATTATGCTTTTCGTTACGAACATGAGTAGCTAAGTTTTTATTCTAGGATTTTATTGGAACCCTATGTGGTGATTCGAACCTCTTTTTCGACTTTTATGCAAGTTTAATTCTTCGATTATTTCTTCTATCTTGATCTTATTTAGTGCATGAGCGTAGCTAACTTATGTTGCTATTTGTTATTGTTAGAATTGATTGACAGATCGTTTTAATAATTAGAACAGAGATAGAAGAGCCTTCGAGTAGTTTTTCACCGAATGCGTGTGTTAATTGCATGTATTATCGTAGACATACAGATAATACCTTAGGTAGCCGTTTGCGAGACTTGTTATTTAATGCTTTATTTATATTAGGTTTGCATAGACATATAGTGAATCTTTTATGAATAATAGGTTTATAGCGCAGCGACAGCTGGTTATGAATAATTTCGTGTCTTGGGTTAATAATCGGGAATCGTAACTTGCATAATAGGAGATTAATTGGGTGAGAATTATTGCATAGGGGGAAGATAAAATCCTAGATCCGTTTATTATTGATTTTTCTCGTGATTACTTGTTTTCTTAATTATTTTAATTTTATTAGTTAATTAATTTGACAACCTTGCGTAGGCTGGATAAAAATCACAATTGTTAGGATTTGGTACTTAGGATTAAATAATTTACGTATTCCCTGTGGGATCGACATCCGACTCTCACGAGTCTACTTTACTACTTGTTTGCGATACGTACACTTGCGTGTTGGTATTTAGCACCCAACAGTACACATTGTCCATTTAAAAATATTATTTTTTATTGCACATTGCGACTTTAAAATATTATTCTCTTGCACATTGCCCACCATAAATTAACTTTTGCAGCAAAGTGCAACGAATCAGTATTTTAATTGGGTGTTATCACTTTCTTTGAAGTTTTAGGGGGGGATCGAAAGTGCGAAAATAAAAAACAATATAGGGGGTGAAATGCACTGTCTCCTTCCATTTAGAAGTCTCCTGCCAAAACAAAGAAAGACCACTGTTTGCTATTTTTGCGGATTCACATTCCGCACAAATAACTTAAATTATGCATGTCTGGTACAAAACTTATTAGAATTTAGAACTAAATGTCGACTTCATTTATACTTTCATTTAAATTTTGTAGTTTTTGGGTTGGAGTTGGGGTACGTACTTTTACTAACAACCACACATTATATTCAACAAATCATAAACAATATTGGAAATAAAAAATAAATAAGGAAAGAGAAGAATATAAATGTGTGTTGTTTGTGTACTGTTATGTATAAATAGCTATTATTTGCAAGAAAATGATAACGATATCACCATGAGATAAATTAATGAATTATTAGCCCCCAACTATACATATCTTAATTTCTTGTCCCCTGCATATTTTCTAATGTACGTCCAAATCAATTCATTATTTTTGTTACATGCATTTTTCTTACTACCTTCCAAATCAATTCATTTATTTGACGCGCAATCTTTAAAACTTATTTGACCCACAAATCACTGTATGCAGAATCCAATTTTTTTCTCAAGGGTCTACAAAAATTTAGTGCGCAACAAAATATTACAAACTACAAATAGTAAAAATGTACAAACAAAAATCCAAAGTACATATGTAGTATAAAAAGGTAAGGTTTACTATATGTCTCGAGGTGGTCACATTTCTTGAAAAAAAATCATCAATATAAATACTTTCTAATATCTTTTTTTTTTTTTTTCTCAATATACGACACTCCCAAGTGACAAACTTTGATTGACTAAGAAAATCCCTAATTTATAAAATCTCATATTCGAAATCACATTTATGCTCTTATTTCTCCAGTCTCTATTTAACATAGATGGAATTGATTAAGATTATAAAATGACTATCGAATTTACAAACTTGAAATATGGTGATGGGATTCTTTGGAGACAGGATATTCTACTAAGGAGTCAATTTTAATTATGGTATTTTGACATAATTGATGGACGGTTTCAAGAAAATTTTGAAATTTGTTTTTTCAAGAAAATGTAAATATTCATGTTCTTTGTTCAATACAACCCTTAAATTTGTAAATATTTGTGGTCTTTGTTCAATTTCTTATAAAGAAGCTCAAAAGAAGAAGAATGAAACCAAGCTATGAAAGAGGAGACCAATGCGATTGGGAAAAAAAAAAAAAAACCTTTGAGCTTACACCTTTACCTTATATAAATCTCCTAACGGTGAGAAATGGATGTTCAAAACAAAAATCAATTTTGATGGTTCCACCAATAAATAAAAGACGATACTTGTTGCAAAAGGTTACAAAGAAAAGGCAGGATAAAACTTGAACGAGGCATGTGCTCCTATTTTAGGATGGATCTGATATTAGGTCTGGAGTCTCTCTAACGAAATTGCTTACTAAAACTAATAGTAACTGGAAAGCGATGATTTGCATCTTAAAGTAAAGGGTAAATTACAACCACCCATGAGGTATGGTCAATTTACGAAAAAACCCCTCTTGTTTGGATAATTACATCTACCCCTCAACTATGATTTTTTCTTACACCTCCACCCTTATGGTGTCAAATTCAACATAACCATCTAGATTTCGTGGAATGTGCTCTAGTTTGTATTCGTTTGGTGTAAAAATACAGTTTATGATGCACCAAAATCTAATATACACAAGAAAAAAAACACATATTATGATCATCTTGCTTCAAAATTTGGAGTTCGAATGGGATAAAACGGGTACAAAAGTGATAATATTATATATAATCTCGAAGATTCCACTAAATTTGAAACCACAAGGGTAGACGTGTAAGAAGATTTATAGTTGATGGACGGTTGTAATTACCCAAACATGAGAGGGTTTTCGTAATTTGACCATATCTCATGAAAGGTTGTAATTTGCCATAAAGTAAAAGATAACTTAGTTCAATAATTTAATTTTGAGAGAGCCCAAATATAACAAAAACAAAACCTATTAATAATATATAAGAAATATTATTTTTCTATGTGAAAGGGCAACCGCCGCTTGCCCGTGGAAAGGTCCCGACCCGACCGACAGTCCAAATATTTGTCACTTGATGTTAATTAATTAGGTAGAATTTGTGATTTAGCTTTTGTATTAGGTTTTTGAGATGCGAAGTCCAGTTTAGACTGACCATTACTTGTACCACATGTAACACGTTTTGCACAAGTTGAACTTAATGTTCTTATTTATAGGAATTTGTTTAGCTATCAACTTGACCATTTGTTGTTTTGTTTTCAATAATCTTTTATTTTAAAGCCTGGGTTTCAAATGGGTATAGTAAATGGGACCTAGTTCACTATTTAACCTTTCCCAAGCTCAAAGTCATGTCCCTGAGATGTATTTATTTATTTTTTGCACAAAACAAATAGTGTCTATGTGCAATGATGTCAACTAGTTGCACGTGAAAATTGAAAATGTATAATTACAAAAATAAAGTTAGATATAATATTCAAAAATGAATTAAAATTAAGTAAAATCAATTAAGAATAAAAATTAATGTTCTTATTGTGTATGTACGAATGGTGAAATATAATTATTTTAAAAATTGAAATGAATAAGAATATAAAATATAGAACAAAATAACTAAAATACTTTTTTACATATTAGTTTATACATGCTCACATTAATTTTTCTCTGATTTTATTGTGATAGTTAAAACAATTTTCATTTTAATGAGTTCTTCTACATAAATATTTTTTGAAACTATTCAGTATTTTATTTTTGTGTTACTTATGTCATGGTCTCCCTGATTAAAATATCGACACTTGAAATTTGAATATTAATTTAATCTTATCTATTATCCTTTTTATTTAGGGATAATTAGCAATAACCACCTCATCTAGGAAATGTAGTTAAGGAAAACCCCTCTCCCAAAAATAATTAGAGAAAACCCCTTTTGTTATTAGCTTGGATAATTAATAAAGGTAATCTCCCAATTATACCCTTACTCATAACCCTAAATTTTAACATCTCACGCCGTTGTTATTCTTTTCCTTTTCTCAATTCTCTTCTCTCTCCTCCGTTCTCTCTTCTCTGTTCTCTCGTTTTTTCTTCTCTCTCTTCTCTTCTCTCTCCTCCGTTCTCTCTTCTCTGTGGTGCAAAGTTCCAAAAATGTATATTTCGAGTGTGCAAAGTATTTTTTTTTTTACATAATCCGTACCTTTAAATTTATGATTATTATATCCACGTTTAAATTTCAAGTTTTTTTTAACAATAGCAGTCATGTTTCATTATCATTTTATTTTACATAGAAAAAAATTGGTTATACAAATATAATATATGAAAAGGTAAGACACAAAAAAATATCATGTTATCATATTTGTGGAATATACGTAATAAATAATAATTAATTTAAAATTCAAAACTACTTTATGTATAAAACGAAAAACCAATTTCTACATATATGCTTATAGTATGTCATTGTAAAGCTCTTTGAATCTAGTTTAAGCGGAAGTGAATTTTATCTCAAAAAATATTATGTAGAAAATCAACGATCACAACTTGTGTAAATATTTGAGCAAATGAAACACACTTGATATTTCATTATTTTTATTACACAATTGACTCTAACTAATTAATGGTGTAAGTTAGTTTATAGATCTATTAGTGAAAACCCCCTCTAGCATTTTTTTAATAATGATGGATCTAGTCACTTTTTCTTTATTAGTGATAAACCCATATTTATTTATTATCAAATTTACCCTTCCCTATTATTTGCTGCACATACCTTTTTTATTTTTTTTCTATTTTCTATTTTAATTTTCGTTTTGTTTATTTAAAAAAATAGTGTTTTAAATAATTTTTATAAATATTTTTTAATAATTAAAAAATAATATTATTTTCAACATTTTTTTAGTTTCGTTTCTCCAAAATCTACTATAATATTTTCCAAATCGACTAAATTTTTTCTGAAAATCAACTAAAAAGCTTCGTTTTTATTTATCATATCATTTATTTTGAATTCAAAACGAATTTTTTTCCCAACTAATTTACCAAATTGAAAAATTACTACATATTATTGAAATAACTATAAAAAATCAAAATCAACTAAAAATGTCGAAAACAACTTAAAATACGTCAACTAATTTTTTTCATTCATATTTTAATATTTTTATTTTTCCAGTAGGTCATATTTTAATATTTTTATTTTTTAATTCATATATGTTATGGTCTCCCTGATTAAAATATCGACACTTGAAATTTGAATATTAATTTAATCTTACCTATTATCCTTTTAATTTAGGGATAAATAGCAATAACCCCCTCATCTAGGAAATTTAGTTAAGGAAAACCCCTTCTCCCAAAAATAATTAGAGAAAACCCCTTTTGTTATTAGCTTGGATAATTAATAAACGTAATCTCCCAATTATACCCTTACTCATAACCCTAAATTTTAACATCTCACGCAGTTGTTATTCTTTTCCTTTTCTCGCTTCTCTTCTCTCTCCTCCGTTCTCTCTTCTCTGTTCTCTCGTTTTTTCTTCTCTCTCTTCTCTTCTCTCTCCTCCGTTCTCTCTTCTCTGTGGTGCAAAGTTCCAAAAATGTATATTTCGAGTGTGCAAAGTATTTTTTTTTTTACATAATCCGTACCTTTAAATTTATGATTATTATATCCACGTTTAAATTTCAAGTTTTTTTTAACAATAGCAGTCATGTTTCATTATCATTTTATTTTACATAGAAAAAAATTGGTTATACAAATATAATATATGAAAAGGTAAGACACAAAACAATATCATGTTATCATATTTGTGGAATATACGTAATAAATAATAATTAATTTAAAATTCAAAACTACTTTATGTATAAAACGAAAAACCAATTTCTACATATATGCTTATAGTATGTCATTGTAAAGCTCTTTGAATCTAGTTTAAGCGGAAGTGAATTTTATCTCAAAAAATATTATGTAGAAAATCAACGATCACAACTTGTGTAAATATTTGAGCAAATGAAAGACACTTGATATTTCATTATTTTTATTACACAATTGACTCTAACTAATTAATGGTGTAAGTTAGTTTATAGATCTATTAGTGAAAACCCCCTCTAGCATTTTTTTAATAATGATGGATCTAGTCACTTTTTCTTTATTAGTGATAAACCCAGATTTATTTATTATCAAATTTACCATTCCCTATTATTTGCTGGACATACATTTTTTATTTTTTTTCTATTTTCTCTTTTAATTTTCGTTTTGTTTATTTAAAAAAAATAGCGTTTTAAATAATTTTTATAAATATTTTTTAATAACTAAAAAATAATATTATTTTCAACATTTTTTTAGTTTCGTTTCTCCAAAATCTACTATAATATTTTCCAAATCGACTAAATTTTTTCTGAAAATCAACTAAAAAGCTTCGTTTTTATTTATCATATCATTTATTTTGAATTCAAAACGAATTTTTTTCCCAACTAATTTACCAAATTGAAAAATTACTACTTATTATTGAAATAACTATAAAAAATCAAAATCAACTAAAAATGTCGAAAACAACTTAAAATACATCAACTAATTTTTTTCATTCATATTTTAATATTTTTATTTTTCCCGTAGGTCATATTTTAATATTTTTATTTTTTAATTCATATATGTTATGGTCTCCCTGATTAAAATATGACACTTGAAATTTGAATATTAATTTAATCTTACCTATTATCCTTTTAATTTAGAGATAAATAGCAATAACCCCCTCATCTAGGAAATGTAGTTAAGGAAAACCCCTCTCCCAAAAATAATTAGAGAAAACCCCTTTTGTTATTAGCTTGGATAATTAATAAAGGTAATCTCCCAATTATACCCTTACTCATAACCCTAAATTTTAACATCTCACGCCGTTGTTATTCTTTTCCTTTTCTCTCTTCTCTTCTCTCTCCTCCGTTCTCTCTTCTCTGTTCTCTGGTTTTTTCTTCTCTCTCTTCTCTTCTCTCTCCTCCGTTCTCTCTTCTCTGTGGTGCAAAGTTCCAAAAATGTATATTTCGAGTGTGCAAAGTATTTTTTTTTTTTACATAATCCGTACCTTTAAATTTATGATTATTATATCCACGTTTAAATTTCAAGTTTTTTTTAACAATAGCAGTCATGTTTCATTATCATTTTATTTTACATAGAAAAAAATTGGTTATACAAATATAATATATGAAAAGGTAAGACACAAAAAAATATCATGTTATCATATTTGTGGAATATACGTAATAAATAATAATTAATTTAAAATTCAAAACTACTTTATGTATAAAACGAAAAACCAATTTCTACATATATGCTTATAGTATGTCATTGTAAAGCTCTTTGAATCTAGTTTAAGCGGAAGTGAATTTTATCTCAAAAAATATTATGTAGAAAATCAACGATCACAACTTGTGTAAATATTTGAGCAAATGAAAGACACTTGATATTTCATTATTTTTATTACACAATTGACTCTAACTAATTAATGGTGTAAGTTAGTTTATAGATCTATTAGTGAAAACCCCCTCTAGCATTTTTTTAATAATGATGGATCTAGTCACTTTTTCTTTATTAGTGATAAACCCAGATTTATTTATTATCAAATTTACCCTTCCCTATTATTTGCTGCACATACATTTTTTATTTTTTTTCTATTTTCTATTTTAATTTTCGTTTTGTTTATTTAAAAAAAATAGCGTTTTAAATAATTTTTATAAATATTTTTTAATAACTAAAAATTAATATTATTTTCAACATTTTTTTAGTTTCGTTTCTCCAAAATCTACTATAATATTTTCCAAATCGACTAAATTTTTTCTGAAAATCAACTAAAAAGCTTCGTTTTTATTTTTCATATCATTTATTTTGAATTCAAAACGAATTTTTTTCCCAACTAATTTACCAAATTGAAAAATTACTACATATTATTGAAATAACTATAAAAAATCAAAATCAACTAAAAATGTCGAAAACAACTTAAAATACATCAACTAATTTATTTAATTCATATTTTAATATTTTTATTTTTCCAGTAGGTCATATTTTAATATTTTTATTTTTTAATTCATATATGTTATGGTCTCCCTGATTAAAATATCGACACTTGAAATTTGAATATTAATTTAATCTTACCTATTATCCTTTTAATTTAGGGATAAATAGCAATAACCCCCTCATCTAGGAAATGTAGTTAAGGAAAACCCCTCTCCCAAAAATAATTAGAGAAAACCCCTTTTGTTATTAGCTTGGATAATTAATAAAGGTAATCTCCCAATTATACCCTTACTCATTACCCTAAATTTTAACATCTCACGCCGTTGTTATTCTTTTCCTTTTCTCTCTTCTTTTCTCTCTCCTCCGTTCTCTCTTCTCTGTTCTCTCGTTTTTTCTTCTCTCTCTTCTCTTCTCTCTCCTCCGTTCTCTCTTCTCTGTGGTGCAAAGTTCCAAAATGTATATTTCAAGTGTGCAAAGTATTTTTTTTTTTTTTACATAATCCGTACCTTTAAATTTATGATTATTACATCCACGTTTAAATTTCAAGTTTTTTTTAACAATAGCATTCATGTTTCATTATCATTTTATTTTACATAGAAAAAAATTGGTTATACAAATATAATATATGAAAAGGTAAGACACAAAAAAATATCATGTTATCATATTTGTGGAATATACGTAATAAATAATAATTAATTTAAAATTCAAAACTACTTTATGTATAAAACGAAAAACCAATTTCTACATATATGCTTATAGTATGTCATTGTAAAGCTCTTTGAATCTAGTTTAAGCGGAAGTGAATTTTATCTCAAAAAATATTATGTAGAAAATCAACGATCACAACTTGTGTAAATATTTGAGCAAATGAA
>NW_012193374.1:1398095-1423640 GCF_000504015.1 Erythranthe guttata | reverse complement strand
TTATGTTTAGTAGCAGATTATTACTTGACTATGCTTCATCATAGTCGATTAATATACTTGATATAGATTAAAACAAAAAAAATTAAAAAACAAAAAAATTAAAAAATTAAAGAATTTCCTTAATCGACTATGAAGCATAGTCGATTAAGGCTAATCGACTATGCTTCATAGTCGATTAAGGAAACTGCTACAGAAAAGAAGGAAAAAAAAAAACGGAAAAAAGAAAAACGAAAAAAAAAAACATTGAGCGCGTGACACAGTGATGATGTGGCGGGCGGGGACAAAATTGGAAAACATAATGGCTGAAAATGGGTTTGGGCTTTTCTCAAATGGAGAGAAATATTTTGGGCCTCTCTCCATTAAAAGAAGTAATGAGGGGGTTTCCTCATAGAGCCCCTTTTATTTATCTATTTTCATTTTTTTAGGGATTCATCTTCTAATATATTTTTATATTAAAAAAAAGAATAAAATTTCTTTAAATTTATAACAATAATTTTCTTACAGAAATTATATTTTTTTAAGGAATGCATGTTAAAATATTTGAGATTCTAATGTAGGAAGGTTCATTGATGAAAAATAGTATATTATCCAATAGTATATAACATAAAGTGAATTAAGTATTTTCAAGATCAAAATTAATTCAGCTAAATGAAGATTTGAATTATAAAATAGTATTAAGTGAAAAAACAACGAGCCAGAGACAACTCAATACAATAGGACATATTTGTTCAAGTATCTTGAGTTAGTCAATTCATATATGACATGTGAAACATATGTAATAATATACAATTTAACTACTTATAGGTAATAATTAGTGCATAATTTATAATTTTATTGTTACCTTGGTGTTGTAATATCATCATAATATTTTTTTTTTATTATTATTGAAAGTTTAAGTGAGATATGCTTGTGACTGAAGTCATAATAGTTATCGATCTTCAGTTTCACCAATAATTTTCTTACAAAGAAAAGGTAAATGAGTAATTATAGTGAACATTGATGTTTTTGAAACTATATTTTTACCATTGACCATATATTGAGTTATTATAGTGACCTCCCATGAGATTATGTCTAATTACATACATATACACCGTACCTCTCACATTTAAAAATAAATAAATATTATATTAAAGATACACCTCTTAAGTATAATTTAATTAGAATTTGAATTATTTAATTACTAATAATCAAATAATATTTTTATAATATATTTTTGATAAATAAATTATATTAGAAAATTATTACTATTTAAAAATATACAACATAAATTATATTAAATATTTTGCTTATTTCCATTTTGCACCCTCGGAATATATCATTTTCACACTTGGCACCCCCGAAAATAAATTAGTGCTATGTACCTCGAAAGGTATTAAATCATTCATATTGCATCCTATTGAAATTTTAAGGTTAATGAGGATAATTTCATCTTTTAGTAGCATTTTGAAATGAAAATTTTCTTCGGAGTGATCAAATATCATTCCAATAAAAGAATTTTCATAATAAAATTATGAAATTATTGAATAGGTATGTCTCTAATTTTATTGGAATTGGTGAAAGTATATTGTTTTTTTTTTTTTTTTTGAAGTATGAAAATATATTTTTTTCTATGTAATTTTGTGAAAAAGTAGTTGAAGGGTGGAAAAATTAAATTGTAGTACTTTGTAACAAGATGTGAAATACTTTTGGGGATTATTTGATATAACCCCCCATATGCTATTTGCACTTAGTATAGGCCCAAAAAATATTCCCCTTTTTGAGATAAATCCAAATTATATTTTAACAGATATTTTATTTATGATATTTCTATATTACCCCTATTTATATATGGACAATACATTTTTTCCTTTAAGAAAATATCGATTTTTTCAATTAATGAATCGTTCCGTTATTTTTGTGCACGTTCTCACGTCTAAAATAATATCTCTCTCATATCTCGTCCATTCTTTTATGGGTACACCGTTTCACAGAGATTAATTAAATTTCATAAAACAATCTGAAAAGATATCACAATTTTACAGAGTATTGTTGATATTCTTCTTCTGCCTTACTCGACTAAACACATAACGCTTTTCAAAACAAAATTCGTCTGAATTGGGTGAGCACAGCGTATGAAAAATGGTCCAATGCGTTTTTTGTTGGGCAGCGGTACGGTCAAATGACGTCAAATGGCTGCGAATCGTGGAATTCACAGATTAAAATGAGAAGATTACTTTCCATTACTACTCTGATTGATGGGATTCGGATCTTGTTGATGGAGCAGATTGCGGGTAGACGCGACGAGGCGGCAGCTTGGGAATCTGTATTGTGCGACCACGTTGACACACAAGTCAGGGATGCGGTAGATAAAGGCCGATCTTGGCTTGTGAGAAAGTCTTCCGAATAAATGTTGTAGTTCATGTACGGGAGGGGACGTGTGTTAGAGTAGGTGACCAACAAGCCAACTTGTGGCTGTGGTCTTTCCTTTTTTCTTGTAATAAAACAATCGTTTTTCGTTCGTAATAATAAAATATTTCATTTGGCATTCTATATCTCTTATCCCATGCAAGTAGCATAGATATAGTCCTAACGAGTTACTCTATTACTGTGAGTTGATCTAGTAGAACCATGAGATAACTCAGCAATGTAATGTAACTGTTAAACCTTGTTCCTAGTCGATGGGTTACGCCAATAATTAGGATACCGGCCTTTCCCTTTTGAGACTAGCACTTAGTGTATGTGTACTGCGTCTCATCAGTCCTCGGTGTTGTGACATCGGCATACTTGAGTGGGTGCTCATATTAGATGAGTTCACTGAACTCCCTCGCCCTAGAAATCTATAAGTGGTTCTCATTCATCGAGTAATAGGTTTCTAAGATATAGTTGTACACCATTAGTCCTTAAGACCCAGACATCACCGTGACTTCACTAGAGGACCGATTGTATCGTGACCTGTCCCTGAGTCCCACAGCGGACCACTCCAAGGGCCAACGTTCGTGCAATCCGAAATCTAGTGTGAAGTCTGTGCATTGTAGTAGGGGATTCGAGCGCTTGAGTAATCATGGATGTCCTGTGTGTTCTAACGGTTTATAATCCAAGGAATCTCTGGCCAGAGTTGATAGTGGGGTGATTAGGGAAATGTGTTTCCCTAACTCACACACGAACGGATTTATAATACCTAGAACGTTCGCACGGTTATTGAACTTTATAAGAGGTCTCGGTGAACCAATGCCTCTAGTTCAATCGGGACATGTGCTGCGAAGGGATCGTACTGTACGCTAACTATATCATAAGGTTCTTTCAGGCACTTCACTTGTATCTAGGGAATCATGATGCGTAGTTGCTAGACGCCAATCTTGATTCGTTGGGCACCGATTTGATCGGCGATTAAGTAAAATGAGTTTTACTCTAATCGGGACTCTTGGGAGGAGTTCGTATAAGAACAATGTGTTGTTCGAATCACAAAGAGTTGTGAGCCCACGGCTAGCATACACCTGAACCATTGAGGGTCACACTTCTCGTGTAATACGGATCCTTGATAACAATGAGCATAGGTTAATATGTTAATCTTTGCAAAGTTGGAGGTCAATATGATTGAGTCCAAGATTCGTGATTGTGGATTACGAGTCGGAATAAACGTAGAGAAAGAGACATGCGGAATTTAGTGAACTTTCTAAATTGGGAAGTTTTCCGATTTAACAGGTCCACTGAAGTGGAAGTTTCCACTTTTGGAAATTGGAAATTTCGAAGAGGCACTCGTATCGACGAGGACTTTAAGCTCGTCACAAATATAATTTTGTTATAATTTTGTGAACGATCGTTTGCTAGAAACGAGGCCGACGAGGGAATGGGCTTAATGCATCAGTGGGTCAAGCCCAATGACTTAAGCCCACAAGGGTTGAGAACCCTAGTATAAATAGACCTCAAACAAGAGTTTGAGTTCAGATATTTTACTCCCACAACCCTAGCCGTCCAGCCCTAGCCGCCCAAGCCTCTCGGCCGCCGCTGCCCCGTCGCACCGGCGCCGTTCCCCGCCGAAAACCGCCGGTTTTCTCTTCTTTTTCTCTCGTATTTTCCTTGTTATCTAACCCCTTTGTATCTAGTGCTACAGTAGGGGGAGATCGGTTTATTCGAGGTGAAACCTGATTGGAGAGGAGCTGCAGCCCCGAAGACATCGCTGCACCCCCCACGCGCCGCCGCCGCTGATTCGCACGCGCCGCCGTCGCCTCACCATCGGACCAGCTGCTGTTTGGTGGTATTCCTGCAGCCCCTAGGATTGGTATAACGCAGCTTGTACGGGTTTGAGTTCGGATTTCGATTCGTCGAAATCTCACGCTACAAGAGGTAATTAAATCGGAACTTTCGTAAATTTGATTCGAACATGTTTGTGTGAATTTTAATTTACGAGCATGAGTAATATGTGATTACGTGTTTCGATTTTTGCAATATGATGAACAGGCATGTTTTATATTTTTCGGTTTTACATGTTTTAATAAAATCGAAAATTACCATGTGTATGGCGGAAGCGTTAAGGTACGTTGACTATGTGATTAGTTCATGCATGTGATCGAAACTAGTTCGATCTAAATTTTTTAAATTCCGCTGCGTATACATGCACGATCCCCAACAACGTGTTCTTGCATGTCTTGGTAGATTAACGGGATACCGTGTGAGCATGCGGCTGTTGTCATCTTTTTGATGATGGGTGAAGCATATCAATATATTGACCATTGTTATCATATGTCGACATTTAGGCAGTGTTATTCTAATTCAGTTTTACCGTTCGTGCAACATACACTTGATCCTGGATTTGCAATTATAGGTCTCCCTGAGCACCACAAGCGTCGTGGAAGGACAGAAAGAAAGAGGATTCCATCAAGGGGTGAGATAATGCCTCGGAAGATTAGATGTGGCAGGTGTAAGGCAATTGGAAAACATAACAAAAAGTCGTGCAATTGGGGTGCAAATTAATAATTATCTTTTATACACTCAAGTTTTTTATTTATTTGCTATTAAGAAATTTCATTACAAGTCTTGTTTCGTATTAGTTGCCCTGATACTCTGTTGAACAATTATTCTAAATAAACTTTGTTTTGGATTTAATATGATTTCGGAAGTGTTCCTTACGTATAACTGATTATGTGCATATAATCTGTGTTTAGTATTTATGACTATTGGATAATACGATTACGACACAAATATTTATTATATATTCATTATTAGATGCACTGCTCAGTGTTTTATGCATATTTGGGTTTGACAATATATATACTTCCACGTATCTATATAGCATCAATTTGTGGAATAAATAGTTGTTTAAGTGAAAAACTAGTGTTTTGTTACTGATAGTTATCAATGTAAATGAGTTCAAATACCAATTAGTTTATTATGTATAGTGGATTACGTATACATTATACATATTATATATATTTTCATAACCATTTGCCTCACAAATTTGTTGAATACATAAGGCATTAGGTATAGTGGCTTAAGTATAACTGTTAAATAGTGGTATTAGTGTGTATAAAGTTCCATATAAGAACTACACTGTCTGTCATCTAAATCATACAAAATAGTGGATTATGTACTAAATAGTGTATATAATCTGAATTGAACTACTAAATATTGGATAATGTAATTACGACACAAATATTTGTTATATATTCAAAAGCGTCATTAAATATATTTTTTAAACATTAAAAAGGAAAAAAACAAATAGGTATCCGTAGAGGCGTCTCAATAGAATACCTATTGTGGCCAATTTTAGAGCATGTCATAACAAGGTGTCGTTAAGGTGTCATTAAAACCCAATTTTCTAGTAGTGATTATTAGATGCACTGCTTAGTGTTGTATCCATATTTGGGTTTGACAATATATATACTTCCACATATATGTATAGCATCAATATATGGAATAAATAGTGGTTTAAGTGAAAAACTAGTAGTTTTGGTACTAATAGTTATCAATGTAAATGACTTCAAATAGCAATTAGTTGATTACGTATAGTGGTTTTGGTACTGATGGTTACCAATGTAAATGAATTCAAATAGTGGTTTTGGAATAAATAGCAATTAGTTGATTACGTATAGTGGTTTTGGTACTACTAGTTATCAATGTAAATGAATTCAAATAGCAATTAGTTGATTACGTATAGTGGTTTTGGTACTGATAGTTATCAATGTAAATGAATTCAAATAGTGGTTTTGGTACTATACTTATAGTGGTTTTGGAATAAATAGTGGTTTAAGTGAAAAACTAGTGGTTTTGGTACAAATAGTTATCAGTGTAAATGAATTCAAATAGCAATTGGTTGATTACGTATAGGGGATTACGTATACATTATACATTTTATATATATTTTCATAACCATTTGCCTCACATATTTGTTAAATACATAAGGCATTTGGTGTAGTGTATTAAGTATAATTGTTAAATAGTGGTTTCGGTGTTGATACAGTTTCATATAAGCGCTACACTGTCTGTCATCTGAATCATACAAAATAGCAGATTACGTGCTTATAGTCCTTTTGATATATGGGTTACTTTATTGTGTCTTTCACATTAATAGACACTAGATTATACATATTCACCAGAAACATTTGTCAACACATACGAAAACGAAAACCTAAGTTTTGCCATATATAATTAACTTCAAAAATTCATATTACATTGCAAATATCTTTAATTGACTTAGCAGCATAGGATACCCAAAAAACTAAACAACGCTAGATGTCAAAACATAACAAAGTACTTCAATAAAACTGATCAAAAACCAATGCAAGCAGAAACAAAAAAAAATCCAAAACAAATTTCAGAATAGCTTCCTAGTAATGGTCATAAGCTAGTATCTCACATCCGACGTTTACTGTAGTCCTTATCACGACCCCATTTAAGGAATTTTTCTACGATTTCTTTGCGCATATTGGGAATGTTTTTAACACCTAGTGCGTATGTAATTGGTGTGTCCATGTCTGTTCTTTACGTGCATTGATAGGAAGTTTCTTCAGCTCACCTGTGCAAATTAAATGGAACACAAGAACTACAACATTTAAAATACAATATAAAATGAATCACCAAAAACTACTGCACAATTTATTCGTGATTTAACAGTAGTCTAACGCGTAACGTATGGACATTTAGCACGGCTTATGCATAATGTTGCCATGCGTACATTATGGCAAAAAGTTATTTGTCAAAAAACAATAGAGGATGTTTGATTCACATAATGCAATATTCGTACAAAAAACTACTATTGCATTATAAAAAACACTTATTTATACAAAATACTATACAAGATATTTGGCTCAACTAATCCACTTTTTTCAAATGCATATATATTACTAACGTCCCCTGTTTTGTTTATTACTATATAGGATGTTTCGTTCACATAATGCAATATTTGTAAAAAAACTACTATTTCATTATAAAAAACACTTATTTATACAAAATACTATACAAGATGTTTGGCTCAACTAATACACTATTTTCAAATGCATATATATTACTAAAGTCCCCTGTTTTGTTTATTAACATCACTAATGCATGAAGTCCCCTGATTTGTTTAATAAATTCCCCTATTTTCAAATTCATAATTTCATAAAGTCCAATGTTTTGGTTAATAACACCTACTCTCAATTGATTTGTTTACAAAGTCACCATGGTCAAAAGAACAACACCATGTTCACTGCCTCATTATTTTAGAAGACAAAAAATTGAAATCAATACATTATATCAAAATGATAATCTAATGATTTTAGGTAACAAATCATTAAATAGATTGTTCATTGGCATATTACTTGATGCATTCCAATTTAATAGATTTTACTACATATGTTTTAGCACAGACAAAACACCTACATAAAATTAAACCCATCTGACACCTAATTTGCAATGTAGTACTGTCACTCTAGATTTTCTAAAAAAATGTTGCAATATAAGATAACCACCGATCATAAAATTAACGAAAAGTAGTATCCCACAATGTTTAATACGTACCAGCATCCAAACTCATAATATCATTGTTTGCTATTGATTTTCTTTTTCCTGCTCCCGAGTTGTCCAAAAGGAGTACATGCAGATCAAAAATTAAAACAAAATTAGCAGATTATATAAAACAGGGGATCTAAAACTTATTTATAAATGAGAAACCTACGTTTCGGTGTTGTTTTTAGCACTATTTTGTCTCTTTGATCGATATAGTGCTGCATTACCAAAAAAAAATATTCAGTTGTATGCAGTTTAAATCAACACAAAAAAAATTAAAATAGTTTTTTTTTTTTGAAATCAAAATACGAACCCCTCCACTTTTCTTTTTTGTTCAAAGGGCTGAAAATTTCAGAGATACAAAAACAGGGATAATAAACTTACGTTTTCAAGGGGGATTAATTCGACGGCCGGTTGTACAAACCGCTTCAATAATCTGATAAAGGGGTTTATGGCAAACCCACTATTTTGTCATGCCCACTTAAGATTTTTTGAGTTCTCGGGGCAGCCATGGAAGTGGCGATGTGTAAATCAGAGAAGAAATGTTTTTTTCCTTGTGGATATTTATTTTCTGTATACCGAGATTTGAGGGGAGTTATTTTGGGAGAGAGATTAGTAGTGGAATCCAAATTAGCGGGATTTGATTTATGTAAAACTAATTTAATTATATATTTTATGAATATAATAAGGGTAAATGAGGTATTATGATCAATGAGGGGGTTATCCCTAATTGTGAATTAAAAATTGGATTTAAGCCTCCAAGAATCTTGCATCAGGGGGTTATCTCATATAACCCCATACTTTTGTATGGTGTATTTATTGAGGGTATTTTCATCTCTCAAGTAGTACTTATTTTTGTGCTAGAAAGTGTTAAGTTAAATTGTTTATTTTCATTCACTATTAAATTATTTTCTTACTAAAAGTACATGAAAATTAAACTTTGTTATATAAATTAAAATCCACATTTTTTTGTATCAATGCCTATGAAAAAATAATTATTGAGACATTTTATTAAAATATCAGTTGGGGTTGCAATGTGAATTATTTATTACCTTTTAAGGGTACAATGTGCTATTAATTTTTTTTTGTGGTGCAAAGTTCCAAAAATATATATTTCGAGTGTGCAAAGTTTTTTTTTTTTTTTAATATAATCCGTACCTTTAAATTTATGATTATTATATCCACGTTTAAATTTCAAGTTTTTTTTAACAATACCAGTCATGTTTCATTATCATTTTATTTTACATAGAAAAAAATTGATTATACAAATAAAATATATGAAAAGGTAAGACACAAAACAATATCACGTTATCATATTTGTGGAATATACGTAATAAATAATAATTAATTTAAAATTCAAAACTACTTTATGTATAAAATGAAAAACCAATTTCTACATATATGCTTATAGTATGTCATTGTAAAGCTCTTTGAATCTAGTTTAAGCGGAAGTGAATTTTATCTCAAAAAATATTATGTAGAAAATCAACTATCATAACTTGTGTCAATATTTGAGCAAATGAAAGACACTTGATATTTCATTATTTTTATTACACAATTGACTCTAACTATTTAATAGTGTAAGTTAGTTTATAGATCTATTAGTGAAAACCCCCTCTAGCATTTTTTTAATTATGATGGATAGTCACTTTTTCTTTATTAGTGATAAACCTAGATTTATTTATTATCAAATTTACCCTTCCCTATTATTTGATGCACATACCTTTTTTTTATTTCTTTTCTATTTTCTATTTTAATTTTCTTTTTGTTTATTTAAAAAAAATAGTGTTTTAAATATTTTTTAATAACTAAAAAATAATATTATTTTCAACATTTTTTTAGTTTCGTTTCTCCAAAATCAACTATAATATTTTCCAAATCGACTAATTTTTTTCTGAAAATCAACTAAAAAGCTTCGTTTTTTTTTCATATCATTTATTTTGAATTCAAAACGAATTTTTTTCCCAACTAATTTACCAAATTGAAAAATTACTACATTTTATTGAAATAACTATAAAAAATCAAAATCAACTAAAAATTTCGAAAACAACTAAAAATACATCAAATAATTTTTTTAATTTAATATTTTTATTTTTCCAGTAGGTCATATAATTGGATAAAAAAATAAAAAATCAAAATCAACTACCAAAAACTTGAAAATCAATCAAAAAAGTCGAAAACAACTAAAACTATCAAAAACAACTAAAAGAAATAGCAGGATAACGAAAACAGCTATAAAAAATAGCCGAATAATAAAAACAACTATTTTGCTGTAAAAATAGCTAACATCAAAAGCATCACAAAAAAAAAAATCAAAAAAATCAGAACGATGGCGACGACAGGGCAGAGGCGGCGGCGGCAAAGTCTCTATATCCGGCGGTGGAGTTGAGAGGTGGAGGTAGGGAGGGATTTTTGAGTTTTTTTATGTCGTCTTCTACAACTAAATCGAGATCGGAGCGATGGCGGCGGCGGCGGGACGAGAACTTCAGATCTGGCGGCTTGGACATCAATGTTGAGGGAGTGAAGAGCGATACGAGCGCATCCTTGAGGCTATTCCTAAAGTCATCGGCTCATGCTATGCTTTTCAATGGTGGGTGGTGGAGGCTACGATGGAGTGGTTCTTGTCTGCACCATGGATTTATTGAGGAGAGAGAAAAGAGACGGAATGGGGTATGGAGAGAATGACAGTAATCAGAGAGAAAAAGATGGAGGCGGTTGAATGGCGTAATAAAATTAGGGCAGATGTGAAATAATATAGCATTAAAGGCAAATTAGATATTATTCATACCAGTTTTAAAAAGAATAATTAAATTTAATAATGAAGGGGGGTTTGACTAATATTAAAAAAAAGGTTATATCCACCCTAATATATGTAAGTGATGTGGGGGGTTTTCACAAATTATCCCTAGTTTATAAGGGACATAATAGGAAGTACAAAAATGTTAAGAAACAAAATAAATCATGAATTGATAGATGGTAGAGATAATGGAAAGTAGAAGAATATGTGTCACAAATAATGGTCAGAATATAGGGCAAATGACAAAGAGAGACATGACAATGGATTTAAATGCACATTGGTCCAGACAAAAAACAGTCTTTCAAATAAACTCATCCCCATGTCTTTTGTCCAAAATACTCTCCATAATATAATTTTTATCAATTCCATCCATTATACTCTAACTTCCTCAATATTACACATTAACCCCGAATTTAAACAAATATATCACATTAACCCCCATTTTCATATTTTTTTTAAAACATAACTTTTTTTCAGAAAATAATTTTATTTTATTTTTTGAAATTTTTTTTCCGGCCAGATTCCAGCGTTGACCTTTTTTTATTTTCTTTTTTTTTCGAAAACTTTTTTTTTTCTGAATTTTTTTTCCAGCCGGTCTCTGCCGTTGACTTTTTTTTTTTTAATATTTTAATTAGTATTACTGTCTTGGCTGCTAAATTACTGTCTCCGACAGTAATTTAACTATATGAGACAGTAATTTAACTGTCTGAGACAGTAATATTACTGTCTCCAACGTTGACTCTTTTTATTTTTTTCTAAAAAAAAATTTCGGGGCTAATTGATAAAAATCCCTCATTGAATTTTAACTTCTTGATTAATCCAAATTTTATTCTAATTTTGATATAAACCAAACTGACACAAACTACCCAAAATGCCCTAACTAAACTCATTAGATGTAGATTACCTCCATTTAGTGTCTTTTTGGATTTCTTTATTTTTTATATTTATTTTAATTTTGTTTGATTTTTATTTTCTATTTTTATTTTGAATTAGTTTTTTCTTATTTATATTATTCATTTGTTCATTTTAATTGTTTTGTTTTATTTTCAGTTTTTCTTTATTTCAATTTTTTTAATTTCATTTTTTCGAAATGGTTTTTTCGATTTTGTTTTCCATTTTTTTTGGAAAAAAATGTTTTATTTAATCTTTTTTCAATTTTGATTATAAAGCTAAATTTCCTTTTTTTAATGTTTTTTTAAATAATATTTTTTTTTTAATTTTTTTTACCAGGTTATCAAATTGAAATTCGCTACATACTTATCGAAATCCACTATAAATTTATCGAAATCCACCATGAAATTAACATAATCAAAAAAAAAATTAATTTAATCCACTATGAAATTAATGTAATTAACTATAAATCTTCCGTAGTCAACATCATCTAATGTAGATAAGCAAATCATCGGTACTGAAAGAAAGACAATATGTTTTGGGAGGAGAAAAACAACTAGTTTTAACAATTCTAACAAAATTACTACTATTACAGTGTGTTTATTTTTAAAGACACCAACAAACGCCGCCACCACTAACAAATAGTAAAGTTACTCGAGCATCACCCAATCTAATCACTCTTGTGTGTGCTATCACCGCCTGTTCAAAAATCTAACACAAAGAAAAAGGAGACAACAACGTGTCAGTTTAATTCATACGAAAAAAATCCATTCTGAAAGTAAAAACCACTACGAAATTGACCTAATCCACTGCGAAAAAAAAATTCTCTTTTCGAAGACAAAATCCACTCAAATTATATCGAAATCCACTAAAAACTTAGTGAAATCAACTAGAAATTAACGAAATCCACTAATATTAACAAAACCCACTACTATTAAGCTCATAAAAAACCACTATAAATATAGAAAACAATAAAATATTAACGTAATCCACTACGAAATTAACATAATCCACTACCGAAAAAAATTCATCTTTTCAAAGACAAAATCCACTCCAATTATAACGAAACCAACTAGAAAGTAACGAAATCCACTACAGTTAAATTCATCAAAAACTACTATAAAATATAAAAACCACTAAAATATTAACGTAATCCACTACGAAATTAACCTAATCCACTACAAAAAAAAATCCTCTTTTTAAAGACAAAATCCACTCCAATTATAACGAAACCCACTAAAAACTTGCCGAAATCAATTAGAAATTAACGAATCCACTAATATTAAGAAAATCATTCAATATGTTTTATACTACTGTCCTAAAATTCTAGTATAATGCCTAGCCGCTAACTAATTTAAAAAACAAATTGACGTTTTTTTTTTCCTTTCTCCAGAATTGCAATTTACTCACACTGAGTTATGCACACACACAATAACACACATGAAAAGCATATTTTATGCAATATATTCTTGAATAAATATCATCCATATCCTATGAAATTCATATCTTATGACCCAATTAATCATCACATACACGAAACGACCTGCCAATTCAAACAGAATTCATAAACACTGATCTACCATTGAGCACAAGTTAAGAAAGAGTGAAATTACCATGATGGCCTCGACGTTGTAAAAAGTGCAGTCTCCTCCAATTCATTGACCTCGTTCACTAATAGAGGAGGTTGCGTGGCAGTGGAGAGAGAGGAAAGAGGGGCGCAGTGGTGGAGAGGGAAGAGAAAGGGGCCGGCGACGCACGGGCGTATGTGGGGAGCGATGATGGTGGAACGAGAGGTGTCGTTGAGGAGGAGGAGGTTGCGGTCGTCAGGCGGGGCAGCGTGGGTAAATGGGGTATTGGTTGCGGTCGTCAAGTATAAGATCTAGGGTTTGGGTGTGGGACATAACATAGAAAGACATAAGAGCTAAGGTATAAAATAAAAAGAAACGTGATATGAGAAAGGGTATAATCGTGATACTGTATTAATTTTTACTAATTAAAATTGTTTTGGATTTACCTTAAAAATACACTTTTTTTTGGACTCATTGTAATTGGAAGAGCCTAATGAGGGGGATTTGTCAAATAATCCCTTTCTCTCTCTCTAAACTACTGTCTTAACAACAAAGTTATTGTCTAAAATAGTAATATTAAATAATAAAACAGTAATATCACTAATATTACTGTCCCAAACAGTAATATTACTGCCCCAAACAGTAAAATTACTATCTCCGACTGTAATATTACTGTATGGGACAGTAATATTATGAATGTTACTTTCCCGAATAGTAATATTAATGTCCCCAACATTAATAATATTGCATGAGACAGTAATATTCCGGTGCAGTAATATTACGGTCGAAGACAGTAAAATTGCAGGCCAAGACGATAAAATTAATTAATACAGTAAAATAACTGTCTCGGACTGTAAAATAAATTATTTTTTAAGAAAAAACAAAATTTCAAAAGAAAAAGTCAATTAAAGTTAAATTAGTGTCTCTGATAGTTAAATTACTACTGTTGGAGACAATAATTTAGCAGCCAAGACAATAATATTAATTAAAATAATTTGTTTTAAGAAATTTTTTTTTTTAAAAAGTCAACGCGGGAGACCGACAGTTAACCTGCCGGAAAAAAAATTTAGAAAAAAAAAATTTCACAAAAAAAAAGGTCAACGCCGGAGACCGGCGGTTGACCTGCCGGAAAAAAATTCATAAAAAAATAAAAAAAAAGTCAACGCCGGAGACCGCTGGTCTCCGGCGGTGGCTGGTCAAAATTGGTTAATTGATGAAATTTGGCTAAATTGGGATGTAAATCATAAAATTGGAGGTTAATTGGGTTTCAAGGAATTGGGGGTAATTTTGGTATATATCAAAGCGCTTTCCTTATTTGAAAATAAGTTTGAATGAGCTAGAATTATTTGAAAGACAAAAAAGTTGGATGTCTATTTCTTAATTAAGTGCCCTTGTCATGGGCCTCTTTGCCATAACCCCAGAATATAATATAGTTTCTTACAATATCCATTCCATCTACCGGATTTTATTCCACCATTCCACCAGTGTATGGTATCATCGATATGCTTCTTCTTTCCGTTCTACCTATGACCAATGTTTTTAAAACATGAGCTGACAAAGAACTAGACAGTTCACTGTGTTATGGTTGAACCAGTTCAACAGAGTTTTTAAATTTTTTTGTATATATAAACTATAAAGTAACTATTTTGTAATATATATTTCGACCAGTATATTTGTCACTAAAATTGACATTAACATTAACACAAGGACTGTAATTTATTTTTTAAATCACCCAAAGTAAAATTACAAATAAATTATATCAAATGTACAATATAAAAACATAATTTCTGAAATTATGTAAAATATTCTGTCAAAAAAAATAGACGAAATATATAAATATATAAATAATTTTCTCAGACATAGTTTAAAATAACAATTTTATGTGCATAAATTTTCAACTAAAGAGAAACAGAATTGAAATATTTGTACCGTTTTAAATAACCTATTTAACTAGCTATTTAGTTTGTTGATTGTAGAATAGTATTACATGAAAGTAATAACAAGAGATTATTCAAAAGAAAAAGTAATAACAAGAGAGACATTAGAGAGATTATTGTGGATGTCAAATAGTAAGGGAATTTTTCTCATTTATATAAGTGGTAATTGCCGAAAGTTATAGAGAGAAGTTACATGTGGGAGTTACAAGGTAGTTATCTCCTACACACATCTTGGGATTAAGAAGTGATGCTCACGCTAATGGGAGGTTGAGAAACCTCAAAATGGTTAAGTTAGGAAGAACTGTTTTCCACATTATTTATAACACTCCCCCTTTTGGGATTCCTATCAAAGCACTACTGTGGTTTTCGTGTTACCTCGTTAAAATCTTCGGTGTAATAAAAAAACAGTGGGAAAAAACAACACCGGTCAGGAAAAAGAGTACAACGCACAATCTTTTCAATCAACAAATGTTGCCTCTTTAAAACCTTGACGAGTAACGAAAACTCCGTGGGAAAAATTACCTCGCACGAAGGAAAAAGAGTACAATAGAGCGCTTGGGTATCTTCTGGATACTAAGTATCTACGTGGTACTGCTCCTCAAGTTTACTTCCCGTGATGTCTACAATGGAGCGAACTAGGATAATATACGCAAGTCGATAGCCTTAAAATGTTTTTCAATTGAGCAAAAAACTTAGCTAATAAGTCAGCGTGATTATTCTGACTTATGATCTGTTGGATCATTATTTGTTAAGCTGGTGTTGTTGATGATTGAAGAAAACCTCAGAGCTATGTGCTTGGTGTTGTCACATTTAATGAAGCCCCTCTTCCATTTTTCATTACAGTCAAATACAATCTCGTTTGACCTTTTGTGTTTGTCAATTCCCTGGATCTCGAACATGGCCAATCATGACTTCAAGCCATGTGCATTCACGCACTATCTCGTGAAGCAAAGTTTATGCATGATTCGACCTAGTTAAGTCTATCCAATATTAAATCCATAAATTTTGGAAACGAGCCTGGTGTGGGTAAGACTTTTAGTCAATGTCATTATAAACCGCAATCTTTGTATCATTCAGTGATGCATATGGTGTGTCAATGAGGTGAGCTAAGTCTATCCAACAAATTTATCAAAAATGCTAAATCATATAAAGTACATGAAGTTAAATACAATAATGCACATAGTGCATTTAGATATGACACTTCTGGTACTAACATGTCATGGTCCTTATGGGGTTGAATCAATCATTTCACTTATTCAATTATCGCACTTCCATAGGTGTTACTCGATAATTTTACTTTATCCATCTTAAAGTGTGTTAACATCTTCCAGGATGTAATTTAATTGATGGACACAAATCTAATCGACATGATAAGTTTTAAGTCTACAGAGACAACAAATCTTTGATCTCGAACTCAAATTTCAAGAATTGAGTTGTTTACTTGACTTCTTCAGGAGTCCCAATCAAGTTCATGTCCTCGACATAAGCTGTAGTAATAGGAACAATCAAAACCCATTATCGCTCACATATTTTCTTTCCGAGCAAGTGTCCACTTAGGAAAATATCCTACATTCTTCCGGAATATTTCAAGCCATAAAGTGAACGGCTCAGGTGAAATGAGTTTATGTTTCTGTAGTGTGAAACTAATAGCTTCGAAAAATTAGAGTCCTTCAGCGATTTTCTTATAAATATTTTTCTATATATCCCCATAAAGATATGGTTTGACCACCTCCATAAGATGCATAGTTAGTTTCTAAGATATATGTAAACCAACTGAATATGTGAATGTAATAACATTCATCGCGAGATAGTATATCTTTTCAAAGCTAATCTCAAATCTCTGAGGAAGTTCTTGAGCTATGAGATGAGTCTTCTACCTCCAAATCTCATTTTCTCATAAACCATTGTACTCTGAGATTAGTCTTCTAGCTCCCAATCTCATTTATTTCCTTGCACTATGAGATTCTTTTGGCTCCCAATCTCATTTCTTTCTTTGAGATATGAGATGAGTCTTCAGACTTCCAATTTATTTATGTCCTTGAGCTACGAGATGAGTCTTCTGGCTCCCAATCTCATTTATTTCGTTGAGTTATGAGATGAGTCTTCTGGCTCCCAATCTCATTTATTTCCTTAATGTATGAGATGAGTCTTCTGGATCCTAATCTCATTTATTTCCTTGTGAGTACTCACTTATATCCCTTTGGTAAAATTCAAGGAGGTGTAAGAATTATTGATCTCTACACTCTTCGTTTTATCAAGAAATTAAATTCAGCTCGGATTGCCTTTTCTCTTTTCAGCCTATCATCCCTTTGTTTACACTTATCAATTGATCGAGTTATTATCTCGTTACTCAATAAAATTTCAATAGATACTATGCAAGTAAATATGTCATCAATGGTCATTTCAGTCGGATATCACATCTAATGCATGCATGAATAACTAACCCTATTCTTGGGAACGAATATTGATGTCCAGACGCCCTCCCGACTTCGTCTGCAAGGCGAATCCATAGTACATAATTACTTCATGAGATAGACCAAGTAGGATCCCATTAGTACTAATGCTAATCGGATTCAATTTTTAGGCATTCATCCACTTCCGGGGGTGAAAATCCTTTGATCCCATTGTCTTTCCCCTCTTCTAAGTAGGGATGCAAGACTGATTAGCATTGATTGATGGAGTACATGTATATTGTCCTTATAGGACATCTAATCTTGCAGACTAATTTATGTTATTGTCACTTTTTCAAATTAAAGAATGAGTTTGGCATTATTTATCACCAACGACTTCACGCCGTTCTTCAGAAACATTGGTATGAACTTTCTTTGAAGATTTATTAGCCATCCCACATGACTTCACGCCATTCTTCAAGAATGTTAGCATGGAAGATCTCGTCCCACACGACTTCACGCCATTCTTAAGGAACAGTAATGTGGACGTCATTTATAGATCCATATAGTCATCGCACAGGACTTTGCACCGTTCTTCAAGAATGTCAGTCTTGATGACCTATTAATTTATATATCAGTTCTCTGATGTAGGAGATCTTGATGAGACACGGTGGGGTCGTCCCACACGACTTTACACTTTTCTCCATGAAAATTAGTGTGGATGTTCTTCTTCCCCACCTCCCTCCCAACGGCAGGAAGACAATCTCATCAAAGTGGCAGTCCACAATTTGAGCGGTTAAGAGATCGCATCTGCAAGGCTCTAACTATCAACTATAGATGGTGATACACAGTCCATATATATATAGGGTTACCTCCAAGAAACCAAGTAAATCATTACAAGTTTGTGCATATGCTAGCATTTGATCAAGTTACTTGATTTCGAGCAATCGACAAATTATACTTCTGGCACTCAAATTGGGGTTCCATATAACGTTGTCGAAAATTTCTCTAATTTTCCCAATGTACGCTTCTGGCCGTACACGTTAGAGGTGATGCACATATATCCGATTTTCTTTTCTTTAATGGTGTCAACATGATAACCATTAGCTCAAAATGTAATATGAGATTACACAATGTGGACATTACCATAACCATCTAGAAAGTAACATGTGCCTCATATTTTTGTCAAAGAGGTCTTAGGATTACTAAACATAAAACGAATAAAGTATAACTTATATCTAAGGATAATGTGCATAGTCGCACTATCTGGAAGATATTCTTTTCCCACATGTCACGTCTCGAAGGTTATATAAGTCCAATCGCATATATTCAGTACATCATGTACTAAATAAAATTCAACAAGTAAACCTCGTGGAATAACACAATAAATGACTTAGAACATATAGTAGGATAAATATATGATCCATAGCATAACCTAAACATGATCCATATACAAATATGACTTATGATATTAGCATATGAAATAAAATGACCGAAATCCAATAAACTAATAAACTAGAGCAATAAAATGAATGTAATGCATATTTCATTAAATCAATAGTTCATGTCCCAACCAAGGTTGTATGAACCGGACCGGACCAGCCGTTCTGCCGCCAGCACTGCAAACCGTCAGCCGCCACTACCCTCTTTCATTTAGGTGAATCGTGCAACTTTTAATTTTTTTTTTCGTTTGATGATAATTTGGTTTAACTTTAAATTCGTCAACAAATTTCTTATTTGTTTTTTGTTCTTTGCCAATCATAGAACTTTTTCATACCACAATTCGGATTATACCTAATAATTCGAATTTTATAATTTAAATCATAGAATGAAACCCATTCATATAAGATTGTTGCATGTATTGAGTCTTATGATGTGAATTTAAAATTTAAGTTTAAACTTGTGGTTTTTTCACCATTTAATATTGTACATATCAGACTATGTTATTTTCTAATACCATATCTAGTGTATCAGTAATGATTTTAATGCAAAAGACATTAATAACTTGATCTAGGTTCATTAATTAATTGAAGTATTTTTCGAGTATGTCGTGTTCAACTGTGAAAAGATTTTTAACTCATCTTCTTCCTTTTTTCCCTTAATTTATTAGGAAACTATGGCTGAACTTGAGAGTAATACAACTTCGTCACAAGCAGAAGCTTCTTCAGCTACATCAATCAGGGGGGGGAAAACGGACGCGGCATGGAATTATGTTGCGGAGGGAACAAGTGCAGAAGGAAAAAAGGTGTTGATTTGTTTGTTTTGCAACAAAAAAAATAAGGCATTTACATAATGAAACTACATCTTGTCAGAAATACAGGAAATACTTTTGCTTGCAATAAGGTTGACTCAGAAGTCTGGCTCGAAATGAAAAGGTTATTGGATTCTAATGTAAAAAAAGTAAGGAAAAGAAAGGAGCGCTTGAAGACTCATCAAGTGAAGGTGACGACATTCCTTCACAAAAGGAGCCGTCAAATGGCAAGAAAAAAAGCGTGTAATAAGATTTAATCATAAGGTAGCTCATTCATCTGAACCTTCTATTAGAGAATGCATGCAATGTAAGGAAAATGTGGAAAAAGACTGGCTTTGCAATTGTGTTACAATTTTATGATGCATGTATCCCGTTAAATGCTTGCAATTCACCTTACTTCAAGGTGCTGTTGATAAAATAGCTAATATGGTTCTTGGTTATAAACATCCTTTTTATCATGATTTGCGTGTTAAGTTACTAAGTGATTCTAAGACGCAAGTTAAATTTATTATGGATTATATGAGAAGAACTTGGGAGGACACAGGTTGCACTATAATGGCATATGGAGGGACAAACATTAGGCAGAGGTTTTTGATTAACTTTTTAGTTTATTGTCCGAAGGGAATTTTATTTGTCAAATCTGTTGATACTTCTGATATTTGCTCAATCACTGAAGAATTATGTAAGTTTTTTAGTGAAATTGTGGAATGGGTTTGTCCTCGCAATGTTGTAAACATGGTAACAACACAATGAAGCTAATTATAAAGTTGCGGGTGGTAAGCTTGCGGAGAAATATCCTTTCATTTTTTGGTCGCCATGTGCAGCTCGCTGTGTGAATTTTATATTTAAAGATTTTGGAGAGCTGGACACCGTCCAAATTTTAGTTATTCTTGCTTCAAAGGTGATTGTATTTGTCTACAATCACAAGGTGACTTTGAATAGGCTAATAAAGAGAGACGGATGGCGAGAAATTATCCGTCCTGGTGCAACCTGTTTTGCTACTACCTTTATTACTTTACAAAGTTTACATGCGCATAAGGATGATTTGCAGAGTTTGGTCATTAGCGCTGAGTTTAAGAAATATTTGAAAGTGCAAAGAGCTAAAGAAGTATAACAAATTGTATTGGATGATAAATTTTGGGATAATTGTTTGATGATCGTGAATATTATGCCACCGTTGATACGCTTGTTGCGGTTTTGCGATACTGATGAGAAACCATCCTTCGCTTATATATATGAGGGCATGAACAGGGCACGTTATGAGATCATGAATATTTTTAAACAGAAGAAAAGACTCAACACGCCCTACACTGATATTATAGACAGGAGATGGGATCTTATGTTGACAAAAGATCACCATGCAACAGCATATTATTTGAACTCTGCTTTTCAGTACGATCAATCTTCTTACTGCGAAAAGCCTGAGATTATGCGTTGATTGCTAATGTGTTGGATAAGGTGGAAGACGACGATGCCCTAAGAATACTGGATGAGTTAAGAATTTTTCGAGAGCGTGAGAAAAGCTTTTCTCGTCCAAAGGCGATTGAGCGTTGTAAAACCGCTAGACCAGGTAAATATTAATTTATGATGCTATAGGTTTTTTTTAGTTTTTTTTTTTTAAATTACAATTAATTCATTCGTACTTGTTTTAATTTATAAATATAAAAATGTTGATAACTGTAATAGATGAATGGTGGAGATTATTTGATTTTGATGTGCCAAAATTGCAAAAATTGGCTATAAAGATCCTTGCTCAAACTGCTCCTCTTCTGGATGCATGCGAGTGTAAATGAAATGTATTTGAGCGATTCACACAAAGAAAACATATAGACTTGACCATCAAATATTGAATGATGTTGTTTATGTTAACTATAATTTGCGATTAAAAAATAGATGAGTTTTACAATATTCAATAAATTATTTTGGTATTTTACTCCTCAACTTTATACCATTGCTTATAATTTGCTAGGTTGGGGAATTCTAAGAGATCTTATGATTCAATTGATTATGAATCACTTGAAAAAAACTGTATTTTGGATTGTGAAAAAGGAAAGAGAATGAGAGCTTGACTTTGATGAGCTTGAGAGGATTTGCTAGAAGAATTTTCAAGAGATATGGGAGAATCAAGTGCACAATTTTTTTTTTTTTTTAAGTTTTGATGATGATGATATGAAGTAGTTTAAAATTATATTTGAATTAGTTATTTAACACATTAGTATTTATTATTTATTGGCTTGATTGAAATTTTATGTATGTATGTAGATATTGGAGAGCATGACTTGGAGGAATATCAAGATGGAGATGGAGATGGAGATAGGGACGAGGATGATGTTGATGAGTGATGAGGGCGATTATTACGAGATGATTTTATTTTATATTTAAAATTTGTGTTCAATAAACGTTCGAGGATTATGTTTTATATGTTTGTAAACTGACTAATTCCTATGTTTTATATTTTAATTATGTGATGAGGATGATTTTGATGAGATACATTATTATTATCAATAGTTTTTTGATTAAAGTGAAGTTTTTCATATGTTGTTTAATGATTTAATTTTTTATTTATTTTTGATGAATTTATAAGTATATAAAATTAAAAAATAAATAGAATAAATAAAAAGGTAAAAAACATGGGTTGACCGCGGTTGAATCGGTCCAACCATGACCGAAATGCCTCGCCGGTGTTATGTTTGGTCCTGTTCTGATAACATTGGTCCCAACATGGGTCATGTGGTCAGATGTGCACAAGTATGGGAACCGAGCAACGGACTCCACATTGAAAAAGTAGGCTCTACCAAGTCAGTCTAAGTTGGTGCATTATTATTTATATCTCCAGGCACAACGTTCCTTGCATTAGATGTGCGTGAGCAATACCTAGATCTACCACATCCGTAACATGTATCAATGTCGTAATTTTGAGTTCTATTTGAATTTTAAAGATCAAATACAATTTATGAATTCACCTTTCATTGCTTCAGGAAAGAGTCTTTTAGTATCTGGGTATCCCATCATTTCTGAGGATCCCCATTCAATGAATAGTCCAGATGAAAGACTTCATCTAATTATCTCCTAATCAGACTTATAGTCTCAGCCTTCTATTCTTTACTTAATAAATATCCTTGAAAAAAATCATTCTCAATTTCTTACTAAGCATATGGATCTTAACATTCATTCTCAAACTAATATAATTTTCACGAGATACATTACGATTGGGTAAACTCAAACTTGCTCATGTGTTTCATCTCAAATCAAATACAATATCGAGTATTAGTGTTTTATGGGAATGTAACATCCATAATCAGTTCCACAAACAATTCATCAATTGTCGTGACCTTCATTTTGAACCACTCTGGAAGTATTCTCAACACTTTGATGACTAGTGTTTCATTGCTCAATGGACCTCCGAGAGCTTGAAATTCATTTGCCAGATCAATGATCTTCTCATTTGTACTGGGAAATGGTTTCATTCTCATCCATTCTCAGGCGTTCAAACATGGAAGACATAAATCTAAGTTTAGTTCTCCTCACACTTTCACAACTTTCACAGTGCAATTGAAGGACATCCCACACATCCTTCGCACTTGTGCATACAGAAATAAGCTTAAACATTGTGATATCCATTGAGTTGAATATAACATTTAAATTTTTAGAGTCATGGCTTGTTGTTGCGATCTGATCAACATCCCAGTCGATCTCAAGAATTATGATGGTACCTCCATCTGCATCAACTCGTTGTGTAGTGCTCCATCCAGTCAACACAGCTCTCTAGGTCCTTTTATCAACAGATTTGATGAACGCCGTCGTCTTCACTTTCCAATAAGTATAATTTCTTCCATCTAGTACTGGAGGACGCATAGAGGCAGACATTCATGTTTCCATCAAGAATTTGTGCCATTGAAAAAAATAACCACATGATTGTACACTTAGTGAGGTCAAGTATTGGCTCTTGATGCCAATTGAAAGAATCCAATGCCTTCGAATTCGTGTAAATGAGTATAAATAAATATAAGATCAGAGATTTCTTTCAAACAATAAACAGAAACTTGTGTTGAGAAAGATTATGCAGCAGAATATAAATAACACAAGTTTTAAATTATTATCTACAAGTTTATAACCTGTGGATGTGCCTTCACAGGCGAAGAGCTCTATTGCAACAGTATTCAAAATAATACAAATGAGAAGCCAAGATCTTCTCTTCTATTAAGAAACCACAGGTTGATTTCTTCGCACACCAATCCCTAGAATCTATGACAATATTGCTTAGCAACACTCTAGGGATACGAACCAGTATTCGATGATATTGAATACAAAATAGACTCATGAATTCTATAGTGAGAAAACCACAAGGAAAACTAGGTGTTGTAGAAAATGTTTCAACACCCGAAGCTCTGTGATCTCAACTCTCTTCAGAAATGATGTGAAATAAACAGAGTTCTTCTCCTATTTATAGAATCTTAGAGCTCCTTGTCCTGCACAAAATAAACACAATGCGAGAGATAATGAGTTAGTGGGATAATTGGTTAGTGGATGAATTAAACATGTATTTAAATAATTTCTCACTAAGCTAAAAATAATCGCACACTAACTAATAATAATACAACCGATTATTATTTAAATAAATACATAAAATTAGTTTAGGAAAGTCAAGACATTGAATTATATTTGACTTCAAAATGATCAAATATTCTACATTTTTCTCGCAACTCATACAATAAATTCAATGTCAAGTAAAAAAATTTCCAATAAATCAACATTTATGCCGCAAAACATAAATAGATTAAACACACTCCAATTAACTTCCAAAATAGACAAAAATAAAATCTCATTTTTCTAAATATATCATGGTGTTATTTGTATTGTCGTGCATAAGTGGAATTATGATTCATTAAAAACTTGCACGGAACCCTATATGTTATGCAAATACAAAAATTCAAGTAAGTTTCCTATATCGGAGCATATTTAACCAAATTTCTAGCGCTAACGGATTCCGCGTAGAACATTGGTCATACATAACATATCCTCACGATTGCATGCAAATTATTAAATCAAGCGTAAGACATTTGAGAAATTATGGAGATATGTTTTGGATAAAATAATTTCTAGGGTATTAATATGGGAAAAACACATATTACCATAACACTGACTTAATTACGAGATACATGCAATATTACCTAACAGAAAACCTATACCACATAAAAGTACAAGGGAGTGTATCAGTCAAAAGTTTTATACTTTTCCACGATTTATCCATCATGCATTTTCGATACATATAAAATTTCAAGGATTATGGGTTACTTGATACGCTTCATCCAAATGTTATGACGATACGTGGATTCTTCAAATGAGATCACCATTTCACGGACGCACCTGAATCACAAGCTCTTCAATTATCCTAGTCCCACAAATGATTTCTTTCCACAATCACCGCGAGCACTTCGTGTTGATTTCACCGGCTATTTTTGACTTCTGTCTCTATAAATACGGGTATGAAGGTTGGAAGAAGATAAGACTCATATCTAAACCTAGCTATACTCGACCTAAATCCTTCAGTTTTTCCTTTGTGAACTCTGAAAGGGGGTTTTGGTGAGTGTGGAAGCTTGAGTGCTTGATCTGTTCTTTCCTTCATGGAGTTCTGGGTAAACTAGGGTTTGAGTGAGAGTGAGAAAGAAGATCTGTTCTTCTTGTGGTACTCTGGTGGTGTATTGTAGAAATCATGTGTGGATTTCTGGTGTGAATAATTGGAAGACTG
>NW_012193374.1:1364321-1396821 GCF_000504015.1 Erythranthe guttata | reverse complement strand
TGAGTTGCAGCCGCAGACGTCCAACACGGCGGCGATTGTGTTTTTTCGTGAAATTTGGATTAAACTAGACGCTAATCGACTAAGTTGTTTGTATAGTCGATTAATAAATCTACTATGTTTTTTTATAATCGATTTATTATTTTTAGGTCTAATAAACGCTTTAATATTTTAATCAACTACAGTCGATTAATAAATCGACTATGCAAACAACATAGTCGATTAGCGTCCAGTTTAATCCAAATTTCGCGAAAAACGTAAGGTAATTAGAAAATCGCGAAAATACATAAGAATGTGGTTTTCTCAAATTACGTTTTTAAGAGGTTCTACATCAAATAATTTTTCCAAATGAGGGGATCTTGCCAATTTTCCCTTTTTAATAACTCTCTATTAATAACCTCCGTCATGCATGGTGTAACCGTTTTTGGTCTTTTATATTTCTTCGCATCTATCATCGACTCTTGCAATTATATCGATCACTTGCATATGAGAATATGTTTTATTCATTTAAAGATATAGGATCTTGATAAATTTAAGTGTAAATTACACCCACATCCCTGAAGTATGCTTAAATAACTATAAGGTCCTTGTGGTATCGATAATTACACTCACCCCCTAAAACATAGTTAGAAACTCTAGTGAGATAATATATTAGCTACGTTATTCCGATAGAATTCTAACGAACTATTACTTTTTAGCTAGTGGTGGAGACAACATAATGATGAGTAAATGGTGGGAATAGTGGTCGGAGTAATGGTGGTCATCCATAACCTCATAGAGTTCTTAACACTCCCCCTTGGATAAGATGTCCACTATCTGTGGAATATGCCTCGTTAAAAACCTTGTTAGGAAAACCCATTGGACAAAACCTAATCGAAGGAGAAAAGAGTACATATCCATGCAAACCTTGCAAGCGTGACACTGCTTCGTTTAAACATTGCCAAGAAAAACCCATTGGGATAAAAACTTGGACAAGAGAAAAAGAGTACAGTGTTGAAATTGTTGATCACGCTCCCCCTGATTTCAGCATGAGATATTGGAGTAAGATCGCCGACGTATGGATTTGCAAACTTGTTATTTGATTGTCATCAATAACCGTCAATGTCTTCTTTCTTCTTTAACTTTCGACTGTTTTAGAAATCTTCAATAATTTTTCGGGCACCTCCCTTTATATAGCCAAAATCTCGTTGGTGCAATCAGACAACATTATCCTCATATATTAGGACCAAGGTCTTCATTATCTTCTCGAGGACGGGAATATATTCTTATGTCCAAAGATCGGATAATCATATGTTTACTCAATGAATGAGCTTTATCATATATAAACAAATAATAGATAAATATTTCATTCGACTAATGCTCGATCTGCAGATCAAGGCAAAATATATCCTCCCAAAATATTTTCACTTCGAATTATTTCATCAAATAATTGATGATCTTTGTGAGCTCTTCATGAGTCTCCACAAGATTTAATTCGCCCCAAATGACAATGTAAATCAATTTATTTGATTATTGTTTTTGTAAACAAGGTATTCACTAAGGTGACAATACCATATTCTTGAGTATGTAATTGGTTCATTCGTAGAGTGTAACTCATGAGACCTCTTATTATATGCTTCAAGCAATTTCAATTATTTGAAATAAAAAGTTATGATCCATATAAGTGTGATATGCGGTAATTGCATCCGTATGGTGCATATCAAATAATTTTGAATACCATAAATTGATTGCATCGAAAAAATATTTTTCAAAAGGTATTCAAATGTACCGCAATAATTTTACCCACTTTTTCACTAAAGGCTTTCACAATTTTATGTGTGATGACCGCAAATCCATGTACAATTCATTTCATCAATAATTTCAAATAATCATGGTCAATTGCATTTGTGAATACATATACTAATGACCAATTAGATGTTGACATAAAAAATTACGAGCTTCAAGCTCTTCACATTATAAAAATAATTGTACATATAGTTATTCGATAACATCTTTCATACTCCCCATATTTCTATATAATCAATCAAGAGCTCACTATTTCACTTTCCAGTACCGGATTCTCCTTAGAGAATTATATTCATATAAATGGGGATTGTAGCCTTTGTGGGTACGATCTCTTGTAAAGATCCATATATTTTCATGTACCATGTATTTTTCTCTTATAGATAATTTTCTATATTGCATCAATAAAGTTTTTCATAATATTTTATGTGCTTGAGCTCATTATTTATTTCAATAAAATGTCCTACTTGGACAAAACACGCGCTTTTGAGTTTCACAATGTGGAGTGAGTATTGAGGACTACTTGTCCACTTTATTTTCAAATTCAATATTATCAAATTCAATTTGGTACATGAATATTTATTCTAAAAGAATTTTCAATCCTTTAAGATAGTATATCGGTACAACAACAAAATTGAGAACTAATGGTCTCAAATACCTCTCTATTCACTTAGGGCATCTTTGGTTTCTTGGAACCCATTGGATTGATGAATTTATCTGACCAGATCTCATCTTAGGATTATTGGATCGAAATCCCAGATTGATCCCCGGCCCGGTCTGCTATCCTTGAAACGAATGATATTCCATCCGCCCAAATGAGATCCGATTACACAATCCGGTTTTTTTTCGGATTCAATTTCCATGTGAATTGACAACAGTACCCTCTATAATTTCAAACAACTACACATAAACCTGGTATAAATATCTAACTCACTCCCCCATTTTCTTCTACGTGCCCTAAATTTCCTGAATACACGTATGTATACAAATATTTTCTTCTGCGTTTTTATTCTTCTATTTTGTTTTCTTCGATTTGGAAACTAGCAACTTCAAAATTTGGTGTTTGTATATTGTTGAAGATTCCAGTGGTAGCTCAGGAGCATTGCATTCGTCGGCAGACATCTCGAAGGCTAGATTTTGAAGGTTTGTGTAGATCGTCGTCAACCAATTATTTCTTCAAATCCAGCTTGCTTCTTTTGCTGAGTACTTGCAATTTTTTTTAAAACACATATGGTAGAAGAAACTCAGTTACAAACACTTCGAGTTTTTTGCTATTTTTCCAGATTTTGTCATAATTTTTTTCTCTTCACTAATATATTTTTCTTTGTTTTGGTTCTTGTTTTAGCGTGTTGTTCCGATTTGTCAGACAAGGGCCCCAAATTTTCATTATCCTTATTTGGTTTTGGTCTCTACTCTTTCAAGGTCAGTGTTATTCTGCCTTGTTATTTGTGTGTGTGTGTGTGTTTTTTTTTTTTTTTTTTTTAATGTTTCCTCCTCTATATGGTGTTTGTTTATGTGGACCCAATGATATTAATAGTTGAGTTAGTTGTGGAACTATGCAAAAAATGTGAATTTTTTTACATAAATGGTCATATAGATTTTTTGAGAATAAACAATGATTTTCAAAACATAAATGAGTGGTTCCAGTTGCTGCTTCTCGTGATGTTTGAATTTTTTTATTTCAAATTTTGTACTTCATTACAATTTAATGGTTTGTCAACAGCCCAGTTTGATACATGGATGCCAATACGGAAGAAGAGGTTGTCGTAGTCATGGCTTTTCAATTAGTTGAGCAAATTAGAATGCTTATGGTTATGTTTACATAACTTTTGCGACTAATTAGACGTCGGCAGCTTAGGAATGGTAATGTTAGTGGTCGCTGCTATAGTTTGAAAAGTAAGATACCAATTCAAATACAACATCTATCTTACCTTGTTGGTTGGAGTGATATTGTTTGCCGTCAAAATCTACGGATGAATACCGACACATTTTCTCGGTTGTGTTTTCTTGAGAATGTTGGTGGTCTAGTTGCGACTAGGAATGTCTTTGTGGTTGAGCAAGTTGCTTTGTTCTTACATGTTCTATCACACCACGAAAAAAATGTCATAATTCAAACAAATTATAGGAGGTCCGGTTACACAATTAGTATTCATTTCTCTCGGGTTTTGCACGCTCTATTAAAACTACGCAACGTTATGCTTGTTACACCTGAACCCGTCGACTCAAATTGCGATCACGCGCGTTGGAAATATTTTGAGGTAAAAAATGAGAACGTCATAAATAAGTGTTTAACCAATCATTAATAAATATTACCAGTGTCTTACTTTATTTTATTTGACAATGTCATAGGGTTGTCCACGCGGGTTGTCTTATTTTATTTTATAAGATGTTGATAACCGGCGTCCCCGGGATCGGAACCGGTGGAGGTGCACGTGCGGGCTTAACATCTTCATCGTCCTCCGATGACACGACAATGACCTCTTCATTTTGCGGATTTTCTTGAATAGCCGGTTTGGAAAAAATAGTTTGTAGATCTTCCTATTTGGAGTCACCATATTTACGGTATGCCCAACCAAACATGTGATCCTATACATTCCGAAAAAAGAGGTTGCATTAGTAAAGGAAATAAACTAAATGAGTAGAGAATTTGTATAGTATCCTAACAAATTCGAAATGATTACCTTCAATACTTCAGTCCATAGGTCATCCGACGCGGTTACCACGTTAGTTGTTTGATTCCACGAAAATCCGGGAAGAGTGAGCATCCAACCAAAGATGTCATACCTTGTTTCAAGAACAACCAACTTCTTAAGAAAATACTTTGCCGATAAATGTTTGCCATGTTTTTTTTGTATAACACTTTGTGCCATACGGATTGAATCTCTCATTTTTTTACCCGCAACGAAATCCCCCAAACGAGCTTGGTATGACAAAACTTGTATAAAAGTGTCGTCTACCTTCTCATCCCATTCCAATTCATACAAGAAATCTGCTTGTTTGAATATTATTGATTTTTTGGGTTTCATTGCTCCAATTTTGTGTGGAGGAAAGCTTGTTGGTTTATGGAGGAGGAAACCTTGTAGAGAAGCAATGGTGTGGTAACTCATGTAAGTTTCATATATGTATAGGGAAGAAGAGAGCTTACTGTTTTGCATTTCTTTTTACCAAATAATGATTATTATGTTGAAGTTGTTAGTTGGCATGGGAATAAAAGATTTTGACAGCAACAAGAGAATATTGTGAGAAAAAATAGAAAAAGAGCAAATGATGAACATATAGCAACCTTTTTGTAGAATTTCGCTCTGCGTGATTCGATTCCCAACTGTTGCTTCAATCCTTCAATCCTTTCCTTTAATCCAGAAATCATTTCACTCGAATTTTCACAAAATTCATGCTCCACCCATTTGAAAAATTTACATTTCAAATCCTGCCCAATTTATAATTTTATTAGGACAAACAACATTCAACTGGAATTGTTGTCTAATGCACCGACAAGAATGAGAAATACATAATCAACAAGCGGGTAATTGACAGCTTACCTTCCTTCGCTCCGGACATGAAACAAACCGGCGTCCTAGATTGGTACTCGTGGATGACGTCTTAACGGACAATTTCAACCTACAATAACAAAACATCGGTGTTGTTTCATCGAAGCGGCTGCAACCACAAGTAGAACTACCTCCTCGTCCCCTCGCACCCGTAGAACTGCTGCTACTCATGGCGAGATGGAAAGTGGTAAACTCAACGCACAATTCGTACAACTGGGAAAAGAATTAAGAAAAAATGAGGCGTGTTGTTGAACCTAGGTTTTGTTAATTTGGGGGGAAAAAATCTAACTTATCGATTCTAGAATACAGAGCAACATCAGCTGATTACCTTTTATTTCTAATGGGCTCAAAAGGGTAATTTTGTATTTTCACATTGTATTCTTAATTAGTCAAATAAACCTAAGATGAGATTGATATGGGCTGCACTAATCCAAATGTCCAAGTACGAAAATCCAAAGATGGACTACTTCCAGTATTACCTTTTTGAAACAATGCAATCCAATATAAATAGTCCAATCGCATATTTATTCTTCCGTGAAACCAAAACAGCTCTTAGAGAGCAAGCTAACCATGATTTATTTGTCAATCAACTATTTATTGACACATAATGGTTCGATTTATAATGGTCTCGGTGGCTACCATATAATCATCAATGATTTTCTCATCCAAATATGTATTTCATTTATGCCACCATAACTGGCAAGTATTCTCATATCATAGTAATGGATATTGGTGTTGAGGCATCCCCTAACATTGTCTTTAATACGAATCCTTTCATCAAATGAGATAAGTAATATGATGAGAGTATGGTGCTACTAGCGCTAGTAGACTTTAGTTACACAATATTCACCCACTTCTTGGGATTTTAATCATTCGAACCAACATATATATCCCCCTCTTATATGTACAAATTATAATTGGTTAGTTGTGTACCATAATCATTTTTCACCCATTAAAGGATTCACGATGCAATCACAATGTGAAATTTGTCCTTCGAGGACATTCGTTTATAAGCCTTTCATGGCAAAATCTAATGTGCAATGTGTCCTTCTTGGAAATTTTCTTGCACTCATTTGCAACATATGTAATAAGAGTTAATTGCATACACACCCCTGTGAAATGTCTAATTGTCGGAAAAACCCCCATGTTAAAAATATTAGCATTAACCCCCCTATGATGGCTTTTATTTAGTTCACAGCTCCCTATCCAAATAAAGTGCGTTGACCATAATGAAATGACTAAATTAACCCTATGAAAAACGATGTTCCCCTCCCCAATTGTGCACAGACCCCACCACTTAAAATAATTAAAATATACTACATGTCCTTTTATTTGTTATTATTAAAAATAAAAAAGAACTTGACAGTTATTTAAAAAAATGCGAAAACTATATACTGACTATAGATATTAATATTTTTTATTTTTTTATTTACAAAATAAACATAAAATAATAAAAAGAAAAAAAATGTCATCTTCTCCACAATTCATCATGCTTCTCTGCTTCTGTCAAAAAAAAAAAAATCATGCTCCTCTCCAAATCCACCATTTCTGCCGCCTCTCTTTGCCGACCAAGAATTGATTACGTAATACATCTTCCATCCGTGAACTGGATCTGATCGATTACCTCCGGCGTCGGCGGCTCCGGCGACTGCAAATCCATTCTCCGATTTCCAATCTTTCAAAATCCTTCGGAGATGTCCTCTTGACATCCACATCAGAACCAATCCCAAATTCTAGCAAAAATCTCCCCAAATCGGCAGCCTACTACGGTGCTACGGGTACCATCTCCGCCATCTACCATGGACGAAATCGGTGGGCACCATCTCCGCCATCTACCATGGACGAAATTGGTGGGGGAAGTTAAATAACAGTTCGCCGGAACACAGTGATGGGGCAGCAATCGAAGCGGGTTCGACTCGGTTGCCGGAAAATTTTGACGTGTATGTTCCGACGAACTCAGAGAAGAAGCTGGCGTGCCGTTGTTGGGAGGAAATCAAGAAAAGACTAGGGCTTCAAGAAGTTTACATAATTTGCAATTTGACCCAAACATTTGTAAATTTACATTTAACTTCAATTGAGTTTATATTTATATAAAGGGCATTTGAGACTTTTCACATCAAAAAACCAATAACAAATCGCACCAACAACGCGTGGCATCACACGATTTGCTGGTAGGTGGGCAAGTGCCTTTGACTTCTTGACATAGGGGGGTAAATGCTAATTGTTTTTACATAGGGTTTTTTTTAGCAATTAGACTTTTCACAGGGGTAGCGCTTGCTAAAACCTCTATGTAATAATTTCAAGTTGACATTTTGTCAATAAATGCATCTAGCATTTTTCACATGAAAATTGTTGCAAATGAATTGTTTTTTTCTTTTGTGCTTAAATATTTCCATGCACAAATTTAGATGGGACAAAGATCATTTCATATAATTCACGCCGCTATACAAGAACCGGCTTCTTATCTCCCCTTAACGGCGGGAAAATTGTCTCATTAAAATGACAATTGACAATATATGTTCATAGAAATATCTCCCATTAGGGGTGCAAAATATTGCATGGCATAAATAATAAACAAACCATGTGATATCATGTTATGTGGCTAAAAATAACTTCGTTTGAGAATCTAACAGATTGTTAACATAAATGATCAAATTTTAAAATTTTGAAAATTCACGGACCAAACTGTTAATTTTGAAAATTTTAGGGACCAAACTGTTAATTTTAAAAACATCAGGGACAAGGCTGAAATTTTAAAAACTTCAGTGAAAACTGAAAATGCTGAAATGGATTCATAATTGCAGATGATGAAAGGAACGAGCTGCATATTTTGAAAAACATTTGGACTGAATCGTAAAGTTTTCAAATCTAGGGATACTAAAATGAAAATTTTGAAAATTTTGAAGTAGTAAATTGTAAATTTTGAAAAATCAGAATATGCAGAGGGTTTGAAATTTTAACAAGAAAATCAGATCCCCTTATTTTTCGTTTGGTTTGAAATTTCATCTCATCTCATCTAATACCAATTATAAAAAGAAATCATATACATATATCCATAGAAATGGATTTCGAATGAAATTTGCATCGCTAAACTTTTGTGATTCAAAATCTTTAATTGAATTGGTCAATATCGTGATTCCAAAATCAACGCAATTTCTTTTGCTTTTCTATTGGTGCTTGATAAAGCTTATCAACATGTTTTACCTTAAAATGGATATATGACCAATCATTTTTCATATTTCTCACATCTCTTTACCTTAAATGGTGAGGTAGATTTATAATGTAATAAGCACCATGATATCTATTTAAGATATCTCTTGAAATATTTTGTTGTTTCACTGTCAAAGAATAACAACAATGGAATGAGCTTTGTATTAGCTCACAACCCGTATTATAGTATGATATGCTATTGAAATTCTCTATTATGCTATTACAAGTGCAACTTGAGTTTTTATGTTGTCACTTCATGATCATAATATAGATCCAAAATATTGCTACTGCTATAGCATTTCAATTCACAAACTTAGAGAGTTTTCTCTCTTATATATCTCCATAAGTAACTTTATTTTATGTTACTTTTACTTATGTATTCACAAGACACATACCCCAAATTATTTACTCGTTTCTTGAAAATGAAACAATAATTTTGCTTGTTGTCTTCTAGACACATTTTCATTATAAAATATTTGGCTTGTATTTCCAATACACATAGATGGATCTTCAACTTCAATGATCCGTAACTTATAGTTACGTTTCTTCTTGAGCTATCAAAAATAATTTCAAATTGCATGATATGACTCATATCATTGAATCACAAATGAATAGTCTTTTCGAGTATATATATATATATATATATATATATATATATATATATATATATATATATATATATATATATAGTAATTGTCATGAAATAATGGTACTATAATTAACTCAAATCTTCATATATATCATTGAACCACAAACTGAATAGTTCTTTCGAGTACAATATATTATTCAAATATCAAGATTTCAGTTTTATACCTTGAATTTATGTACTTGATTTAGGGACCTCAATCCTTTATAATTGATATGCCTCCACAAAAGATTTTAAGCTTTCATTTTTAATCTAGGCTTCGAGCCTAAAATATATGAACTTCGAGTTTATCACAATCACAGTATATTTCCAACAAAATTATTTATACCAATAAGATTGAACAGATACTTCACTCTAAACAAACAAATCTTAATGGTAGAAACTGAAAGAGCAATATGGGTATAACCAGAAATATATTTCTCTTCCTTGAAAAATTCCTTAAGCCACAACAGAAAATGCATGAAAATTATTACTTCATTCACTGGTTTATATGAGAACAAAATGATATGCCAATCATGTCATTGGATGTATATATTAATAGATTTACGAGACAATTTAGAAGCACTCATAAGTGTACATACGTTACCACATGCCAAAATAATTATTAAAGATAAGCATTACAATAAATATAATAAATCGGTCAGTAATAATTAAATGACATAAATAATTCATAATCAATTTCTACAGCGAATGAATGATAAATTCAGAACTTCAATTAAATAATAAATGCTGCATAACATTAATGCTTCGAATTCTTACTCACATAAGACGTTTCATTGTGACGTTTTCTTTTAGTTTCATAAAACTGAAGAACATGTCATGCGTTTTTTGATGTAATAATGGTTTAATAATCTTCTGTTGCAGACAGTATCATAGTTAGTATGTGTATAAGAACATACCAGATTCCATAATTCAGAATTACCGATTCTTTGGTAAAAGAAAAACCCGCGCATAATTGTTACCTCTGACGGGGCGAGTATTTTGAACATATCTTTATCGCCTAACATCGGAATTCAGCGATTCAAGATGTTCTGAACAGCCAACATAAAGTCCTACAACTTTTATGCTTTACACTTTTTCAAATTCGGGTATTATCAGGTCCTAAATGGACCTCGAAGTCTGACCTCGTGAATTGTGCAAAACATCACCTACAATAGAAATAAGATTGTTAATATTTCATCAATTCAAAACAGCAATAAAATATTTGATATCAACTCGCTTTTCATCTTCGATGGCTCATAAGTTATCCTCTTTGGATCATCTTTCCTAGAAAAATAAAATAGAACAATCGTACAGATAACGTGTTGAGAAACTAATAAAGAAGAACAAAGCAAAGATGAATTGATAGAGTAATAGAGAGAAATAAGTATATTATTTCAACTCAATACAATGGAGCACTATATATAGTACAAGTAAGATCATGAAATGTCATGAGTTACAAGGAGTATAATGGTCATGAAAGGTCATAAAGCCCATCCATACGTCCTTTGACAAAAATACCCTCCCTTATATTCAAAACAGATGTCGGGCTCCACCACTTGTTCATCCAACTTGTTTCTCTCTCCACAACGGCTCCCCACCCACGACTTCTCAAAACATCGGATGGGTTGTCCCTCACAAAAACACAATCAAAGCATTCTCTTCCAAAAGCACAAGCAAATCGTATCTAGGACTCCCATTATCGCAGCTATTTTGCAATTTAAAGTTGTTGTCGTCACATCAATTTTCCCAGCAGCGCTCGAAGTTATATAGAAGATGTGGATACAAATTGTTGCTCGTAAGTATTGTATTGCCCTAATTGAAGTTTTGGTTCCATTTTGCTGTTTACAATGTTTTTAAAACCGGACCGGACATAGAACCGGACAGTCAACTGGGTCACGGTCGGACCGGTTCAACCAGGGTCCAACCGGGTTTTTGATTTTTTTTATATTTTTTTAATTTATTTATATATATAGAGTAATTATTTTATAAATAAATATTACTACCAATATATATCATTATAATTAATATTAACAATAACATAAAGACTATAATTAATTTTTTTGAATCACACACAGTAAAATTAAATTAGATCAAATTTTACAATATAAAAACATAATTTTTGAAATTACGTAAAATACTCTGTCAAAAAAATAAAAGATATTACGTTAGTATATAAAAGTACAAATAAATTTCTGAGACATAAATTTTAAATAAAAAGTTTATGAGCATAAATTTTCAACCAATGAAAAACATAATTGAAATAGTTGTACACTAATATACCTTTACGAGAACTTATAACATTAATAAAACATTAAAAAGATAAACTAATAACTAATAGATTAACCCAACCCTAGTTTACAATTTGTCAGCGTCATTCCGCCGACACCACACCACTCATCTCTCTCTCTCTTCTCCATTCTTTCCCCTGCGTCTGGTTTTCTTAATTTTTTTTTCCTATTTTTTTGTTTTATCTCCTCTTCCCTCACCACTCAACTCTGCAACAACCCAAATGAGAAGAAGATCGATTTTCAACAATTAATTTGTCTGTTTTTGAATTTGTTTTACAAAACTCGGTTTTCTGGCCGGTTTCCGGTTGTGTTGGTTCGACCGGGGTTTTCCCGGTTCTCAGCGTTTGACCCGGGTTTTAGGCATTTTCGGTTTTATGCATAGGACCGGACCGGATGACCAGCCGGTTCGCGGTTCAACCGGTCGAACCGGCCGGTCCGGTCCGGTTTTCAAAACATTGGCTGTTTACATCCTCGTTTTGTAACATAAATAATTGATTATTAGCTTATCACAACTATTTACTATTATCATGTATTAAATCTCACAAGTGGTCCCTGAGGTTCAAAAGGCAACATAACGAAGGATTCAGGTATGTATTTTCTCCTTCTACATTAATACTGTGTTTTTTTTCTGGTGGAATTTATGATTGAAACAATAATATTACGATTTTCCATGCTAGTTGTTGTGGTAAATGGATTTCTGGTAAGTATAATGTGATTTGTTTGTTATTTACTATGATGGACTTCCATTGACAATAATTTTGTGTAATATTAATGTAGATACTAGGGTATCCGGTTTAATTTTTATGGGGTTATTGGGGGTTAAAATATTAATATTAAGTTTTTCCTTGCTGAAGTTGTTTTGGTAAATCTATTTATGGAAATTATAATGTGATGTTTTTTGTAATTTACATCAACTGAACTCTCATTTACAGTAATTTTGTGTGATACTATAGATACTAGTTTTTATTTTTTTTTATTTTTATGGAAGTGCGCAGTGATTGAAACACTAATATTAGGGCTTTCAGTGATTGAAACACTAATATTTAGGTATTCGGGGCTAAAAATCACTAATATTAAGTTTTTCCTTGCTAAAGTTATTGTGGTAAATAATTTTCTGGTAATTATAATGTGATATGTTTGTAATTTACAGTAATTGGACTCTCATTGAGACATTGACAGTTAATTTGTGTAATATTGTAGATACTAGGGTTTTTTTGATGATTTTTTCGTTTAGTTTCGTTTCTTTAGTTTCGTTTTTCCAAAATCAACTATAATATTTTCGAAATCAACTACAATTTTTCTGAAAATCAACTTTCAATTTTTTATCATATCATTTATTTTGAATCCATTTGTTTTTTTTTTTTTTTTGAGTAATTCAAGTCATTAATCCATTTGTTTTTTAAAACAACTACATTAAACATCAATTATTTTTTTTGAATATCATTTTTTTTAATTCATATTTTTCAATTTTTATTTTTCCAACAAGTCATATAATTGGAAAAAAAAATCAAAATCAACTATCTCTTTGTCTTGACTAAATCCATGGTGCAACAAGAACCACTCCACCGTAGCTTCCACCACTCACCCTTGAAAATCATACCATGAGCTGACGATTTTAGGAACAGCTTCAGGGACGCGCTCGTAGCGCATCTCAGCTTCCTCAACATTAAAGTCGAAGCCCCCAAATCTGAAGATCTTGACCCGCCGCCGCCGCCATCGCTGCAATTTTCGATCTAGTTGTAGAAGACGACATAAAAAACTCAAAAATCCCTCCCTACCTCCACCCCTCAATTCCACCGTTGGATCTAGGGACTTTGCTACCGCCGCCTTTGTCCCATCGTCGCCATCGTATTGATTTTTTTAATTTTTTTTGTGATGCTTTTGATGTTGGGTATCTTTTACAACAATATAGTTGTTTTTGTTATTCTTCTATTTTTATAGTTGTTTTCTTTATCCTACTATTTTTTTAGTAGTTTTCGATAGTTTTTAGTTATTTTTGATATTTTTTAGTTGTTTTCTTAGATTCTACTTAAGAGAAATCATGGAGAATTCTAAGAAATTGGGATTCCTTAATATCATGTAACTTGGAAATAAAGTTTTTCTTCCTTGAGAATACACACAGCCGTGTATCATGATTAAAGGGAAGAATTTATTTATTTTCCAAGTTTTGGTTTGCTAAATTGTCATTAATTGATTTATATATTTATTTCATAAATTAGCTATTTGGTTTATACAGAATTTGTATTTCAATAAAATACAAATTCTTTTGGAAATTAGTGTTTGACTAGGACTTAATATCTTTTGATAAGGTTTATTCATAATAAGCCTGATACATATTTTGATGTTGGTCTTTTGTAGGATTCTTCATCAGGCTTATAAAAGAGAAGCAAAGACACATTACTGCGGCGTGCCTTTTTGGAGAGAAAAATATTTCTCTTTTCTTTGTTGTTCTTCCGGAGTTATTTTTATCGAGAGAAAAATTCACATAGGAAATATTATTTTCTCTCGTTTTTGTTGCTCCATCGTGATACGTGATTTTCATAGAAAATATACCGGCTTCAAGGCTTTGTGGTGAAGACAGCAAGATTCAAGGAGTATCACAAGTTTGCTTCTTCTGTATAAAAAGAATAGACAATATACCGGCTTCAAGGCTTTGTGGTGAAGACACCAAGATTCAAGGAGTATCACAAGTTTGCTTCTTCTATATAAAAAGAAGATCGGTTCTTCGGGAGAGGGGCTTAAACAGATCTCGGGAGGAGGTCGATCCGCCGACTGAGGGATTCAGCGTTGAAGGAGTTCAACCGTGCGGAGCAATGGACGTGCTGCAAATTGAAGATTTATAATTCAGCGTAGTATACAAGAACGGCGTCAACAAAGAGGGAGTCTTTGTAATTTGATTAAGTCCTAATATTGTATTCGTAAAACTTAAAATTAGTAAATTTCATTTGCAGGTCCCCGTGGATGTAGGGTACAATTGTATCCGAACCACATTAAATTTGTGTCTCGTTTATTTCTGTTTTTACGAACTGCTTCACGAACTGTTGCAACAATTCACGCAACAGTAACGAAAAACTGAATCTGACACAAATAATTTAATATGCACGAAATAATTTCTAACAATTGGCATCAAGAGCCTGTCACTAGATACACTTAGTGAGATTTTGGGATTTAATTTTTTTGATTTTTTTTGTGCAGATATGAATAATCATCGCGAAGGTGCATTTCTACCACCCCTCTTGGGTGAATTGAACTACTCTGATTGGAAAATAAGGATGAAGATGTTCATCAAATCTATTGATGAATGGGCCTGGCGCGCGATTCTATTTGATTGGACACCTCCTACCTCAATGAATGAGTCACATGAGATCATTCAAACGCCAAAAGAAAAGTGGAGTGATGAAGAAGTACGAATGGCAGATTATAATTCCAAGGCAACCAATGCTATCTTGAGTTGTATCGATGACGAACAATTCAAATTGATATCAATGTGCAAATCAGCAAAGGAGGCATGGGATGTTCTACAAGAGACCTACGAAGGAACTACTCTGATAAGCAAGTGCAAAGAGACTGCTGCTGAAACTGTTGCAGTAGTTGGACAGACAGTTCAAACAGAACTCAGGTATGATAATTTGCCTTCAATAGATGACAGCGGTTTAACTCCCTTTATTCTTGCAGGTGATGATGGGGATTCAGAAAACATTAGTGATGATGACGAGACAACCTTGGAAGAATTAAAGAAGTGCTACGAAAGGATGTACGAAAAATTGCTTCAGGTATGCGAGTCGAATAAATTCTTAGAAAAAGAGAAGCTTGTCCTAATCGAGGAAAACAAAGTGTTGAAGGTAAGAATTTCTACTCTTGAACAAAATGCTATTTCGGCTAGTAGAGAATCAGATAGTTTGAAGGCTAAATTTGTTCAAACCCAAGATGTTATTTCTAAGTTTAATACTGGTAGAGTAACTTTGAATGAAATTTTGAACAAAAATCAGCCGAACTATAGTCGTATAGGTTTAAGGGGTAATCAGCTATCTAATGATGCATTGAAACAGAAAGAAGATTCAAAAAGAAAAATCAATTTTGTTAAACAATCCACTGTGTCACAAACTGTTGCGACAGTTGCATCAACACAGTCATCTCAAAGAAAACGTTTTGTCCCTACCTGTCATTTTTGTCATGTTCCTGGTCATATACGACCTAGGTGTTTTAAGTACTTGAAAATGGTTAAAAGAATAATGGCCCGCTCACCACTTTCCGCTAAAATTGATCACACTTTTGTGTCGTCTCAAAAACCCAAGATAAAGGTTGATTTAGTGAATAAAACTCAACAAAAAATCTGGGTAAAGAAGTCTGATCTTAATTGTTTATCTGCCATTACTTCTTTAAAATCATGTGATGATAGTACTAACTGTTCCAACAGTTCTGGTGACAAAACTAGTTTGGGGAATAAAAACTTTGGTAATCTGAATTGTGATAATTTGTGTGCGAAAAATAAGTTTATGAATCCAATTCAACATTCGAGAACTAAGCTTACTGATATTTGTCATCGTTTCATAAGGGACTTGGTCGAAAAGGGGGTTGTCTCAATTGATTATGCTGCAACGGAGAATGAATTAACTGATGCTTTTGCAAAAACCCTTGATGCACAGAGATTTGATTCCTTGCGAAAATTGCTGGGAATTTATGTTGTTTAATCTGATGCAGTTGCATGAACTGTTGCAACAGTCTTTGTGTCCAGACTTGCAACTTTTTGTGGTAGGACACTTCATATGTTTTTGCATCTCATATAGGACCTGCATTAAGCATACTGCATATGATTGAGACAAATGTGAATTTGATACTTCGTGTACTTCTAAACTTTGTGGGGGTAGAACTTCACCAATTCCCAAAATGATTACTTAAAAGGCTCCAACTTATTTATTTCTCTGAATAGTCTTGTCATGGTTGGATGTTTATATAGGGAAAAGCTGCATCTTTTAATGAGTGAAAGCTACTCTTGAACTACTGTTACAAATATATATATCTACAACCATTTGGTCAGTGAATAGTTCGAAGCCTTTTTGAGTCGAGTCAGTAAATCACATGGCCGAAAGCTCGCTACATGGCTCAATTAGAAAGCCCAGGGGACTACACATTGCACGACCACCATAATCCCGTTCCTTTTAATTGCTCTGTTTTTCATGGGAAAAAGCTACCATTAGACGTGTGTGTACGCTACCTAATAAGAGCATCTTTGTGTTTGACTTGGGATTATTAAGTTTATTGGTTGCATTGGCAGTCGGATTTTTGGGGATTGCATTTATCGTGAATGTGAAGATAAATCCCATATGTTTTGTTTGTCCATGCTGTATCCTATTCACATATGTCTCTTCACTCATGTTTATTTCTCATGTTTACTTCTTGTCTTGCATTAGGCATTATTTTAAAACAAAAAAAAAAAGACGGGATTTTTGTTTATGTGCCGGTTAAATTTAATTTTTTTGTTGCAGCCGGATCTATTGAGCTTACTCATCACATTTCCATGTTTCGTATGAAGTTTGGCAAAGTCTGTAGTCTTTGTTATTTAATGTTGGATTTGATATCACAATTCTTTGATTTTCGCATTGCAATTATCGTGTGGTTTTGAGTTTGTGAGTTTGTGATTTTGTGTGCACGTTATGTATGGTGATTCTTCTCACTTACTTTCAAGATTCTCTCTCCGTTTGATCTTTTTGTTAAGTGTTTGAACAGATTGCTCGACACATCAAGATGATTAGTCCATGTTGATTTATCTATGCATGGTGATTGCCCAGAAAGGGGGAGAAATGAAAAAGAACAGTAAAGTTGGCATGAACACAGGGGGAGTTCAAACAACTGTTGCCACAGTGCACTATACAATTGCTGGAACAGTACTGGAATACAGGGGGAGTTCAGACAACTGTTGAGACAGTTCATCCGACAGTTTCTGGAACAATAAAAAAAATAGGAGGTCATTCAAGGAGGAGGTCATTTAAGGAGGAATTCATTGTAAAGGGAAGTTGATTCTGCTACTGCATTTTTTTTTTTTGTTCCCTGCTTAATTGAACAATTTTACCTATCTGCTTTCCTAAGCTGTTTTTGCTAAGAGCTTATACAGTTTGATGAACTGTTGCAACAGTTTAATTATTTGCAGATGTTATTCTGAATTTGCTAACCCTTGCTCATGCAGGTACCATATATTTAGGGGGAGTAAATGTTCTGACCAATCAATGCCAAAGGGGGAGAGTGTTAGAATCTCAGTGGGATTCTAAGTCCACAACACCAAGTGGAATTCTATGGAGATGTGTATTAATATGATGAACATATTTTCCTTAGTTATCTCATTAGATAATTTGAGAAAAAATAAATTATCTCTCCATATTAATCACCTAAACATGTATATCCAATATAGAAAGAATTTCACCTTTTTAATATTGTGTTTATTGTCATTAATTGGTTTAGGTCTTCACAAGAATATAAAAAGAGAGCGTTAATGCTGGCGTTACTTGTTGAGTCTGTTATCACGTGGATGATTTACCACGTCGCCCTCCACCGCCATCCAAGTCTACCAAGCCAAGTAAGCAAAAGGGAATAATGAAGTCATTTACAAGAGGAGTTGCCCAAGGATCATCTACAGGGGGAGAAACACATGCATGGGAAGCTGACTCCATTGTGAACCACCTGCCGAAGCCACTACTGTTGGAACAGTTGTTGAAACTGTGGCACTTGCTATTGCAGCAGTTGATGCCACTCTTGTTGTTGGTTGTTCCTTTAATGCTGAGGATGATCCTTAGTTTTATTACTTTCGTCTTTCATCTGATTGTTTTATTTTCAGGTTTTTTACTCAGGGGGAGAAAATGATTATAATCAATAAATGACAAAGGGGGAGATTGTTAGAATCTAGTTAGATTCTACATAAGAGAAACCATGGAGAATTCTAAGAAATTGGGATTCCTTAATACCATGTGACTTGGAAATAAAGTTTTTCTTCCTTGAGAATACACACAGCCGTGTATCATGATTAAAGGGAAGAATATATTTATTTTCCAAGTTTTGGTTTGCTAAATTGTCATTAATTGATTTATATATTTATTTCATAAATTAGCTATTTTGGTTTATACAGAATTTGTATTTCAATAGAATACAAATTCTTTTGGAAATTAGTGTTTGACTAAGACTTAATATCTTTTGATAAGGTTTATTCCTAATAAGCCTGATACGTATTTTGATGTTGGTCTTTTGTAGGATTCTTTATCAGGCTTATAAAAGAGAAGCAAAGACACATTACTGCGGCGTGCCTTTTTGGAGAGAAAAATATTTCTCTTTTCTTTGTTGCTCTTCCGGAGTTATTTTTATCGAGAGAAAAATTCACATAGAAAATATTATTTTCTCTCGTTTTTGTTGCTCCATCGTGATACGTGATTTTCATAGAAAATATACCGGCTTCAAGGCTTTGTGGTGAAGACAGCAAGATTCAAGGAGTATCACAAGTTTGATTCTTCTGTATAAAAAGAATAGAAAATATACCGGCTTCAAGGCTTTGTGGTGAAGACACCAAGATTCAAGGAGTCTCACAAGTTTGCTTCTTCTATATAAAAAGAAGATCGGTTCTTCGGGAGAGGGGCTTAAACAGATCTCGGGAGGAGGTCGATCCGCCGACTGAGGGATTCAGCGTTGAAGGGAGTTCAACCGTGCGGAGCAATGGACGTGCTGCAAATTGAAGATTTATAATTCAGCGTAGTATACAAGAACGGCGTCAACAAAGAGGGAGTCTTTGTATTTTGATTAAGTCCTAATATTGTATTCGTAAAACTTAAAATTAATAAATTTCATTTGCAGGTCCCCGTGGATGTAGGGTACAATTGTATCCGAACCACATTAAATTTGTGTCTCGTTTATTTCTGTTTTTACGAACTGCTTCACGAACTGTTGCAACAATTCACGCAACAGTAACGAAAAACTGAATCTGACACAAATAATTTAATATGCACGAAATAATTTCTAACAGTATAATAATAATAATAATAATAATAATAATAATAATAATAATAATAATAATAATAATAATAATAATTATTATTATTATTATTATTATTATTATTATTATTATTATTATTATTATTATTATTATTTATACTTATTTTATTTTTTGTAATGTTGAGATGTTTTTTTCTTGACGTGAAATTCCTCACGTTTTTCTTTTGAGTTTATCTTTTCTGTTTTGTTTTGTTTGCAGAAGGTATGAATTGGAGAAAATATGAATTTTTTTTTAAATCGTTTTACTTTACACTTGTTTAGCTGTAGCAATTGTAGTATAGAACAACAAGGCTATAAATCGGACTATGAAGGTTTCATTGCAAAAATGAGTTTGTACTTAATTTGGGTATTTAAGACATTTAAAAAACAAAAAAAACTGAAAATTAAATTTTATTTTGCAAACAGTACAACTTTTCTATTGGGTGTTTCAAGTTGATTTTTTTAATATTTGCAAACACCGCCTACTTTTAAGAATATACACTTATCCTAAACTTAAATCAGAATCACTAAATTATGCTTATTTAGAAGGGTTTGCAAACACCACCCGAGTCTGAGCCGATGGACTTGTTCACAATTTGCGGATAATCCAATAGACTAGTAAATCCGTCCATAAAGAAAGAGGAATTTTGTCGGAAAGTTGAGGGCAATTTCGGTAGTTCCAAATTGGCCTTGTTCTAGCTGTATATTATTGAATGTAGAGGTATTCTTCCTTGACGCGAATATAAAAGTAAATTGACCCACAAATATTCCCAATCGAATCCAATTTGCCCTTGTGCTACGAACCCAAACCAGGAAAAAAGAAGCCGGACGAAAATAAAAAGATAAAGATGTGTTACGAAGTGAAATGTCCGAATTGCGGCAAAGGAAGCTGGGAGGGCTGCGGCCGCCACGTTCCGGCGGTGTACAAACGAATTCCCCAAGGTCAACACTGCCAGTGCAAGGCCTGGCCCGGCGTCAATCCCGCCGGCGACACCTCAGCCGCCGCCGCTGCCGCTGATCCTAAGGTCTCATCCAACTGTACTATCCTCTGATGAAGAATTACTTTCTTGTTTTTTTTTTGCTGGGATCGATCTTGCAAGGTTTGTACGGAAACGTGGAAAGTCCAAGGATCATTGTACTTCAAATTACGCCCTTTTTGTTTCCGATTTTATCCTAAATAAAGAACTTTGGCTGTTGTTGTATGACTGTTTTCTAGATCAATTTCATTCCATATTTTTTTGTAGTCCTTGTGAAAATAATTATTGAGGGCTCATCTGAAAAAGTAACAGATGGATGTGACATTCGAATAACAGGTTGCAGTAGTTGATGAAGGAAAGGTGGAAACTGCTAAGGAACTGGTTTGAGGATAAGGTGTTCGACAAAATGCCCCTCAGAAAATGTTGTTTCGAATCATTTTCATATTTCTGTTTAAATATTTTGACAAGAATTTTATGACAAATATGCATCGGAATTACCTTCAATGATAATTCCGATGTATTCTATTATTCTTATTAGGGTTGGGACTGGATTGGTTTTTATCCACCAACCGATCCATTACCGACCATATTTTTAGGCGGATAATCAATTTTTAACCGACCCATAGGATCGGGTCGAAAATTTCAACCAACCCGTCTATAATGGGTCGGTTGATGGTTTCTAATATTATCAAAAGTTGGTTGACCGATAATTATCGGTTATCCAACTATACTAATAAAATTTTATTAAAATAGAAAACAAATGCCGTGTTTTCGTAAGTGGTTACTGAAATTATCAAAATAATTAGTATTTTAAATTTTAAAACAATCGAAAAAAAGATTATCATAAATCTTCAACCAGTTTCTTTATGCCTAAGCTTCAACAAAAGGCCCACAAAACTCCACTAAATCTCTTGTGCATGTTTGAAATTACTTTGAATTTCCTAATTTTATTTTTTCGTTAAATTGTTATTAATTATTTTGAACTGATAAATGATGATCGCACCGTGGCATTACGCAAAATGTGGATATTTTTACTCCAAAAATTGATTTTTTTTAAGTGAACTAGGCGGCGGATGTAAACCATCAACCGATCCATTTCGGAACCAAATATTCGGTTGCCAACCATCAACCGACCCACAAAGGTTGGATCGGCAATGGTTTTCAAATTTGAGCAAAAATGGTTTGACGGATGGGTCGGTTTTTAGGTTGGTAATCGACCGACCCAACCCAGTCCCAGCCCTAATTCTTATATGTTGTTTTAAAATTGGTTGTCCATATCTTTAATTTGACACACGTATAGTGTTATGCAACACTACTTCTCCATGTATACTCCAACAACATTGTTTATAATTTTAACAACCATTATATTTTAATATTTTTTCATATTTTAATTTTGGATTTTCTGTAAATTTGAAGATTAAAAGGATTGGGTTGTTATGTTTTTTATTTTTGCACAATTGGTTAAATTTTAACTTTGGTTTTCCAAATATGAGAAACCAAAGTTAGGCTTTGTTAAATTTTCCATTTTTCCATAATGTTGTTGGAGCTCTGTTTTTTCCTCGAATTGTGTAAAAAGTGCAAATAATTGGATTGCACTGTACTGTTGGTGATGCAGAACGGAAGCACGGTAACAAATTAATTTCTATGAATTAATCCTATAGAACATAATAATATTGGGAATCCACCAGAAAATAGAGTAAACGCTAAAGATTTTTATTAAAATTCAAAATTCTTCTGAAAATAAAGTCCTAAGCAGCTATTTATACTAATAAAACTGAAAACTCTAATTGAACTAAGAAAATACTAAAAAACCAGAATGGCAAAAACGAGTTAGAGTTTGAGAACAACCCAATTTACGGAATCCTAATACGATTTTTCTAGCTGAAATTTGACTTGGTTCATGAGCTTTGCTCATGAGTTTTGTTCCTTGCGCCGTTTCACTTGAGATATAGTTTGTTTCGTACTCAAATACAATTTGAGTTCGTAGAAAATCCTTATTTTTCTATAATTTCTTTCGATATTTCCACCAATGTTCATTAATAACTCTTCTCGGAATTAAATAGTTATTTCGCAATTCAAATCCAATTTGACACTACAAAGGTGGACATGTAATAAAAATTCATTGTTGATGGGGTGATTGTAATATCCAAACATGATTTTTTTTTTCACAATTTAACATTATCTCAGGGGTTACCTAATTTACACAAAAAATATTACAATAGCCACCAACATTGTAATTAACACTCCATTGTCAAGCATCATTTGGACCAGGTGATTAGTATTAGGTTGTGTTGTACTAATTAATTTGATATAAAATCATGTAATTTGATATACATCATATAATATTATTGAATATGAAATGTTATATAAAAATGATATTTAATATCAATGGTCATTACAAATAAGCCCATCAATGAGTACTTATTCATAAAGAGATCAATAAACTCCTTTATAACTAAGTCCATACATGACCTAGATTTTCGTAAAAGACTAAAATAGCCCCCTCATACTTTAATATGCTCCAATTTCATCCTTAATTTAATTTAACCACAATTTGACCCCAAATTTCACAAATTATTCAATTTTGACCCAAAACACATTTTATGGACAAATTCGTCCGTCACCGCCGTTGACTTTTTTTTTTTTTTCTCTTCCGGATTTTTTCGCCGGTCTCCGGCGTTGACTTTTTCGATTTTTTTTTTCTTTCTTTCTGTAACATTTTTTTTCTCGTTTAAATAGCAATATTGTTGTGATTGACAGTAATAATAACTATATTACTATTAAACACAGTAAAATTAACTATACTACAGTTTAACACAGTAATATTGCTGTATTAATCTCTAGCACAGTAATATTAACACAACAAAACTCATTATTGTTGTGTAATAGAGTAATATTACTATGTTGACCTTCAACAAATGTAAACATAATAAAAAACCAAAAGAATTAATATTACTGTGAGTGACAGTAATATTACTATAACAACAGTAATATTACCGTCAACCACAGTAATATTACAATAGTAGACAACAATATTATTACGTTACTCCGTGAATAACTCAAACAAACAAAAAAATCCAAACAAAATAATAATATTGATGTAGTTGACAACAATATTACTATAACAACAGTAATATTACCGTCAACCACAGTAATATTATTGTGTTTACAGTAATATTACAATAATAGACAGTAATATTATTACGTTACTCCGTGAGTGACTCAAACAAAACAAAAAAACCAAAAAAATAGTAATATTGATGTTGTTGACAGTAATATTATTGTGTTTACATTATTGTGTTTACAGTTATTTTACTGCCAACGACAGTAATATAATTACGTTGACTTGTCAACAAATCAAACAAAATAAAAAATAATAATATTTCGTTAATTTATTGTCAACGGCAGAACAATTACATAAATGTATTGTCAACGGTAGTACGATTACGTTAATTAACAATCATTGACAGTATAATTACGTTAATTTATTGTCAGTGACAGCACAATTACGATCAATGTTTAGCGGCGCACGTAAAAGAAAAAAAAAAGTCAACGCCGGAAATCGGCGAAAAAATCCGGAAGAAAAAAAAAAGGAAAAAAATCGAAAAGTCAACGCTGGAGACCGGCGTTGACCGCCGGAAACTGGCAGCAAAAAAGATATTTGAAACAACAAAAGTTTTTGAAAAAAAAAAAGTCAAAATTGGATTTTTGTGGACAAAATTGATTAAAATAGGATTACAATTAAGAATTGGGTATAAAGGGTTGGGGGTAATATTGTCATATACATGAATGTTGCATTTATTTATAATACAGTTAAACCTCTACAAATTAATACAGTTGGCACCATCAAAATTTCATTAATTTAGCGAAATATTAACTTATCGATAAATTAATAATTATTAATTTATACATTAATTAATAATTTATTAATTTATTCATTAATTAATAATTTATTAATTTATGAAATTATTTTTATTATTATTTTCAATAAATACATATTTTTATAATTTTTTTACGTGTATATTATTCCTTGTACCATTAGTTCAATGCACTATAGAGCCCTCACGAACCGAAGTTGTTAAAGCAACAATGGTTTAGAACAATTTTCTGTTGAGCTATGAGAAAACTATATCAAAAGTTTTAACCATGTTAGGAAAAGCCAGAAACGAGATTGATGGTAATGTGAACTTCAACAAGAAACAAACGTCGATTAAATTATATTGCATTAAGCCTTCATAGATGTATAAAATATGTATTGTACCATGTAATTTAAGAATTATTTTTATGTATTATTAATTTATATATTATATGGGGCTTCTTAAAATTTTCGAATGTGTATTATTTTATAAATTTAGCGAATTATTAATTTAGCACGTTGTCCCCGAGTCGGGACCGGGAAAATTTATTATTTTAACGAGGTTATTAATTTATCGAGGTTCTACTGTAAATATTAAAGGGATGGGCTTATTGATGAAATAGATATAACTCTTAAACTTAGAATAATAAAGATGCTTGGTTAGGGACTTAGTAAAAAAACCCTAATATCAAATCTTTAACACTTGCTAACTTTATTAAGGAATTGAACTGGGCTTTTGGACATAGGCCCATAGGAATTTGGTTATGTCTAAATAAGTAAATACCTAGCTTCTGCTGATATTAAAGCATAATGTTTCCAACAAAAAAAAACAGAATTAATAGTTTGTAAATTGATTATAAATAAAAAAAAATTCCCAAATTAAATATTAATTTGGGAAAAATAATTAATTTATTGTATTTATTTTCACCACACAGTTAACAACTTATTAAAAACAAATATCTCAATCACAAATTAATTATAAAGAAACATATAATTCAGGCAAATACATTAGTGGAACACTTCCTGTGAACAATTTCATAACCAGATTCCTCGTACTCTCCCTTTGTAATCCAAATCTGCACATTGAAAAAAAAAAATTGAATCATAAATCATATTAATTAGTATGAACAACCTCAAAAATTGCAATAAAATTGCACAAACATTGAGTGATGCAAGAATTGACTATTGAGCCACCAATCCAAACATTGTACTTCCTCTCAGGTGGCGCAACAACCGTAATCCTCGTTCCTCCCGGAGCAAGACCCGTAATTTCCTTATCCAAACGGTCCGCAATACCGCTAAACATAGTGGACCCACCACTCAGCACAACGTTTTCGTAAAGATCCTTCCGTTTATCCACATCGCATTTCATGATCGATCCATAAACCGCCTCGTGAATTCCGGAAGCTTCCACCCCGATCAACGAAGGCTTGAACAGAACTTCCGCACAACGGAACCTCTCGGGACCTACCGTAATAACTTGTCCGTCAGGCAACTCGTAACTCTTCTCCACGAAAGATGGACTATTATAATTAGCAGTCTCCGATTCTTCCTCGAAATCCAATGCCACGTAAGCAATTTTCTCCTTTATGTCATCCACAATTTCCCGTTCCGCACTTGTGGTGAACATGTAACGTCTCTCATCAGCCAAAAGCTTTACGAGATAATTAGTGATATCACGACCAGCAAAATCCAACGGCACAATAGCTTCCGTAAGCGTCTGGCCCTCGTAAACCGGAACAACATTGGTCACTCCATCACCCAAATCGAGTACTACACCTATATTCACGAGTTTAATTAGATAAAATTAATTATAACATGCGATATACATATAGGGTAAATTACAACCACCCCTTGAGGTATGGTCATTTACGAAAAAACCCCTCTTGTTTGGATAATTACATCTACCCCATTCAACTATGATTTTTTCTTACACCTCCACCCTTATGGTGTCAAATTCAACATAATCATCTAGATTTCGTGGAATGTGCTCTAGTTTGTACTCGTTTTGTGTAAAAATACAGTTTCTGATGCACTACGATCTGATATATACAAGCCAAAAAACACATATTATGATCATCTTGCTTCAGAATGTCGAGTTTGAATGGGATAAAACGAGTACAAAAGTGATAATATTCTATATAATCTCAAAAATTCCACTAAATTTGATAATTGAGGGGTGGTTGTAATTAACCAAACATGAGGGGAGTTTTCGTAATTTAATCATATCTCACGGGTGGTTGTAATTTACCCTATAGATATATATATATATATATTACAATGATGCCATATATACACGCACACGCATACGTACCGGTTGTGCATCATCTCCAGCAAAGCCACCCTGTATAGTATGTACAGGACACGACCAAGCGATATTCGATGATTTTTTTTTTTCTTCAGAAAAAACAGAAAACGTACGGTCGATAATATATACACGTTGCAGAATATTCGATGAATATTTAGGAAGCACAATAAAAATTACCTTCATCATGTGAGTGCCATTATCAATAACAAGGGGTGATTGATTAATATCATCTTCTCCATCAGCCATTTTCTTTTATTATTTATGACTATAAAAATAAAATATCATTATTAGGAAATAAAATTGAAGCAATAAAGATTTTTAGATTAGATATATATTTTTTTAAGTCACCTTTGATTGGAGGCTTGGAGCCAATTATATGATCCTGTCTGTAATTAGCAGCAGATAATGTCAAAAGTTGTACGAGAGAGAGAGAGAGAGAGACAGATGGTTTATGAGAATCAGCAATGTCAACTAGAGCATTATAGTGTAAAGAAATGTATAATATGAAAAGTTTACATTGAACATATATATATATTAGTAAATTTTTATTATTTTAATCATTAATAATTTTGAAACCCCCATAAAAGAAAATAATAAAATAAAATAACAAACGAACTGGGCTTCTCTTCTCATAACGTCTTGGGCTTAGGCCCATAAAATGTTGAGAAATTATTTTGTCGACAAGAAAGAAGAGATGAAGAAGTCCCGCAGCCATTAGGCCCATAACCCGACACCAAAATAGGAGGATTCCGGGACCGATAAAAACGTACAAAATTATTAATTCGATAATTTAATATTTGACTAAATTAATATAATTTTGTTAGTTCTAATAGTATTAATTTATAGAGTTTGAGTGTATGTTGCAAAAAAATTATAATTAATTTACACTTCACAAATGTACTTTGAATTCTTGATACAACTTCACACAATTCTTTTTAGAGATTAAATTCTGAGCGGATCAACCGATATTTAATATAAATCGGATTCCACTAATTTTTTGACATGTGGCACTCTTAAGTCATAACTCTTAATATATCACGCATAATTAGGGTTAGACGGGTTACGGATTATGCTGGGGTTTTCTTTTTTCTTTTTTTGTTTCTTTTTTTCCAATTATTAGAATCTTAATTATATTTTTATTTAAACTATCCACGTGTCAATCATTCTATGGGCATCCGATTTTTCTATTAAAACAGGCCATCCGGTCTAAATTTGCACACTTCTTTTTAAATAAATCACCACTCAAATTCAACTCACAATCACAGCTGAAGAAATATCAGTCACTAAATTAATTGGTAATTAAGAAACATATAATTCAGGGAAACTTATTACATGGAACACTTCCTATGCACAATTGCACCACCAAATTCCTCATACTCTCCCTTTGAGACCCACATCTGCACATATTAAAAAAAAATAAAAAAATATTGTCCCAACTATATTACAACAACCACAACAAAACAACACACACACACACACACACACATATATATATATATATATATAAAGCAAAAAAAAGTGCACAAACCTGCTGGAAAGTAGTGAGGGATGCAAGAATTGATCCTCCGATCCAAACATTGCACTTTCTCTCAGGTGGTGCAACAACCTTAATCTTCACGCTGCTCCGATAAAGCGCCTCTATTTCCTTGCACAAACGATCCGCAATACCGGGAAACATAGTGGATCCACCACTTAGCACAACGTTACCACAAAGACCCTTCCTTACATCCACATTGCACTTCACGATCGACTTATAAATCGCCTCGTGAATTCCAGAACCTTCAATTCCGATCAGCCAAGGTTGGAACAAAACTTCAGCGCAACGGAACCTCTCGGAACCCACCGTAATAAGTTGTCCATCTGGCAGCTCGTATATCTTCTCTATCTGATCAGAGCTATTCTTAGCATTCTCCAATTCCTGGTGAAATCCAGTGCCACGTAAGCAAGTTTCTCCTTTATGTCACGCACAATTTCTCGTTCCCCACTCGTCATAAACATGTAACCTCTCTCGTCAGCCAAAATTTTCATTAGATAATCAGTGATGTCACCACCAGCAAAATAGAGAGGCTGCAGAATGCCTTCCTTAATTGCATATCCCTCGTAAACGGGAACAACATTGGTCACACCATCACCACAATCGATCACTAAACCTATATATACTCAGTATAATTAAATAATTAGGTTGCAACATGATATATTTTACAATGAGACTATATATAGACACACACACACACACACGCACATACGTACCCTTTGTACGACCAGTAGCATAGAGTGAAAGGACAGCCTGGATAGCAACATACATAGCTGGCACATTGAAGGTCTCGAACATGATTTCAGTCATTTTCTCTCTCTTCAACAAAGGGTTGTTAGGTATTTCAGTGAGAAGAACAGGGCGCTCTGCAGGATCGACACGAAGCTCGTTGTAGAACATGTTATGCCAAATTTTCTCCATGTCATGCCAATTATTAACGACACCGCGTTCGATTGGATGTTTCAGTTTAAGAATATCACATTTAGATTGAGCTTCGTCTCCGACGTAAAAATCTTCTCGCCCCGTCAAAATTGGATGACGGGGATATCCGATTACGGTAGGGATGACTACCCTTGGTGCATCATCACCTGCAAAACCAGCCTATAGACACACACACACACACACATACACACACACACACACACACACACACACACACACATTAGTGCATCTAGTACAGTTTTGGATGATTTAGGAATTAGGAAACAAGATAAATAGTCAACGCTGACCTTGATCGTGTGAGAGCCATTATCGATAACAAGGGGTTTAATATCCTCATCTCCATCAGCCATCTCGTACTATGATCTATAATACTGAAATATACTAATTAAGAATTTCATAAAACAAAAAATTTGTTCGGAGAGAGAGAGAGAGAGAGAGAGAGAGAGAGAGAGAGAGAGAGGGAGAGAGAGAGAGGGAGAGAGAGAGAGAGAGAGAGAGAGAGAGAGAGAGAGAGAGAGAGAGAGAGAGAGAGAGAGAGAGAGAGAGAGAGAGAGATGTAAATGAGAATCAAACATGCTATACCACTTATAAACCTTTTGCTAAAAACAACTACACCAAAAAAAATGTCAACGACTAGCATTGTGTAAAGAAATGTCAAATATGTTGAATATGAAATTTTCACTTTGAATCAGCAACAATAATAATATTCGATATTACTACTATATAATCGTTTAAGCCCCGTTTGGTTGTCAAGATAAGATTAAATAATCTAATGAAACCCAACTATTTTATTGGAGCTTGAAATGTCCAAAAAAAAAAAACTCATTAGAAGCCAAGATAAACCATGATTATATAATTTTGGACCCGATAATTTATTGAAAATACCAAACATCAAATTAAGTCCAACTATTTAGTTAATCATGGCTTATCTTGGCAACCAAACGGGGCCTAAGTATTTTGTAGTCATAACTCATAGAACTGTAGTATACGCATCAAGTACCTATAAACTTTGTCAATTATTAAATATCCCCTAAACTATGCCAATTGTATCATTTTACTCCCTTAATATAAAATAAAAATAAATAACAAATGGACTGGGCTTCTCTTCTTATACCCTTTTTGACATAGGCCCATAAGATGTTGAGAAATTATTTTGTGTATAAGAAAGAAGAGAATAAGTTCCTCCAAGAAGGATCTTTATGCAATGTGGATATAAGGAGGGATCTTTATGCAATGTGTAAATAAGTCGCGTCTGCTGATAACAATGTTTCAACAAAAAAATAAACAACGAATATGCTGTAAATACATAAAATTAAGGGTAAATGACAAATAGGCCCATGAGAAAGACACTTAATTAAAAGAGGGACATCCAACTTTTTTGTCTTTCAAATAAATCCAACTCATTCAAACTTATTTGAAAATAAGGAAAATCCCTTTATATATACCAAAATTACCCCCAATTCATTGAAACCCAATTCAACTCTAATTTCATGATTTACACCACAATTTAGCCCAATTTAATCAATTAACCAATTTTAACCCTAATTCCAATTTTGACCCGCCACCACCGGAAACCGCCGGTCTCCGGTGTTGACTTTTTTTTTTTTTTTTTTTTGGAAAACTTTTTTTCCCCAGAAATTTTTTTCCGGCCGGTCAACTATCGTTGACCGCGGTCTCCAGCGTTGATTTTTTTTTTATATAATTTTATTTTTTCTTAAAAAAATATTTTAATTAATATTACTGTCATGGCTGCTAAATTACTGTCTCCGGCAGTTATTTAACTGTCGGAGACAGTAATTTAACAGTAATTGATTTTTTTTTTTGTTTCAAAAATATTTTAATTAATATTATTGTCTATGCTACTAAATTACTGTCTCTAGCAGTTATTTAACTGTCAAAGACAGTAATTTAATTGTTAATTGATTTTTTTAAAAAATATTTTAATTAATAATACCGTATTCGTTGCTAAATTACCGTCTCCAGCAGTTATTTTTTTATTCTTAAAAAATATTTTTAATTAATATTATTGTATTCGTTGCTAAATTACTGTCTCCAGCAGTTATTGAACTGTCGGAGACAGTAATTTAACTGTTAATTGACTTTTTTTTTTTTAACTTTTTTTTTTCTTAAAAAAAATTATTTTAATTAATATTACTGCATTGGCTGCTAAATTAATGTCTCCAACAGTAATTTAAATGTGTTAGACAATAACATTACTGTTCGGGAAAATAATATTCATAATATTACTGTCCCAAACCGTAATATTACTGTCTGAGACAGTAATTTAGTAGTCAAGATAGTAATATTAATTAAAATATTTATTTCTAAGAAAACAAAAAATTCAAAAAATAAAAAGTCAACGCCGGAGACCGGCGGTCAACGGTGGTTGACCGGCCGGAAAAAAATTTCAAGAAAAAAAAAAAGTTTTCAAAAAAAAAAAAAAAAAAAGTCAATGCCGGAGACCGCCGGTCTCCGGCGGTCAACGCCGGAATCTGGCCGGAAAAAAAACATTTCAGAAAAAAAATTATTTTCTGAAAAAAAAAATTGGGGGTTAATGTAATATATTTGTTTAAATCTGGGGTCAATGAGTAATATTAAGGAAGTTAGAGCATAATGGGTGGAATTGATAAGAATTATATTATGGAGGGTATTTCAGACTAAAGACATGTGAATGAGTTTAATTGAGAAACTGTTTTTTTTTTATGGACCAAAATGCATTTAAATCCCATGTGATGAACTTTTTTGTCATTTGCCCTAAAATTAATTTACACATCAATTGGTGGTGTTAAGAGGTGTGCTACTTAATTAATTATAACTTCCAATTCCAGTTCACACATCTTTTATTTCTTCTCACCGCACAAATTCGGTTCACACATCTTGTATTAATTATGATATATAATTAGGAAATAAGAATTAGGGGTGGCAATTTGGATCCGGTTCCATGGATCCGATTAGATCCGGTTCGGTTCATAAGGATCCGGTTTAGATTAAGTTTAGTTGAAATAAATCGGATCCGATCCAGTTGATATTTTTTTAAAACTGGATCCATGTGGATCCACTTTGAATCCATTAAAAGTTTAACCACAAAATAAAGTGGATCATATTGGATCCAATCAAAACCCAATTAAATACCAAAACAATTTTCTCACAAAAAAAAGTCAAAATATTATTTTAATTAAAAGTGTATATGAGTGTGTGTGTGTGTGCGTAAAATAGTGTGTGTGTGTGTGTAACACAGTGTGTGTGCATAAAATAGTGTGTGTGTGTGTGTGTGTGTGTGTGTGTGTGTGTAACACAGTGTGTGTGTGTAGAAATTGTGTGCGTATGCGTGTGTGTGTGTGTGCGTAAAATAGTGTGTGTGTGTGTATGAGTGTGTGTGTGTGCAAAACCATAATGTGTGTGTGTGTGTAGAAATTGTGT
>NW_012193374.1:1263607-1352464 GCF_000504015.1 Erythranthe guttata | reverse complement strand
TTTTTGTTATATTAATTAGCAGTAACTCATGCATTTTTTGTTAAGTCAATTGTTTATATGATTTTAAAAATTTACTATATGTACATTTATTAATAATGGAGAATGAATGACAAGACGTTATATTTAAAATTGAATTTTATTATAAATTATTTTTTGACATATTATTTATCTATATAACTATTTTAATCAATTTATTTAGTTTTTATAGATTTATTTTCAGCCAATTTGCACAAATAAAGTGTTTCTCTAGCGGTTTGAAGGGACTCTAACTTCAAATCAACCCGGGTTCAATTCCTACCATTGTCATGTCTCCACATATTTAACATTTATCAAACGGGTTAGCCCGTTTAGCCGGTTGTGAGTTCGACCCAACTTTTCCAATTCCAAAGGGACTCGGCGGTCCAAAGGTCGGGTTGGCGGATGCTGGTTGGGTTCGATAAAAAACCGGGCCATATTGGTAGATATGTGTATACACATATGTTTTGCAATGAAATAAGTTTGTTGGCGACACCATATTGGTAGAAATGTGTATAAACATATGTTTTGCAATTAAATAAATTCGTTGGCGACGAAAATAAATTCGTTGTGTATACTAAATACATTGGCATTTGGCAACGGTATATAATTGGCAACAAAATATATTCATTGTGCATTCTGAATGTATAGACAACGAAAAATATTTGCCATCTCCGACGACCTGAATTCGTTGGGCAAATTTAATGTATTGGCAACAACTTTTAAGTCGTTGCCCCGAACTTTCCGTAACAAATAAAAGACAACGAAGCTAGCAACGACTTATTTTCGTGCGAATTGAATTAGCAAATAAATTATATACTTTCCACAAAGAAATTCGTTGTAGCCAAATGTGAACTTTCTTGTAGTTGAACTCTCGACTATAATAAACCGAAAATAAAAAATAAAAAATAAAAGATGTTGTTTATTCGACAATTTCGAATCTTTTTCCCATGTCGTGCAAGGACAAATTTTGTTTTAAAAGAAAATAAAAAATAAAAAAATGCTTAACCACTTTCTGATGAATGGTTAGATAGTTTTGTTCAGTACTTGAAGACGACTCTGGCCTTGGCTAATTACACATTGCGTAATATCGAATGAATAAGCTAGATTCATTAATCAAGTTCAAAGTGTTGAAGGTTCTAGAATTATCTAGAATTCATGAATGTGGAAAAATGTATGAATGTGTCCTTTGGGGAGATTCATCTATAATGCTATGGAGGAAGAATATTATTAATTATGTATTCATGTATCTGTTTAGATATATGCTAGGAAAATCCTATAAATAGTCTATGTGATTTTTCATTTGTAGCATGTCAAAAACAAGAAGAAATATTCAAGAGAGAAACAAGAGAGTTCTTGAGTGAGTTTATACATTTGTGTTGATTGAGTGAGTAATATATTAAAAGTGGTTTTATCTCCTCTCCACTAATCCTCCTCTCTATTTTAAATTATTACGCTGCGTGTTTATCACTCTATATTATTAAGTCAATCCAACAAAAAAATGCTTAACCACTTTCAGGCCCGGCCCTGGGGTGGGGCGAGCAGGGCCCACGCCCAGGGCCCAATTTTGTAAGGGGCCCATTTTTAGTTGTTTTTTATATATATATACTAAATTTTTATGTGTGAAAAAAAAAATTTCTATTGCATAAAAAAAGTTTATTCTTCTATTGTTTAAAAAAAAATATTTTATTTATAATTTTAAAGCTTAGTTTAAAATATATACAATTTAAAAATCTTTATTTTAATCAAACAAAATTATTTCATACATTTCTAACATTTGTTTTATAAAAAAAATATTTAGATACGATAATGTTTCCAATATTTTATTGATAATGAAATTTAAATTAATAAATATTTATCTATATTATTTCATAAAAAAAAGGAAAAAAAAAATAGTCGGGGCATTAAGGGCACAAAATATATTCTCGCCCCGGGCCCCCGAATACGCCGGACCGGCCCTGACCACTTTATGAAGAATGGTTAGATAGTTTAGTACAGTAGTCGAAGACGACTCTAACTCTGGCCTTGGCTGATTCCACATTGCGTAATATCGACTTAATTGAGGGAATATTCAAAATCAACCTGAATTCCAGAATTTATGCTCCTTGAGCTGTGCAGGAAGTGAAATTACGACCAAGTCCTTTTCACCTATCTCATTGTATATATCTATAACCATTGAGCTCAAAAGAGGAGGTTGACTGCAAATGTTGCAAGAACTTTAGAGTTTCAACTTCAAATTATATAATCGAACAAAGTTTAGACAACAGTTACCTCCTATTAGTGTAGTATGCCCTTGCACCGTTGAGAACATAACCCAACTCATCTATAAGAGAATGGGTAAATTACAACCACCCCTGAGATATAGTTAAATTACGAAAAAAATTCATCATATTTGAGTAATTACAACCATTCCCATCAACTATGAGTCTTCTCCTTATGGTGTCAAATTCAACATAATCTTCTAAATTTCGTGGAATGTTCTCTAGTTTGTACTCGTTTTGTGCAAAAATACAGTTTTTGATGCACCATAATCTAACATATACAAGCCAAAAAACACATCTACTTATGATCATCTAGCTTCAAAATGTGGAGTTCGAATGGGATAAAACGAGTACAAAATTGAGAATATTTCATAAAATCTAAAAGATTCTACTAAATTTGAAACCGCAAGGGTGGATATTCAAGAAGATTTAGAGTTGAGGGCGGTTGTAATTATCCAAATAGGATGGGGTTTTTCGTAATTTGACCATACCTCAAGGGTCGATGTAATTTAGCAATAAGAGAAATGAGATTATACACAATTCCTTTTGCAGCTTCTTTTTCCGGTGTCATCATGCCGGCTCCATCTATCGACGTCTTGTGGTTCCCAGGAGACAGTTGATGTTCCTCAAGATTCGAAACCATCGTTTGCATCGACTTGCCACGTCTCACCCCTGCGAATTTTGCCAATAGGCCACCTACTTTTGTTGACAACGCCTCGGCAGTATTGTTCACTCAGCTGGAGATCGAACAATTGAACAAGCAAAGTCGAAAACCCTTTGATTATGAAATTTTCGGCAGGACTTCCAAGTTTTCATGAGATACAAAAAATACATTGAGGCATAATAAAATCTGGCCTCCTAACAAAAGATTGGTTGATGATCACACATTGGGTCTTACACACTCTATGTATGCTTGTATTCGCGTGGAAATTGATTTCTCCAAACCGTTGCTCCCACGGATTTTTGTGGGTTCTTCGACGGAAAAATGATGGTGGCAATCGGTGGAATATGAAGGCACGTTTGGTTTATGCACTCACTGTGGTTTTCTTGGTCATGTGGTTGGTACCCGTCGTAAAAAAACAACCTGTAGTGGCGACCGGGAAGAATGACACACCTAAAATTATTAATCAGCAAATTCTACGAAGATCAACTGTGGTGTAAGAAGAGCAGACTACTAACAGTAGAAGATTACCCAGTGTTCGTTCAAAGCAACGGTGAGAAAGTTGTTAATATTGCTCACGTGAGGTCAGATGATTCGTGTAAGAAAGTTGTGGCTCTTAGCGATCGGATGACCTGATCCTTAGCCAAGCCTTCAAACACATCCTAGTTGTGTTGATATGTCGTGCCTCGTATGGAACACAAGGGGCGTTGAGAATAAATAATCCGTGGATCATTTTAAGATCCTTTTTCTCCAACACCAGATGGATCTTCTAGTTTTGATTGAACCAAAAGTGCCTCACATGTATATTCAAACTCTAGCTTGGAAATTAGGGTTTCAAAGTTATTTGCATGGCGGTGATGCAAATAACTATACTTCGATTGATGACGAACAAGCGGGATTTGTTAAAGGTCGGAACATTGCCACTCACGTTGTGTTGGTCCAGAAATTGGTGGCCACTATTAATAGATCAGGGAATGGTGGCAACGTGGTTTTCAAACTTGATATGGCTAAAGAATACGGTAGAGGGAATGGAGTTTCTACTTGGTGCAATGCGGACTTTTGGTTTCTCGCATAGGGCGTGTGACCTGCTTTTTTTGAAATATTTGTAACATTGGCTACACTTTCGGATAAATGGGGCGACGGTGGGCAGTGTCAAATCATTTCGAGAGGCGACGGAGTATTGTGAGCATTTGGTTAATAGGGTTCGATCTAAGCTTAAGGGTTGAAAAACGAAATTTCTTACCTTCCATTTATTAAACATGAGCTACATTATAAGATTCGAAATGTTCGTTTGCAACCTGATATTGCGGATCGCTTGGTTTCACACTTACGTACGGATTCTGAAAAAATTTCTTCGAAAGTGTATTGGGAGTATTGTCGTGATAAACTGCCAAATAGTGTGTTGGGCAAGTCGAACCTGTCGACATTTCATTCCTTACAATGTTTGTCCTTTTATGTGGAAGCTCATGCATAAGGCTTTGCCGGTGGACCAACGAGTTCAATCCAAGGGGGTTCCATGGTGTCTCGTTGCCGTTGTTGTTTCACACCTAAAGAGCAAACCATTGATCATTTGTTTTTATTTTCAGATTGCGCCGGCGGGTCGTCTGGAAATTCTGTGGAGACTTATTCCATATTCCGAGCCAATATCCTTATATTAATAAATTAGCCATTAAGTTGTGGTCGCCTCGCACAAGTCGTTTAACACAGTATATATCGATTTGAACAGGGGTGTCCATGTTTGCTTTTCGTGAGCTTTGGAATGCACAGTGTGGGGCAGTGTTTGGAGATATTCGGATGCAGCCTTCCGACATTCTTCTTCGGATTAAATATCAGCTGCATATCTTTACATTTGTTTATCAACCGAATAAGAGATCGAATATGTACAAGCCAAGACTCTTCAAACTTGAGTCCTGCATGCAAGTAACCAAAGTTAAGAGCAAACGAGAGATATTGGTGTAACAACAAATTCTTATCTGTGATATAAACAAACAAGAAAAATTGAACAAAGATAGTTTTTATTGAATTAAAATAAATAAATTGCGGGTTACAATTTCTATTTTAATCATCTGATTCTTCTCTCTAGAACAATATACATAGTTGACTTGAATTTTCGGAGTCGAGTCGTTGACCTGATCTTCTCCGGATTTGATTTTGGATTTGAATAACATTTTCCAAGGGTCTCGTGACTTGAATCTCGGATCGAACGTTGAACTTTGACTAAATTTGACTTGAAGATCTTGAAATTCTTGATGGATTTGGCCCTTCAATCTTCCAATGATCTTGACTTGAATTTATTAACGTTAATCTGAAGGTTTAGCACCGTTATCTCGGATCGAACACTGGATTTGATGAAGAACGACTTGAATATGATCAAGAACACCTCGAATTTGACGTAGAACACTTTGAATGTAGAGAGAGAATCTTACCTCCTACAAATTCTTCTTCCTTGCTTCTTGAATTGTAGAGAGAATTTTGCTCCTACGATTTCTGCTTCTTCAGTTGTGTTTTAATTGTGAAGGGAGGGTCCCTATTTATAGTGGTAAAACAAGAGTCATTGATGGGCCTTCTTGATGATGTGGCGCGATTTGATTGGCCCGATTTAAGTTGATATTTATCTCTTGTAACTTAAAAGAGAAGAAACAATTCTATTGCCAATAATTAATTAATATTATCTCTTTATAACTTTGGAGATAAGAAATAATCCTGTTGGTAAATATATATTTAAAATCAATTATCTATTTGAATTAGGAATTTATTTAAATTCCTAATATTAAAATAGAAATATATATATATATATGACTTTAAATGCATAATTACATATTTGCCACTTGATTAAAAAAAAATCACTCGACTCTATGTAAATTAGCAATTTAATTGCTTGAAAATTCGTTCGTCTACAATTGGTTCGCTGGAATCCTCCTGCGGTGGGTTTGCACAAACTCAATATCGACAGGCCAGCTCGGAATATAATGGTTTTAGCACGGAGGCGGATTAATTCGTTACTCGGTAGAAAAGTTTATTGCTGGTTTCTCCAACTTCTACAGTGATGGTACGAGCAACACACCGGAGTTATCTGCTATTAATGATGGTTTGCGTCTTTGTTATGACATTGGCATTGTACAGATTATAGTTGAGAGTGATTCTCCATTGGTTGTTTGATCTTTGCAAGGCGAGCAAAAACTCTACTGGGATTTGGAATATTCTCGGCGAGATTTTAGGGACTTAATGCGTAACACGTTTAGTCTTCGTCATGTTTTTCGGGAGCAAAATATGGTGGTTGATGGCCTGCGGATTATGCTCATTTTCACATGTATCGTCAAATTTTTTTTAGCAAGGTGATATCCCCATCAGTCATACAGGTTATTCACAGAGACTCATCTGGCACGTGGTCTTTTCGTCAGTAGGCAGCGTTTTCGTAGGAGGTGTTTCTCTGCTAGTTTATTATTTATAGTAAATTGCAAAGTTATATGAGTCTTTTCTATGTTATTTTATTAGGGAAATTTTCTAGACACCCCTCCATCGTAATACCCTATCAAATCAGGATAAACGGACTTTTGCAATTTGCTAAAAGTCCTTTGTTCACCAAACGCGCCTTCATCCTGTCAGATCTGACTGCCAGCGCAGATTCCGTCCAACCTTGTTGCTCTCCGTCAAATTTGTCGCGCCTCCGCTCTTCATTGTTTCCATCGCCAAAATTCTATCACAGAGCCGCACACACACATACACACATAATCACACACCTGCATACACACATACAAAACCACACACACACACCACATACAATTTTGGTTACACGCATTCATCTCCGATGTAATCTAATAATCATGGAAACTGAAAAGAAAAAAATATGAAGATGGTAGTGGTGATGGTAATTTGGATGGTGATGTACACACTAGAGTTTGATTTTTTTTTCTTCAGCTTATTTAACTAAGTTGTGTAACTAAACAGTGTAATTAAACTATCTAAATTGTGTAACTAAGATGTCTAAGCTGTGTAACTAAGTTGTCTAAGTTGTCTAACTTCATAGTAAAATTACATTAAAAACATTTGTTTTTTCTAACTTTTGCTTGTTAATGTAACTTAGGTCTATCAATACGTTTTCTAAACTGTGTGTGTAAGTTGTGTATATGTTGTGGGATGCATCTATTTTTGTTTTAGTATTTTCTTCAATTTATTTTAACTAAGTTGTTGCTTATTAATATAATTAAGATATGGCTTATTAATATAACTCAGTTGTGCAAATCCCCGCATTACCGTTACTGTTCGTAAAATTCAGTTAAAGAGATCCCACACCTAGCGGCAGATGCAGACGGAGAACACAAAAGGACCTTTAGCAAAATGGCGAAATCCACCTGTCCTTATAGCTAATTTCCCCTATTTTGAAGCATAGGCTTTGTAAGGGACACTCTTTTCCTTGTCTCGGCGAACAAGATTTTTAATGAGGTCCCTATTATTTTATTCATACAATAAAAATAATTAAATGGTAAAAAAAAAAAAAAAAAAGAGTTACTAGCTCAAAGCATCTTTCTTATTATGAGTGAAAATATAACAACTAGAGTATTTCAAATTTCAATTAACCTAGTTTTTGTGAACTTATTTGATAAAATAAAATAATAATTAAAATTTTAAATAAAGAATTCAATGTTAATTATTAATTAATCCATCTGAGAGACTAATAGAACATTAATATATATATATATATATATATATATATATATATATATATATATATATATATATATATATATATATATATATATATATATATACTTCTTAAAAAGTGGGAGTGTGAGAGGATGTTTCTTCCGTTTTTGTGATGGCCAAAATGCCCTTATCAAAATTAAAATAATTAATATTAATTTATAGTTAGTCTTTTAATGTATGTTTATGAAAATAATTGATATTTTTTAGAGTTCAATGTATAAAGGCACCGGAAAAGATGAACTCATGTATCTATTAAATGTTAAGTATACAATAAATTCAAAGAAACTCAATGGTCTCGATAATTCAATATGAATTTCAATTTTGCATCCGTTACACTAAAGAATATAAAAGAAAATGATCGTAACTTCCATTTTCAAGTTCTCTTTCATCTTTTCTTTCTCTTCTCTATTTGTTTTTCGTCTTCTTTTTTTTCTTTGCTTTTTTTGTTTTCAGTTCTATGTGTAATTGTTTGAACCCTAAATTTAGAGAAATTGATAAAGTTTTCTAGATTAATTAAGGAATAAATCCTCTATATCAAGACCGGATCGAGCCTCTGTTAATAAAGTTCGTAAGTTATTTTGCATATTTTTCCCACTTCTATGTACTAAGTTAATTTTTTTTATTCATTTGAATTAATTGACCGAATGAAACATGTATGGGTGATGTGCATGGAGATTATTGATTTACATGGGGATTATTGATTTAAAATTATTTCTACTCAGGTGATTCAAAACACGTATCAGTTTCATAAAATCAATGGTTTATGCATTTGGATTATTGGTTTAACTTTTATCTACTAAATTTACTTGCAATTACATTTTATTTTTCCGTTCAATTCTTTATTTATGTATTGGCAGGTAAGATTCATTGTGATATAGTTTGTACTAAGAATGTTATGCGTGAAGTATATAAGGATCTTTCTATTTCAATTGGCTTCTTATCATCTCACATTCACGTATGTGCATTATCTTGGACTCATAACAAAAGTAAGAAAATCTATTGATCCTACAGCTGCTTTATTTGCTTAATCCAAAGGTGATGTTGCATGACTTGAGTTTAGCCAGTGCAGTGATCCAATCTCCTCAAAGTTGTTGGTCTTTATTCAACATGACTAAGCTATACATTTTCTGGAAACCATAATTTAATTTTGGTTTTACGTGGCTTTTGGCATTCCACATTCTGTTTATGAAAATAGGAAGTTGAACTGGCATGTTATTAATCTTTGTAAATGTTATGAATTGTGAGTGAATAAATATCAAATAATCTGTTAAATGGGCTTTATATTGCTATTGGTAGTTTTGCATTAGATGGGTTATATTGGATTGTCATGTTTTAGTTACTCCGAGACTTCACTTTCGATGGCTTGACTACCTCTATTGGTTAGTGATATAAAGTTTAGGATAAATTCATTTCCCTCTTGTACTTTGGCTCGGTATCACTTTAGCCCACTTCTATTCTCGATTACATCAATTTGCCCCCCCTATACTTGAAAAATTGTCTCAAGGTGGTCCTCGCTGTTAGTTGTCAGACGTTTAACCTTTTTGATCTAAGCTCTGAAATTAGAAGACCGCCACCCCTCCCAATTAAATAATTATTTAACATTTAAGAAAAACAAAAAATAATAATAATAATAATAATAATAATAATAATAATAATAATAAAAATTCAAGACAACGAGAAAACGTAGTTCACGACGTCTGCCACAATTTGTTTTTTTTAATAATTATTTAAACTAGGATGGGTGGTTTTTTTTGTAATTTTCAGACATAGATCAAACGGTGTTAAGATCAAAGATCTGAAAACTAACGGCAATGGCCACATTGAGACAATTTTTCAAATAATGTAGTAAAGTTATTTTCATGTAACTAGTTAATTTAATATACAATGATTCAGTAATATATATTGATTACGGGTTCATTTAATTTACCATGATATATTTATTTGTAAAACATTCTGGTAAATAAAATGATCTAGGATGTCTGTTCAGTTCTTGCCCCGATCACATTTAACTAATGACATAAATTTTATATATAATATTAATAACTATACATGCATGTAGTGCATAGTATGTAGTAATTATAAACAAAGGCAAATAGAAAGCATTGAAGGTGAAAAAATAGAAGTTGAATAGGTGAATGGTCCACCCATTTGCCACAGTTGATAATCACATCGGAATTCTTAATCACTCACAATTATTAACTGAAAATGCAATAAAATTCGGGAACACTCATCTTTTAGTTCTCACAAGAAAGAAAAAAGAGAGAGAGAGAGAGACAAATTATCAAAATTTCTGGTGTTTATTTTTACTTTTTCTTTCCTTTTTCCACTACATTTTTCAAATAGTGGGGAAAAAATCGATGTGTTTTTCTTTCCTCTTCCTCTAAATGGGGATGGACTTCTTCTAATTGTTTATGTTTCAATTATTTAGCACTGTGATTACATTGCTGAATACTTATTGTATGTCTATTTTTTTTTTGCTTTTTATGTAAGTGGGGATATCAATGGAAAAAAAACAAAGAAGTTACTGCTTAATAGGTGATGAACTATATCACTTGTCTATATAGTGTTTATCATACATTATAATATTTTTGGGTAGTTTGTAAAATTCATTTTTATTCACATGTTTATTAGCACAACAACTGATTGTTTGTCACGAACATTTCTGGTATTATCACAAGCATAAAATATATTTTTTGTATTATTATGTTATTATTTGTGTTCAACATATAAAATGTCGTTTGTCATCTTAAACATATTATAATAATTTTTTTTATTTTCTTATATACAAAAACAGGCAGATGGAAAGAAAGAAAAAAAATGATCGGATTGATATTGAAAATTAATTAAGAAGTGTATCATCAAGTACCATTATTGTTAATTAAATGGTACTAAAATTAAATTACACTATTACATATTGCTTTTAAAATACAATAAGCTACTGAGTAATATACAATAAATTACTCACTAATTATAACTTCATTTTTTTGAGCAAATTGATCATAAATTAATATTATCTAATTACACTTTAGATTTTATCTAGCTAAAGTACATCATTGTATTTTTCTTTTGTCAAATTTAAATATCATCTTTAATTAATTCCGTATTTTTTTTAATATAAATTCAATTGAACTGAATTATCCGAGGAGGAGTTATTATTAGTTATTACTATTATCAAAGTATATTAGTTAAATGACCTTATTATCCAATAAATTCTATATCTAAAGATTATTTTGTAGGGTATATATATATATATATATATATATATATATATGAAAAATTAGAGAAAATCGACATTTAGGAAATATAGTTAAGGAAACATCCCTCCAAAAAATAATTAGAGAAAAACCCCTTAGCTAATATTCCACCCAAGTGATATTTTTATAATTCCAAAACTTTCCTTAATTGTTTATTATACTCTTTCATAACCTTAATCTTATTTTTAATTTTTCAATCCGCTTTCTCGTTTCTAGCTTTTCTCTCTTCTCTCTTCTCTGTATTTTTTTTTCTTGTTTTCTTCGGCAATATTCTCCCCGCCGTTGCCGCCGGAAGATGGAGATAGAAAGAAGAGGAAGCACTCGTCGTGTGGAGGAGAATCAATCTTCTTTCTCAACAGCCTATTCCACCCCGTCGGCGTGTGGAGGAAGAAGAAGAGGAATATGCTGTTGAAAAAGAAGAGGAAACACTCGTCGGAGGAGAATCAACCGAAATTGTTGATGATGGTATTTGTATTTCTTATTTTTTTGTTTTTTTACTTTTATTATTTTTTTAGTGTTGGTTTTGTCATGTGCTCGTAAATTGTTTATGGAGTGACACCAACAGTGGTTGACAAATACCTTTGAATCGTTCCTTTTTTTTTTTTTTTTGTGGACATTGAAATGCTAATTTGTGTTTTTTCTGTGTGAATTATTTGTTTTATTAATTTTATTCTTATTAGGGATTGGTTGAATAGTGTGGTGCGGCGACGATGGGGAGGCAGATTTAAGGTTTTTTGTTGGATCAGGCAGAGGACGGCGCGTGTAGAGAAATTCGCGCAGACTGGTATGTTAATCGACTATGTACATGTTCAATAGTCGATTAAGCTAATCGACTATGCTCTGGTAGTCGATTAAGGTTGATCGACTCCAATTTTTTATTTTTTATTTTGGATTTTTTGTTTATTGATTCCAATTGTATAAATCAATTATGATGTTTGTATATTTTTTATTTTCGTAAACTATAGTTGATTTTGCATTTTTTTTTGCAGTTGTGATTTGTTATTTTTAGTAACAGATTCTTAATCGACTATGCTTCATCATACTCGATTAATGTACCTGATATAGAAAAAAAAATTAAATTTTTTTTTAAAGAATTTCCTTAATCGACTATGCTTCATAGTCGATTTACTTTAATCGTTTATGCTTCATAGTCGATTAATAAAACTGATACAGAAAAGAAAAAAAAACACGGAAAAAAAATGCTAATCACTAGCTCGTGACACAATGATGATGTGGTGGGCGAGGGAAAAGTTGAAAAACATATTGGGTGAAAATGTATGTCAACTTTTCTCAAAATGAGCAAAATATTTTGGCATTTGTCCATTAAAAAAAGTAGGGTAAATAGCACTTAACCCCCCTGTGGTTTCACCTTTTGGCACTTCGCCCCCTTATGGTTTCGATTTAGGCACTTAGCCCCCCTGTGGTTGTCAATTGGTAGCGGGCGTCAAATAAACTAACGGAAAAAGTTATATGTCTGAAATGCCCTCTTATTTTTCTACTATTTGCAGGTTTCCTTTATAGATAAATATAAATTCAATATGATTTAATGATAAATAAACTAAAATCATAGGACTAAACTACAATTTTTATAACTTCTTAACACCCAATCATCTCTTTTTTCACCTCGCCTACAAATGCGCCAACTATTCCAACCCCTTCAGAACACACATAATTTTTTCTCCCTCTGGTTTATGATTTAGGGTTAAGCCGATAAACCTCGGGGAAAAAAATCAAGAATTCCCCACAATATTTTGAAAAAATTCCCAGAAAATTATATAAAAAAAGAAAAAAAAAAAAGCCCAGGGATTTCATCTCAGAACCCATTGTTCGCGTTTTTCCGTCTTCTGTGGCGGCATCTCTGATTCCTAGGATTTTGATTCTTCTTTGAAATCCTCAATTTTGAGAAGAATATTGATAATTCTCTGTTCCTTGTGGTTATATTTAGAGAATTTTGGTTGGGGATTTGATTTGTTACGGTTTCAGAAACTCAAGTATTTTTACATTATTGTAGAAAGTAAGGAGATATGAGTTTTCAGGATCTTGAATTGAGGCGTTGAGTTGGGTCACCAAGGGGTTGATGGTCGGCGGCGTGTTATAAAACTCATCTTCTTCGTCCCCATTTTCTTGTTTCTTCCGCCTGTTTCTTTTTCTCTCTTTTCTTCTTTTTTATTATTTTTTTTTATTTTTTTTTTGTTTTTTTTGTTTTTGTTTTAGATTGGGTAGATTCATAAAATCAGCCAGCCCTTATTATGGTCTTATTTTATTTTTCTTTCTAATTTTGTAATTTTTTTTTTGTGACGTATATATATGTATGCTCTTTGCTTAAAAATAAATTGAATAGAAAAATATTTAAAAATGTAAATAATCATAAAATAATTTAAAATATGTAATTTAAAACAATAATTAATTTAAAATTAAAATTAAAAATTATACAATTTAAAAAAAAAAATCAATTTTGTTTTTCTCAATTAAAAGAAAAGTGAGAAATTGGTGTAGCATTTTTCATTGAAGGAAAAGGGGCAATACGGGTATTATATAAAATTTCAGCTTGGAAAATATTTAACCACTTCAATTTGAGCGAGTGAGACGCACTCACTGTTAACTTTAACGGATTATTTGACGGCCGCTACCAATTGACAACCACAGGGGGGCTAAGTGCCTAAATCGAAACCATAAGGGGGCGAAGTGCCAAAAGGTGAAACCACAGGGGGGTTAAGTGCTATTTACCCAAAAAAGTAATGGAAGTTTCTTCAAAGAGACCCATAAATATAAATATTAAAATACGATAAACGATGTTACAAGAGACTGTGATAGTTAGATTAACGATGAAAATTAAGTAATTAACTAAACTTTTCAATAACACAAATGTAGAAAAATATTAACATGGGTCCACTTTTTAATTAAGAAACGTACACTTGTCGCTTTTGCTTGCAAGACCTGCTAACTATAGTTAAATCGAGAAGAAGATGGTCTGATGATGTGGATAGATTGATGTAAAGGTGTGGATGTGTACAAGCAACCAAATCATATCCCTTCAAAAAGAACGATAATAACAAGGGTAAATAGCACTTTACCCCCTTGTGGTTTCAACTTGTTGCACTTTACCCCCCTGTCATATCAATATAGGCCTTTTACCTCCCTGTGGTTTGCACAATGTAGCGCCCGTCAATATATCCGTTAAATGTTAACGGAGGATGATTAATGTCTAAAATACCCTTCTAATTTCTTACAATTTACACGCCCTAACCACGACCCTCATACAGGTGGTAAATTGTTTCCCCCAAATTCACACAATTCACCCTAAATTCCCAAATTAACTCTTCTGGATTTCACAAGCTTCAATCGTATTCAACCAGTTCTTCGCAAGATTAGGGAGTTAGTGCTCAAAGAATGTGATTACGACAATAAGAAGGTGCAAAGAAGGTGAAAGAAGGTGCTTGCACAATACATCGAATTGCGAAGGAGTCATGGAAGTTCCCAAGTAAGTTATTCATTTTAATTTCTTCTTCGTCAATATTTATGCAATATTTATGCTGATTTTTGTTTTTATTTCGTTAAATAGAGATACCCAGGTTTTTCGTCCACAATTTTTTTTATGATATGGCTCGAATCCCTAATTTATCTGAGCGAAATACTGAAATTTTTTATTGGTCTCAGATTTTGCCCTTATTATATTGTTCGAATTGTCTCTTTTATGTCACTTTGTCTGTTTTCTATGTGTATTGTGGTCCCTGTTCGATTTTTTTATTCTTTGGAAGAATGGTCCCAATTTTGGACCAATTTTTATCCACTTGCAGTACATAATTAGCTATTATCTGGAACTTTTTTTATATTCTTTCAGCTCTAATTATGTACTGAATATTATGCATTATGTAATTTCCCAATTTTGGACCAACCACCTTTATCACAGTCCACTTTTGAGGTTAGTTTGCATTTCACATTTATTTCATTTTTCAGACCTGATTTGCAAATATTTAACCACCTTTTATGTTTTTTGGTTTAGAATTTATTTTCCCAAACTACCTCTTCTCAACCAACATTACTGCATGGGCCTAATGGAGCATTGTTCCAGAGATCAAAAACAGCTCCAGTTGGTAGTAAAAAGCAGGGAAAAAGGCAAGTGAAAGGTAAGAAAAAACCAGTTTGGATGCCTTGATTCCAAACTGAGTTGAAGTAATTTTATGATTTTTACTTTTTCCATTGAGAGCCATGTTTTTGTTAGTTAATCTAAACTGATCATTTTTTTGTTAGTTGGCTCAGTGGATCTTTTGTTGTCTGTTGAACAATGAACAAGTTATTTGTTTGGTTATTTATTTTGGCCACTTATGCAAAACAATGTGTTTGTTTGTTGAAACAGTTGGAAAATATTTTTTTGTTGGTGAATGTTAATTTTGCAGATTATATTTTGTTAATTTTGCAAATTATTTGGCAATTGATATATGCAGTTTATGGAAACAGAGACATTAGTAGTCATTAGTAATAGCTTTTGATTTCAAAACTTACAAACAAGAATTGCAACTGAAATTAAATACAGAAAAAGACATCCAACCACCATTTGCTTCACCATTTCTTGTTTAGCTTCAAGTACTTGAACCCTAGTCTTTATGCCTACAACCATTTGCTCAATTCCCTCTCCAGCTCTAGCTGATGTTGTTCCAGTTGATATGCCATTGATTGAGTAGGGAGTGCACCATCCTTGAAAGCCACAATTTGAATCGGAGCACCCAAAATATAATCGACCCTTTGATGGCTTCTCAGTTTCAACAATTTTTATGACAGCTTTTCTTCCACAAGAACATATCTTCCCGTGGTATCGTAGATCGACAGTTTCATAGTTGTTTGAAGAAGAAGACATCACAAAAAAAAAGGGGGGGTGGGGGGGGTGTTGTTCAGCAGCAAAAAAAAATGAGAATTAGGGTTTAATTTGGAAAAGATGGTGGGGGTATTTATTGAAGAAGAAATGGTAAATATTGAATGGAAAGTGGTTGAAAGTGGTTGAAATGTGTAAAAATATTAATTTATGGTAAAAAAAACTCAACCAAGTCATTTTCGAGCGAGTGAGATGCACTCTCCGTTAACATTTAACGGATATATTGACGGGCGCTACATTGTGCAAACCACAGGGAGGTAAAAGGCCTATATTGATATGACAGGGGGGTAAAGTGCAACAAGTTGAAACCACAAGGGGGTAAAGTGCTATTTACCCTAATAACAACACTTGTGTACAATATTGTCCACATCAGCATAAATATCTTCATGCTTTATTTTGTCTTTTTCTTACAACTGTGCTGCCATCATGGTTCCGTGTAATTTTGGCTATTCTAGTTTCTTGGTCTTACACGTGTTTCATTTGCATATAATCATCATATCTTTGTTTCTTACCAAAATATTTTGGGTAAAGCATATTTAACTTCCCATATTATTTTTCTATTTGAGTGTCCCGTTCATCTAGGAATTTTCAAATATTTATTCTAATTTTGATTTTCTATACTTCACACTTCTCTATCTCTTCAGAAAATTAGAAATAACCTCTTACTTTAGTTTAACATAATGCGCTTTATTTTTTTCAAATACACACGTGCGCAGCGATAATACTCGTTAGGGGATGTTAGTATTTTTTAACGTTGTTCGTAGTATTTGTATTATTATGTTTTAGCACTTTTATTGATATTCATTGACACTAAAATATGAGACTAATTTTTGTATTTTATAATGTTACGTACTGTATGTCAAATATATTTTTTTTCATACTTTTATTTATCGTGATTAAATAGTATTGAACACGTTCGGCAATATATTTATTCTCGCTAGTAGTCTAATTGATCATTGATGTACCACAAGTGAGTTTGTAGTAATAGACTAGTAGCATTTTAATTTTCTTCCTACTCTTCCCCATTTCCCCAAAATAAATGTACCTATTTTAAACGTTTTCCATATTTCTCCCAAAAATAAATCAAAAAAACTTCTTGTCCATCAAACGTGATTTGAATGCTACGATAAAAAAATATATTCACTAAAAAACTAACGAACATTATTTTATTTTTTAAAATTCTATCCGAAAACACTTTTTTCCAACACTTTAAACATGGTTTGAAAAAATATTTTGCATCTCTTCTTATAATACAAGTATTAATTTCATTATTAAATTCTTGTCACATAACAAAATTCCCGGATTAAAATGGAAATGAGCCCCTAAATACTTTCCGCATTGCTTACATTTTCTGCTTTTTAATATTTCTCTTAGCTCCATATTTCCGGAATACTCATCACTTAAGAGTTCAAAATCATGAATTGAGGTATGTTAAACTAAAGTAGAGAGTAAACTGCAAAAACTACCCCTGTGTAATCCCAAAATAGCAAAAACCCCCCTGTGATAAATAAACTAGCAAAAACCCCCCTGTGAAATTATTTAAATAGCAAAAACCCCCCTATGGAACTATTTGAGGGTTGACTTGATATAAAAAGACACAAATACCCCTGGAGTCTTGCAATTAATAAATTCTTATATTTTATAAATATTTTAATTATTTTATTTAAAAAATAATCAATTTAGTTGTTTACTATTTTTTTTAATTTCTAAACAAATAAATTAAAAAGAATAAATATACATATAATATGTATATATATAAATACATTTTGAGGGTCAATTTTGTCATTTCAAGTCTAAAAAATCAGCTAGGGGGGATTCTGCCTTTGACTAAATTTCACAGGGGGGTTTTTGCTAGTTTATTTATCACAGGGGGGTTTTTGCTATTTCGAGATAACACAGGGGTAGTTTTTGCAGTTTACTCCTAAAGTAGAGGCATTATTCGTTAAGTGAATTGACTCCTACCATAAAAAAATGATTTGAATAAATTATTCATCTCTTGAATTCAAAATTTCTCCGCTCACTCAACCATGATTTTACTGCTGAGGCGCTCAATAAAAAGTTGTATTAGCAATACCCCAATTGTGAAAATGAAAATGTTGTCACTAATAGCTCTTTTTGTTGTCACTTAATCATTATTTATCGTCACTATAGAGCATTATCGACACCCCATTAGTGACAAGTATAGTGACAACACTTTTACTTAACTATGTGAAAAATAGGTGTTGCCACTCAAAAGAATTTTTTTTATAGTGAGACTACTGTATTAACTAAAAAATAAACGGAACATCATTATATTTTTCAAAATTTTATTCTGAAACACTTCTTTTGTAACGTCACTTTCTGTGTCTTCTCAAAATATGAAAAGTATTAATTTCCTTGTCAAATTATTTTCGCAGAATAATTTTGAAGTAGATGAAAAAAATATGTGGTATATTATTCCTAAATTTATTGCTACATGGACAAAAAACTAAATAAATATATAAATTAGAGAGTCATATAATATCTTCCCCATTTTCGGTTAGATATTAGGTACGTACCGAATTTTCGATTCGGTACAGTTCGGTCGATTTACCGATCTAGTGAATATTCTTAAATATACATGCTCTTTTTTGTAATGTTAATTAAATATTTTTTCAGCTCATTTTGCAGCCTAGGGGCTTGATTCATATTTCTCAAGAATGTTTAAAATTTAATTCGTTACAGGCTTGATCAATTGACAAATTTATGTTACTTGGACATTACCAATTTCAACACCTGATTGTAATTTATAGTTAATTAGGCATTAACGGAATCTTGCACTAGACATACAAGTTAGGTAAGAACATGTGCCCCATCTTTTTTTGGAAATTTAGGTCAAAAAATAATAATAAGAGAATTTTCTTATTAAAATTTATAATAATTATTTTTAACTCTTAATTTTAAGTAAATAAAAATAAATATATGTAAAATTATTATGTGTATGAAATAAAAAATATACGTAAAATAAAAGGAAACCAATTTTAGAAAATGCCAATCTAAGGCCTGGAAATTCTATGCTACATAAGATTATTTACACCCGCTGATTATTAGCCGGAACTCTATGATACACCGAGTTATTTATATGGGGTAATTGTTAGTTGTAGATCTGCACATAATTGCACACGCACTCATGTGAGTTTTGCAAGTACTGAAAAGTGTAGAAATCAAATAAGTCACGCCTAGTGTGCATGTCTATCTATCCACCAATTTGCAGCCTACAACTCTTCTTAAATTGGCATGTATTTCCAAAACACTAAAACGGGAACAAGTGTATAAACTCAAATTTTCTTTCAAGCACTTCAAAAAGAAGAAGAAAGAAGAATGATTCGAAGGAGAGTGAGCACCCGTTTAATCCCACTTCCTTATATATCAAAGGTTAGTCGGCCCATTTCCCTTTTTCTATTCATTTCTCTACTGTGTTTCCTCACTTCAATTTTTTTTTTTTTGAGTTTTAATGTATTTTATTAGTGTTCTAAACAGAGGAAGAAAACAGGGGCAGTCATCATTATTAATTAATTGTAGAATATATTTGGTCACGAGTAATGAAAAAAACTGTCATGTTTATTTTATATTTTCATGTAATATATATTAGATTGGAGCTTCCACTTTTGCAACTCAAGCGGCGTCGTTTCTGCAAGATGCGTGTGAATCATCGATCGACTGGAACAATCTAGGGTTCGGTTTGATGGAAACGGATTATATGTATACCATCAAGTGTGGCGGCAAAGATGACGATTTTAAGGCAGGCAAACTTATCCGTTACGGGAACATAGAGTTGAGCCCTTGTGCAGGTGTCTTGAACTATGGCCAGGTTGGTTAGTAGTTAGTATTATACATATTGATATTCTTTTCTGCTGTTTTCAACTAAAACCAAGAAAAAATAGTAATAATTAAAGCTGCCCCTGTTTTCTTCCTCCAGGGACTATTTGAAGGCATAAAGGCATATAGAAGAGAAGGTGGAGGTGTGTTTTTATTTCGTCCACAAGAAAACGCGATTCGGATGCAAAAGGGCGCACAGAGAATGTGCATGCCTTCTCCTTCTACTGCCCAGTTTGTCGATGCGGTTAAACAGACTGCTCTTGCCAACAAACGCTGGGTAATTAATTGTTGGGCAAATTTCACTTTCCTCCCTTGTACTTTTGGCTCGGTATCACTTTATCCCCTTTTACTCTTTGATTACATCGATTTGATTTGTACCCATGCACTTGAAAATTTGACTCAATGTGGCACTGGATGTAGTTGTCAGACATTTGACCTTAACACCGTTTTGTCTGAGCTCTGAAATTACAAAAAACGCCACCCATCTCCGATTAAATAATTATTTATAAAAGTGAAAAAAAACTAACGGCGAGGACCATATTGAGACAATTTTTCAAGTGCAGGAGTAAGTCAATGCAATCGAGAGTAGAATATGGTAAAGTGATATCGAGTCAAAATACATGGGAAAGTGTAATTTACCCTTAATTGTATTCATTCCTCTCTTTCTCTCACTACTCTCTCTACTTTGCTATCTTTTAATTTGGTGTGTTTATTTTTGTTCATATTTTGAGTTAAAGCAGATTCCTCCTCCGGGAAAAGGTTCCTTGTACATCAGGCCTCTGCTATTTGGAAGTGGGCCTGTTTTGGGTTTGGCGCCAGCTTCTGAATACACATTTTTAGTCTATGCTTCCCCTGTTGGAAACTATTTTAAGGTTTGCTTCCCTTTTTTTTTTTTTTTTTTTTTCTTTTTTATTTGTTAATGGGAACATAAAATAAACATGTAGATATTTCCGTTTTATTAATTGTTATTGTTGCAGGAAGGTACGGCTCCACTTAATTTGTATGTTGAAGATGAATTTCATCGTGCCACTCGTGGCGGTGCTGGAGGTGTCAAGAGCATAACAAACTACGCACCGGTAGGTATCTCGCCCGCCATGTGCTTGATGAAAGTTCTAGATGAACATAAACAACAACATTACTAAAAACACCAGTCGAAAAGTGCCTTATAGAAAAAGTAGCATTTTAATTCAGGCTTATAACGTCGTACTCTGTCTGTTCAACTTCAGCTGTTTCTCTAAAATGTCGATTTTGTTGCTCGTATTTGACGAACTACATAATTATGCACAAGTAGTGAATGGAATTAAAGAAGCAAATGATTTACTGCGCATACACTGGTTTCGGTATGCGTTCGATAAATGTTATCGTCTTGTTATGTAGGTTTTGAAAGCCATAAGTAGAGCAAGGGACAGAGGGTTCTCCGATGTTTTGTACCTAGATTCAGTCAATAAAAGAAACATCGAAGAGGTTTCGTCTTGTAATATCTTCATGCTCAAGGTACTAATTCCACTTTACTTTCTTTTACTCAATGTGTTAAATTATACGATTTACGCTAATGACAGCTGGTGAATGATTTTCATTATGTTCAGGGCAATGTTCTTTCCACTCCAGAAATTAATGGTTCTATTCTCGAAGGAATCACACGTAAAAGCATCATGGATATTGCAACCAATCTCGTTTACCGGGTAATCGGTTGGCTTTCACGATATTTCGTTATTTTTCTTTTGCTCTATATAAATCTTAATTTTGAATTTAAAAAATTCAAGGTTTTAGGAATTTTCAGGTTGAGGAGCGTTCGATTACAATCGAAGACGTGATGGATGCCGATGAAGTATTCTGTACTGGAACTGCAGTTGGTGTTGCACCTGTCGGAAGTATTACTTACAAGGGTAACAGGTAATTAAGGAAGCCTCTGTTTTCTTGTCGGATATCTTTCTTGATTAGTGGTAACCGGTAACCAATCCGGACGTAATGAAACTACGCAATTTATTCCTACAGGGTTGCATATAAGACGAGCACTCCACTTGTGTCGAAGAAACTTTATTCCAGACTTGTTGATATCCAAACGGGCGTTGTTGAGGATGATAAAGGATGGGTTGTCGAAATTAACTGACCCTACAATTTATCATCCTCGATTCATAATTATTGTATGTACATAATTATTTTATATTGATGGAAACTTGTATAGCTATTATATACGAATCTCCCGCTTCGTGAAATGATTCGTCAGGTTATTCTCCGATTGCAATCTTTCTGACCACCAAATCACATGGAGTAACGATCTCTCGAATAGGATGATATTTGCGCTCGGTGTATTTGTCCTTCTTATGAGTTATGGGTTCCTTTGAATTCGCCACCACTCCATAAGTGTAAAAAGAAAATGTTATAGTCGGTCGAATGGTTGGAACAAACTCCCGAATTGAGTAAGAAATTCTTAAGCCATACAACCTACTTATCAGCTTCACATGCAACTATATATGCAAATTCCATAAGATTGTTTAATAATTATCAAACCAATGGCCACACCCACTGGCGGTACTAAGAAGGGGCTGGGGTGATATGATCCTGACAAATTCCAACATGAAAAATTGGAAGAAGAGAAAGCGTGCGAGTTTATTGGAGTTGTTCGTATTTCAAATGATTAGAATAAGCACAAGGGAGTTGATTGAAGAGCCCATGGTTTGGAATTGGAAGAATAGTAAGAGAGAATTCGTTGAACAAGTCGATTTCATGCATCTCGAAAGTCTCATGTGATTCTGTCATATTTTACCATTCGGAATATAACTCTTTCATCTGACGTCCAATGAAGGTGATTCAAACTCCATAGCAAAGCCAACTGAAAGATCTACTACAACTTTCATGTTTTGGGTGGAAAGAGATTCCGAGTGGAACAATGTCTGAATCAAGCTTCAAGTTGATGCACGTGCACATCCAAATGTCTACGCGAGTTTAGAAGGTTGATCGGGAAGTCGACTTGAAAATTTAAGTTATTTAATTTAGTTATGCACGTTTTTATTTTAGGATATACTATATTTTATTATTTTAGAGTTATTTTATGGTTTGAATTAGCTTACTTATAAGATTCTGTTGTAAGACGACCTATTTAAACTAGCTTTTTGGTTTGACTATTGTGGAATAATGCAATATACAATGATGTGAACAACAATATAAAGAGAGAGATGACAAAAAATAACAATCCGTAACGAGAAAATTGTGGGATTCAAAGAGGGAGGGATTTTTTCTCATTTTTATAGGTGGTAATCACCGAGAAATTACAAAGGGAGGTTACATGGGAATTACACATGGAGTTATACCACTAACTACATCATAGTACTTTAGAGTGTAGTGGAGATAATGATGGCCAGTTATGAAATAAGTGGGAAGTAAAATACCCTCTAAGTGGTTAAGAATAGGAATACTCATAATATATAGTATTTACAACACTCCCCGTTAGGGATTCCTATCAAACCACTATTGTGTTTTTCGGTTGCTCGTTAAAACCTTCCGAGTAATAAATCCCAGTGGGAAAAAACAACATTGGTTAGGAAAAAAAGTGCAAGGCACAATCTTTTCAATCAACATATGTCGTCTTGTTAAAACCTTGGCGAGTAACGAAAACCCCGTGAGAAAAATAAATCTCGCACGAAGGGAAAAAAAGTAGAACATAGCACTCGGGTACAAGGGCGGAACTTGTTGGGGGGGGATTGTTGCCCCCCCTAGATTAAAAAAAAGTTTTTTTTAGGTATTTTGGCATTTTATTTTTTGAATATTACTTTTGGCCCCCCTAAAGTTTTTGTAAATATGTGTTTAACCCTTAATTTTTTTGTTTCTTCTCCACAATCTTATATAAATTATACTTGCATACATCATATTTAATATAAAAATATTTAATAAAATGGTTAAAATTTGTATTATTTTATATAATATTTATGAATATTTACTTATTTTGGAATTTTTTTATCGGTGCCTCTTAAAAATAATATGAGACGATGCCATTAATCTCCAAAATATTTAAGTGCAATACATTAAGATTTTTTTTGTCATGCTTAAAATATGATAAAACTATAATATATGCTATTTTAATTAAAAAATTATCAATATAAACTTAATTTTGATGTGTCTTGTGAACCTAATTTTTTTTTTCAGGGCATTGCCCCGAACCCCGAAATTTTAGTTACCCCCCTATATTTTGATCCTGGTTCTGCCCCTGCTTGGGTATCTTCTCGATATTGAGTACCTACAGGATTCCTCCCCTAATGTCTACAAGAGAGCGAACTCATGTAATCTACGAATAGCCTTAACATGCTTCTCCAACGTAACTTTTAGGCGAAGACTTAGAGGGTGTTTGGCTAAGCTTATAAGATGTTAAAAGGAGCTTATAAGATGTTAAGAGGAGCTTATAAGATGTTTTAGAGCTTATAAGCCCTTCCAAAGTGTTTGGTAAATTTAAAAAAAAAGAAAGATCTTAATTTTTTTTAAAATAAGCTGCTGGAGAGCAAATAAGATCTTTTAAAATAAGTAACTCTACCCCACCTTTTTATTTAAGATCTTATAATGAATAAAAATAGGAAACAAGCTCATTATCCAAACACTCTAGGAATTAATCCGAAAAATAAGATGTAACAACTTATCAACTCTAAAAACATCTTATTAGACGTAAGAGCTTATCAACTGTTTAATATAAGCGAGGGTGTTTGACTAAGCTTATAAGATGCTAAAATTAACTTATAATATGTTTTAGAGCTTATAAGCTTTTCCAAAGTGTTTGGTAAATTTTTAAAAAAATATCTTAATCTTTTTTAAATAAGTTGTTGGAGAGCAAATAAGATCTTTTTTAAAAAAGTACCTCTACCCCCACTTTTTATTTAATATCTTATAATGAGTAAAAATAGGAAATAAACTCATTATCCAAACACTCTCAAAATTAATCCTAAAACTAAGATGTAACAGCTTATCAGCTCTTAAAACATCTTATCAGACGTAAGAGCTTATCAGCGGTTTAAAATAAGTTTAGCCAAACACCCTCTTAGTAAATAAATCAGCGAAGGTATCATAACTCATGATCTGCCGGATCATTATTGTTTGAGCTCTTATTGTTGTTGATTGAAGAAAACCTCATAACTATGTTCTTGAAGTTGTCACATTTAGTGAAGCCCGTCTTCATTTTCTCAATGCATCTGCGTTACAGTCGAATACAATCTCGTAGGATCTTATGTGTTAGTCAATTCACATGAATCTCGAATATGCCCAATCATGGCTTCAGGCCATGTGCATCACGCACTGTCTCGTGCAGCAAAAAATATGCATGATTCGAACTAGTGACAACTAGGTACATTTCACAGCCATCCAAGGCATAACTGTATTCTGAATAATAGACCATAGATTTTTGAACGAGTTTTGTGTGGATATGACTTCTAGTTAATGTCAGTATAAACCACAAGTTTTGCATCATTGAGTGATTTATACAGCGTGTCTGTGAGCTGAGCTAACTTTACCTAACAAATTTACCCAAAAGTGTTAAATTATATCGAGTAGATGGAATTAAGTATAATAATACACGTATTGCATTTAGATATGACACTTCAGTTGCTAACACTTCATCGTCCTCCTCCACATGAAGGAAGTAATCATTCGATCTATTCGATTGTCGAACTTCCTTAGGTGTTACTCGATGATTTTTCTTTATCCGTCACATCTTCTGGATGTAATTTGATTAACGGACAAAAATCTAATCGACATGATAAATTTTAAGTCAGTAGAGACAACAAATTAGTCTCCTTTATATGTTCGATCTTGAACTCAAATTTAAAGAATTGAGTTGTTTACTTGACTTCTTCAGGAGTCGCAATCAAATTCATGTCCTCGACATAAACTACAGTAATATGAACCATGAGAGGCTCCGATTCCTTCAATGAATCGATGCTCATGTAGCATTTTCTGAATTTAGCTGCCACTGTAGAAATTTTGCCAAATTTCTGAACCTGTAGTTATAATATAAAAGTAATTACACCCTTAAAATAACTCTCATAATATATACAATCGCACATATACAAGATCACTTACATGTTTATGAGACCAACCGGTGTTACTAGTTCGACCCCAATGGTGTTCAGTTGCAATTGACTTTCGTGGTTCGCGACATTTTTTAGATTTGGGCTCGTAATAATAGCAAATAAGTTACTATATTTTGATGGAATGCACAAAATCATTTAATGATATTAATTAATAAAAATTACAATTTTACCTTCCCATCACTCCTCGACTCATTCATAGTAATAAATTGATCGCACAATTGACCCCATATATCATCGCTAATAAAGCCCTCCGGACGAGTTCGTCTTGCAGTTTCGGGGTCTGACATGCGTTCTAAATGTGCCTTTAAAAGCCTAGACTTGAAGTCCTTCCAACGAGCATTTGTAGTCTGGTTGAACCACTTCTTTGTAGCATCATTATCGGGAAGATTATATTTATCCTAAGATACAGAAAAAGAACATTTGCTAATTTGAAATAGTAATTTTTTCAATTGTTATACGAGATTTATAATACCATGTACCTTGATCCGTGACCAAAATGCATCTACACGTCTATTCTTTTTGTGTTTGGGCCATGAAATACACGGCTTAAAGATGTCACAATGTGCAACCTGTTTAGCAAGCTCATTTACCAATTATGTCCTCCCAGACTCAACCAAAATACCCCTATCATCAAAGTCCATACCAGAGGCCTTGCTCTTTCCTTTCTCCGACATCGTATACACCCAACTAGATCACCTGAAAATGAAATACAATTTACATTGATTCAGTATGCCCATGGTTGCTTGTTTTTTGTTCCTTGGCTTGGAAAAAATTGTCTCTTTTTTTCAGGTTTGAGGCCTCGATCTTTGGTTGCTTAGAGTATTAGATTGCTAGTTTTGCTCCTTTGTTTTATCTATTTGAGTAAAGGTATTTTATAAGTTTTGGAATCAACTTTTGATTTAGTAGAATAAAATTACATGGCTTTTCTATTATAGTCTGGTGAATTTGTAATTTGTCTTGTTAGATCAATGATCAATCTATTACAGTTGAGCTCTCAAATGCCTTTCCTAATAATATATACCAGCAATTTTTTTTTGTTTTTTGCTTTTTATGAAGAACATGACAAGAGAGGAAAAAAAAAGACGATCTTATAAATTTGTGGAACAAGATTTTATCTATTGTATTGAGAAGATGAATACTATTATATGAACAACTTTAAAAGGGTCCTACTGAGAATTACTACAACTAAACAATCTGAAAACCTAACACAATATGCATTACAATCAGGTTAAATCCAGAGGGTTCATTCCGATATACCAAAGATGAGATCCCTGTTTTTCTAGTCTATCATAACTGTGTAATTTGGAAAAGGATTTCTAATCCCATCTGATCCCATCACCTGCAGCAAAATGATTTAATATAATTTAGATGATGTATTATGCTTCATTTTTTTCCTACTTTCGTCAACCACATTATTAAAACCATGAACTCAAGTAAAGTTTTAGTTACTAAAATGAAGTCATTTTATAGTTTCGATTCGGTTTTTCGGTTCGGTCATTTAGCCTTTCCACTATACCGAACCAAAAAATTCGATATTTCACAAATAAAAAACCATACATACGGTTTGCTATTCGGTACGGTTTAAACGGCTCGGTTTTTTCGGTTTTTCGGTTCAGTTTTTCGCACCCCTAGGGCCAGTGGCGAAGCCATGATTTTCGGCAAGAGTGTCTAATTAAACGTTGTTGGGGTGCATAACGAAAATTTTTGATGCTATGGATCTTGTCTGAATAATGGCGTACTTAAATAAACTAGGGTGATATTTTGAAAATTTTCTCTGTATGAGAGGCGCTCTATACTTCAAAGATCTTGATTCTTCCTCGTCGTCGATTCTGAATCTTTTCTGGATTTTCGGCACCGGACGATTCTATCACATCTCTACTTTATTTTATTTGATCTTGTCATTAATTTTAGCGGTTCTAGGGATTGATTATTGGTGGTTTTCCTTCAAATTTGTCCTCACCTTTTCTTTTTTTCCCTACAACCCTAACTCACTCCTGCTCCTTTCTCTTTTGATGTCCTTTGTTTGACAGTCGGCGCTACAAACTCCAGGTCGTCATTACTCACCACATCTATTTCCTCTCTCGATCTGCTATGAAAAAACTTACGGAAACCCTAGCGGCAAGTTTCAGTCTGACAGAGGATGAAGAAGAAGGGATCAAAATATCTTCGATCCAGCCTACCATCAATTCCTCTACCAACGATCTCAGAATTATCGGACGAATTGTGGCCACCAAGGAGATATCAACGCACACCATTAAATCTAATGTGACTCGGCTTCTACAACTTATTAAGGGAGGGCTGTGAGATCCAAACTCTGGGAAGCAATAAATTTATAATCGAGTTCAATCATCAACTCGATCTGAAACATGCTGCCGGTGGATGTCCATGGATTGTGGACAAGCATGCTCTCATCTTCTCTAAACCAGAAGAAACAACCGACCCCACATCGATGCAGATTGTTGTTCGTCTTCACCATATCCCAGTGAATCAACGAGCCGAGGATGTTATCACGCAAATCGGAGAAAAAATTGGAGTTTTGCTAGATATCCTCAATAAAAACCAATTCCGATTCGCTCAATATGTGAGGATTAAAGTTATGGTTTATCTATACTCTATACCTACTATAAAAGTATGAATAATTTTGTGTGTCCAATATTACCCTTTGGCCAATAACTTATTTGATGGATAATATGGTAAATATACATTACAATAACAATAACAAACTAAAAAAAACGCAACTACTATGATATAATATTAAATAATAATATTTATTTTACTTGTCCACTACCATTTTAATGATAATTATATTTTGCGTTAAAACAAGTAATTAGTTAATACATATTAATTAGAATAATTATTAGGGCAATGTTAATTGGACTATTTCCACAGTTACTATGAAATAATATTAAATAATTATATTTATTTTACTTGCCCACTACACCTTTAATGATGATTATATTTTGCCGGTTACAATCAAGTAATTAGTTAATACATATTAATTAGGATAATTATTAATGCAATATTAATTGGACTATTAGGATTCTTGAATGGAAAAAAACCCATGCAATTCCCCTCAATAATTTGCCTAAAGGTTACATTCATCATGACGCACGTTTTGATTTACCTAAAAAAAAAAGACTCAATATATCATGTAAATCCAAATATATATAATGTGTGTGTATATAATGTATGAATATTATGAGATAGTAACTAATAGTATTATGTTTATTAGGAGGCTCATCAAAGAAGCAACAAAATCAAGAAAATAAGGTTATTTAAATTCTTCCATCTTTTTTCTTGCAATAGCCTCTACAATGTTTAATTCCCCATGAAAATACTTTATCTTGTTAAAGTGTAAAGTTAATAACTATTAATCCAATTTATCATTCTTTATTCCTTAATTTTTTTTTTCTGTTTGTCTGTAGATCTCGAATACAAATTCGATGTAACCTTCTATTTGACTCAAAATGGGTGGATGAATAGTGCATCTTTCAAAAGGTTAATATATAAAAGTAATAATTTTATTTTTTTACAATTACATCACTTCTAATTCTAATTGCATTATTTATTTTGATTCTCCGATAGCTGCCTCAGATCATAATATGGAATTAGTTCACCATCAAAGAGTACAGGATCGTGATTTTTTATAGTCTATTAGTACACTATTAGAATTAACTAAATTACCTTATTCGAAAAACCTTTATTTATGATACAATTTTCAAATCTACAACAATAATTATATTTTAGTATGTTATTTTCAATTTGTATTAGTACAAAGTTCGTATTTTAGTGTATCAGTTTTAATGCCTCGATGTGTTCATTTATTGGAATATAAAATTTAAATACAATTTTTGGCTTCAATCTGCTGGTTATTCGACATGGAGTGCTAAAATTGAAGATTATGTTCACCCGATCATTTATTTTCAACGACATTATTTTGCATGAGATGATCCCGACTCATTGATCTATATAGTGGTTTCCTGGAGGAATTTCAGAATGCATGCTTATTTATATTATACATTTCAAAGTTTGACACGCACTTTGGAGAAGGATAAATTTATTTTGGATTCGAGTTTAGCCATTTAGACTTCAAACGACCGTTCTCCTAATATGCAAAAGTTGAACGTGTTCACGTGAAATCTGGTAATAGATGATTTCATTTTTCATTCCGGTGTTTGTATGTATCACTTGAATTGTAGTTGTCGGATTATATTTAATTTTATTTTCTTAAAATTGAGGATGGTTCTTTAGTTTCTTCTATGTTACACTTGATTAATCTTAAATATCCATAACAATTAACAAACAACAATATTATACAATTTATGCCAAATTTGTAATTGCAAGGAGTGATATTTTTTTTAAGTTGTGGAGGGATACCCAATGTATTAGTTACACATTACTTACATTTTCATGATACATGTGGGGCAATGAATTTTCAATGGAGAAAATATTTAAATAAAAATCAAATTAGATTGTTGAACTATTCCATTATGTATTATGATTATTAAGCCAAATGAAAAATAATTTCAATCAAAGACCACAGTATTGTTAAATTAAATGAAATTCCCTTTTTTTACTTCGTTGAATCGTCAATAAGAAATTGTATCTGAGGGCTTGCGAAGGTCGAGGTTCACTAAATCTCGAGTCCAGATTCAGTGGGTTTTGTCTCCAACTTATCAACACCTCGCCTGCAATTTCAACCTGTATCTAGAGTCCCAACTCTCAGATGTGAAACCCTTAATATCCCATCAGTGTCTCCCAACAAAGCCGCAACTCCGATCCGATCAACAAATTTATAGAAACACAATAATACAATACATAACCAGAAATCTCCCCAAATTCTTGCACCATTCTGTCACAACATTGTGCTTTTTGATTGTTTGTCAATTTCAGTGGTGTTATTTGTGAAGTTTCAATAAGGGGTGACATTGAATAAATAAAATTTTATTGTTTAATATTTTTGATTTATTTAATGTTAATAGTCATGTATTGTGTAATATTCTTCATTTATTTAGTGTTAACAGTCAAGTTTTAATATTTGATTTAAAAAAAAATTATTCCATAGTATTCATTTGAATTAAACAGGTTAAATACGTTTTGCACCCGTGATTTATAGCATATGTAACCCTTAACCCTCCTTTTTTTTGGCCAAACTCCTTTTATTACATTAAATACTAATGAAAGTATAAGGGGGTTTGGTTAAAAGCATTGTGGGCCTAACACAAGGAAAACGGTACCCCTAAGAGATCATGAATAAAAACGGACAAAAAAAACCCTATTACAATCTATTACACAAAAGCCCCAAAAGTGGGTAAGAAAAGAAATAACTAAAAGAGTGTGCCTATGCTGATTATTGTAACTCAAATATAAAAAAGGCCCCATATGGGGTTGTAAATGCCAATATCTGAAATATCTCACCACCACCTTAAATTATTCAAGTTTTGCGCTCTTTTCCTACGTTGAGATTGATCCATATTCATCAAAAGGTTATGCGACTCCATTCCAATCCTTATGGTCGAAAGTCCTATATCCCAAAAACATCACATCGATATCCAATCCATACTGACCTAGGAAGGCCGTTTGCCGAAAAGAATTATTGAAGGTGTTAGTGATTATGCGCCCGTGCCGCAAGGGGATCGACAACCGATTTTTTTTGTCTCTACACACGTGAGGACTTGAAAGTTGCTGCATAAGATTAACACATTGATTATTTTGTATCAAGTTTTTAAAAAATAATAATAATCTTAATATATTTCCACTTTGGTTGGATGGAATAATTGAAAAATAATTCACATAATTTATCAAAAATATCAATTGAAAAGTCAATGCAGTATTTGAAACTGTAAAAGTGGATATTTCTTTGGAATAATAAATAGCATAACGATACAATAATTATTGGATCATATAGAATTTAAAAGTAATTAATATGAAATTATTGGAAAAACATTGATAATAATATATATTATATAATAATGAATGAAAATATATTTTCAGAAATTAATGAATTAAAATAAATTAAAATACTTAAATTTGTTCAATAACTTAATTCTTAGTGTTTTAAAATTTTTATTTGTTACAAAAACAATTAGATGTTATGTTATTGAATTTGTACCGAACGCAAAATAACATTTTTAAATATTAAGATATTACATTTTGTTAATATATATTTTAATAATATAATTTAATTATTCTTTTTAGTTATTCTATCAAATAAAAGATAAATTGTGAAGCTATTAAAATTTGATATACAAATTAAATGTTGTTGTTTTTACGAGTAAATTAAATGATGGTTGAGGGGGTAAGTGTTACAAATAATACTTTAAGGTGGTAAGTGTTACATATGTTATAATTTAGAGGTAAAAAAAATATGGTACAATTTAATATGGTATAATGGCTGTAAAAAATAGAGGGATTTTTTTTAGTTTTTAATACTACAGGGCAGTAAATGCGACATTTTTTATACTACAGGGGTGCAAACTCTATTTTACTCATTTTCTTAAAATTAAGGATGGTTGTTTACTTTCTTCTATGCTACACTTGATTAATCTTAATTTCCCATATAATGATTGAGAAACAACATTATACATTTTATGCCAAATTTGTAATTATGAGGACTATTTTTTTTTAAGTTACGGAGGGATATCCAATGTATTAGTTATATATTACTTACACTTCCACGATACATATGGGGCAATGAATTTTCAATGAAATCTAACGCCCATTTAGAAAAGCAAACTATTCACATTATTATGCATGCATAAAACTATTTTTCTTTGGTTTAACTAATATTGCTCAACAACTTTACAGATATTAATCCCCTTCTATATCTTGTTCGTGTAACAAATTTGCATCTCGCTCACACCATTCTTCAAATGCCAAATAATATGGCGTCAACATATTATATATTTAGTACGACACGTGCAACGCACATGCACTTTTCTAGTACTTATAAAAGGAGGAATCCTATGGTGGTTTCTTCCCTTTTATGTAGAGACAAAAATACCCTTTGGCAAATTCAAACTTTCAAGGACAATTGAGTAATATAAACTGATTGTTAATTATTATAAATTAATATTATCTTATGATATTAAATAATTATATTATTAACTATTGTCAAATATAGTATAAATAAGTTTAAACTAATAAGGTCTATTTATGTAACAAAAAATCTAGATGCACGTACAATAGAATTACCAAAAAAAATAATACCAACAGGACATTTTAATATTAGTTTTAATTATCTTAACGTATATAGTTATCTAAAATATAATTAAAAGAAAACTCTTCATTTAAATAGTTAATATCAAATTTCTTCATTCGAAGAGAATTTTTATCACTCTCCGAATTTTGAGTAGCTATGTTTACTAATATCTATGTTTACTAATAAAAAAATAGTTTATAAAATTCACAATTTTATCAATGCCAATCAATAATTACTATAATATTTAAGATTAGAAGTACGAGTAATATAAATAAATAAATAATTAGTTTAGTTTATTTATAAAAATAAATTGTAATCTTTCATTAAGTAAATTTTTCATAATTCAGGAATACTCAATTATTATTAAGGAAAAACTATCTGATTCCTAATGATTGTTCAACTAATTCCTAATATATTGATTAATATTTAATTAATAGAAACTTTATTGAGATGGGAATTTGTATGGTCTCAAGTCTTTAATGTACATTCATAATACCCCAAACAATTTTTCTTTAAATAAAACGGCATAAAAGACAAAATAATATATATTTTTGTAATCTATTTTATGCTCTACACATACAAAAAATAAGGTTATCATACTCCACCAAGGCACCACCACCTACGACCATAAAAAATGTGGAGAATCAGACAGGAACCATCGGCGGCTACATAACATCTTACACCGATTTTTCAACCGATAGCTCTTCACATTTTGCGGTTTCAATAATGGTCAACGACGCCGATATACACGGTGAGGGGAATACATTTAATAATTATTAGATAAATTACGAGAAAACTTATGAGGTAAGGTCTAAATACAAAAATCCCCCTCATATTTGCGTGATTACAAAAAACCCCTGAGGTATGTTGTCGTCTTACACAGTCTCCCTACGGTATTACTTTTAACGAAATCTTTTTTATTCCATGGAATATTCATCTGAAAATGTCATTTTGGCCCTTGTTGGGTAATTGTAAGCATATTAATTACTTAGGAGGCAAAATATAATATATTAATAATAATAAAAAAAAAAACCATAGTTGCTTTTAATTTTAAAATTGTAATGAATTTATTGAATTTATAATTATTAAAAATAGAAAATATATATAAAAAAGAATTAAACATATCTTGTAAGATTAAAAGTTTTTATTTGTTTTGTATTTTTCTTGATTATAATTTTATAATTTGTTCAATAAAATCGATTTCACATATTTCGGAAAGATATTCATGTATTTCTTATTTAGGTTAAAAATGTTTTTATTATGTTTTAATAAATTTCTTATAATATTTCAATTTTAAACAAATAAAATGCAAAAAGTAAATATAAATATAAATAAGTTACAAAAAAAATATCATTTTATTCGTCAAAAGTAGCATCATAGAGGGGTGGCATGTGTAAGACGACAACATACCTTGGGGGGTTTTCGTACTTAAGCAAATATGGGGGGAATTTTATTAATTAAACATTACCTCTTAGGGTTTCTCGTAATTTATCATTTATTACTTTTTAAATAACATAAGGGTAAAATAGAAAAGATTTCTGATAATTTAATCTGCCAAACGCTGGTCAGAAGGTGATTTTTGTAATTACACAAACATGAGGTGGATTTTTTTAATTAGGCTTTACATCATGAGGGTTTTCATAATTTTCCCTAATTATTATAAAGTATACATGTAATACTTATTTATTAATTATTTTTTTATTTTACCTTTTTATGTTGGCTTCTATTTGTTATATATTCATTTCTTAGGTGGCTGATTTGACTTCAAATTTTCTAGATCACATAAGTATGTGTTGACAACAACATATAATAACACATGAGGCTAGACTCAAGTTGTAAATTTGGACGCAGGTTCTCGAGATTTCAATACTTACAATTTTAATCGATAAATTTGGTAAGTTTCCGTTATATTGTTTCTTCAATAATTGAGGATTTTTTTGATTCATTTTGGAAGGTTTACTTCCAGTTTGCACCCTCGAGATGTACCATTTTGCCACTTTACATCGCTACAAAAAAAAAATAATATCACGTTCACACCAACATATTTTAAGGCTAATGAAGACAATTTCATGTTTTAGTAGCATTTGTAAATGAAAATTTCTTTTACGTGATAAATAAAATTCAAAAATAAAATTATGATAAATAAATTACAATGTTTTTGTATATGTACCACTTTTTCGGAATTGGTAAAAAAATGATGATTTTTTTGTATGAAGCGATATTTTTTATGTAATTTGGTTAAAAATAGTTGAATGATGGAAAAGTAATAAACAAATTAACACTTTCTACACAGAAAATAAATATTTTTGTATGAGTGTAGGCACCAATGGTATTTTGATCTTTGCAACAGTAAATATTTTTGTGGTGGAAAGTGTCAAGTTAAATTGTTTAGTTCTTCTCCCCACCATTCAATCATTTTCTCACTAAATTACTTAAAAAAATTCCGCAGATTATACTTTTTTTTTTAGCTAAAACAATTGGGGTGCAATGTGAATGATTAATTGCCTTTTGAGAGTGCAAAATGCTATTAATATTTTCCGGGAGTGCAAAGTGCCGAATGCTATATTTGGAATGCCAAGTGGAATAATTAAGTCATTTCGAAAAGAGAAAAAATGAAATGAAGTTGTAAAATCATCACAAAATTTCAATTATTTTGGTTAACATGTTCAGGGTTTAGGGTTAACATATACATCACTGCAAATATTGTTAATTTAGTCATTTTCTTGAGTTACAATTTCAATTTTGTCTTTCTCGATTATGAATATGATCACATGTGTTGGGAATAGATGTTTTGTTGTGTTACATTATATTACAAAAAAAATGACAAAATTTGTATAACAATTAATCACGTCAGTGTAAAGCGCAATGATATTGATGACGCACAAAAAACTGTTATTTCACTCACGCGAAATTAAGCAAGAAAAGAAAAAAGGAAAAAAAGTTTTGGTGAATGGATCGATGAAATCCATGTTCTTGTAAACTTTTGAGATTTTTTCTTGCTTACTATGTGAATGAGAAGTCTTATAGACCTATAAATCAGGAAAATCAGTGTATCTGACTATGTTTCTTTTTCCAATTCCACATAATTTCGGTGGAGCACTTGAACAATTGACTTTCTTTCATATCTTTTAAAAAAATTCAACCCAGTCTCCAAATTGTAAGGTTATTGTTGAATAGGGAGATATATCCACAAATTACACTTTCACCCCTCAATTAGGATTTTCTTCATCGTTTCACCATTCTGCAGTTTTAAAGGGGTTTTTAGGTATTGTTGCAAAATTATTGTGATGTAATTTTTGGAATTCGCTTTAAGATTTGAAAAAAAAAATTAGATACAGAAAATAAAAAATAATTAGTGGAATCATGAATACAAATATAAATTATATGAATCTAAAAAAATGTTAAATTATAATATTAAACAAAGTTGAATTATAAATACCTTAGTTTTTAACAGTCAATGAATAATGTTTTCAAAAAGAAACATAATGACAATAATAATCTATCTATTCAAGAAAATATGATAGTGTTCAAAGAAAAAGTTGCAAGAAAAAACTAATACATATAAGAAGAAACGGGTAAATAACATTTTCCAATGATGATCAATGTGCAAATAAAAATCAAGATGAAAGAAAATAAAAAAGTATTAAATGGAATCTTGAATATAACTATACGTAAAAATTATGAATTTATACATATTATTAGGCCAAGTTTGACTAATAAATAATATCAATATACTCCAAATAAATTTGATATTTTAATTTGTATTATTATTTTGATCGAATAATATGCCAATAAAAAAAAACCCCGATTAAATAGACACAAGACGTGCAACGCACGTCCACCTTCCTAGTGTAACAAAAAGCATCATGCATGAGAGGACTCAACATACACATACCATAAGGGAAAACCACTTGGGTGGGCTTTACGTATGAAAGAATCCCAAACCTATGTTTTCTTTGCGGCCTACTGGGACATAGCGAAGAACGATGCCCGTGTCGTTATGAAGAGAACTTCACAGATCCAGGGGATAGTCTTCCATTTGGAAATTGTCTCCGTGCATCTACTACATGCGAGGAAGACTGATTCAAACTTCCTCTCCAAGCAAGAAATCCTAGTGGCACGAGTCTCACTGGGACCCCAAGAAAAGTCTCACAAACACGGCCACATATCTTTGATTTCCCATGCCATACTAATACTAATCCGCATCAACAGAAATCGCCAACGGGGAAAGAAAATACTATGTTAGTCGCCATAAAGGATATCGCCAACGGGGAAGGAAAATACTATGTTAGTCGCCATAAAGGATATGCAGCTTGTTAATAACGCAATCCAGCTATCGGGTAAGGAGGAACAACTCTAGGTACACGCAAGAAATTGGTAGTTCCTGACCATAAAAGGAAAAATAAACGGGCATCGACATCTTGAAGTGAGGATCCACTTAACGAGAAGAGACTGAACTTACAACTTATTGACGAGAATAATTCTTTAACGACGGAGACTCCGGTGGAGTAGTCCCACCGAACCCAATGAGTTGTCTATTTTGGAATTGTCAGTGGCTCGGGGCGCCTTTGACACTTCATACTCTCGGAGATATACTCCGAACTCATAGCCCCGATTTGGTGTTACTCTCGGAAATGAGATCTACACGACAAGCAATAGAACGTTTGAAAACCAGATGGAACATGTTTGGCGTAGCGGTGGAGAAAGTGGGCAGATCTGGAGGACTTGCTTTATTATGGAGGAAACATAGGCTGGTCAATTTGATTAGTTTTTCACGAAATCACGTAAACGTTGAGGTTAATCCGACAGATTGAAGCGGAAAATAGAGATTTACGGGTTTTTATGGTTTTCCCGAAAAATCTCAGCGGCAACGTTCGTGGGATCTTCTTTGTGGTCTCCGAAATCTCAATGAGTTACCTTGGGTTGTCGGAGGCGATTTCAATGAGGTTCTATGTAACTCCGAGAAAGTGGGCGGAAATCCGAAGCTCCCGAGCCAGATTGAGACCTTTCGGACTACCTTGGAGACGCGTGGCTTATTGGATTTGGGCTATAAGGGGACGCCTTTCACATGGTCTACCAATCGGCAACAACCCGACATTGTGAGAAGCCGCCTCGATTGAATTTGTGCCACCAACCCATGGATAGTTCAGGCTCCTAATGCACAAGTCACGCATCTCGAATACCCTGGTTCTGATCACTTACCGATTATTCTCAAACTTGACACCCCGTTTGGGATCGTTGATTGACGACGGGAAAAACCTTTTCGGTTTGAAGCTATATGGGCACGAACAGATGATTGTGAAGAGATCATTAAACAACAATGGGCAGCTGAATGTGGTTCCAGTCCTACCGAGGCGGTCCTTATGAAACAAGAGGGATGTATAATAGCATTAATGGAATGGAATCGTAACACAGTTACATCACCGCAACAACACATCAAAGAGATACTGAAGAAACTTCATTCCCTCTATATTGGACCCCAAACCAAGATCAACAAAGAGGAAACACTGAATTTGAAAGCGGAGTTGGAGCAATTGTATACCGATAATGATATGTATTGGAGACAAAGGAGTCGGGTGCAATGGATGAGAGATGGAAACCGTAATACAAGCTTTTTTCACGCGAAAGCTACCGAGAGACCACGCCAACCGTGTGGACCAAATCAAGGATAGTTCGGGTGAGTCATGAGTGGAAGCACTTACAGTGCAGGATCACAGTCATTTATCATTTGATGCTTTGATAGAAGAGACTTTGAGTCTGACTAATGCTTTTCGTCATGTTTCGTTTCAATTCATTAAACGTGCTGGAAATAGTCTAGCTCATGCTTTAGTTAAGTTGTATGATAGGTCCTGCTTGGAAGGGTCTTCTCTTCCCCCAAATTTGGCACAGTCTGCCAAATAATATGGTTATTTCACTGAAAAAAAAACAAAAAAAAAAAAAACAACCAGGGTGTGCATTTGATTTGTTTGTCGACTAAAATCGAACTATGACTCACTGTGAATCGGGTTAAAACCCAACTTTCCAGCAAAGGTAAAATTGGCTTAGAAAAAATACGCATTGAAGTTCTAGAAAGGGGGTGATTTTTTAGGCAAAAAAGTCGCTCTACACATGCCATTAATTTTGTAAGTGGCCGGTGAATAAAAAACAAGGATATCATTTTATTTCTAAAATAATACTAGCTATGATGTGATACTTGAAAAAATATAATATTATTCAGGAAAATATTTTGTTATTGCTAACTAATTAATAAGTCAATATGAAATTAACAATGCTAATTAATACACGCATAGATAGATTATAAAGTAGTATCTCTTCAACTATATTAGAATTATCACAAAAGAAACATAATATGGGCAAGTAGTACATAGAAAACTAACTTCTCAAACAGATACTCAATGAGATTGTTGATTGTGGAAGATTTGGTCGGAGGAAGAGGTGCATGGGTCGGTTTCATCGGCTGATCGACTCACTTTCGACCCTCTTCTGTTGGCCGATAACAGGTAATTAACAGACCCATATAGTTAGGCCGGTAATTTTAATCAACCCATATATAAATGAGTCGGTCGATGGTTTTCAGTTTATTCAAATAAAGCGGTTTTGTGTAATATCGGTCAACCGAATTTTTAAATAGTAAAAATTTGTTATAATTATTTAATTGATATTCTTATTTCATAATGTGAAAATTGTAGGCACCAGGATGGGATAAAATGATTAATTCTAAATTTGGATTTTAGCGATTTTGTGAAGACTTGAAAATAATATTTTTGAGTAGAGAAAGTAAAAGACTAGTGTTTTGTGGATGGAAAAATTATTTCTCTTTTTTTTCTTTTCTTTTTTTTTTCTTGCTTACAATCATCTCTAGCACCCCATATTTATAGTGAGGAGTACATTAATCTTCTAATAAATTACAAGACGACTCTTAGATTAACAACTCTTTTAATTCTAATTTATTACATAGGAAAATCAAAAGACAATTGTCTAGATACATCTAGACAATGGTGCTTCAAATTCACATTTATTCTAATATTCAGTACCCCACTTATTCCAACATGAATGTCCACTTCTTCCAATATTAAATTGCCACTAATTCCAATATTGAATTCACATTAAGTCCACTTATTCCAACATTGCCTCTCGTAAATTGAATTTGCTTTTGACTCCCAAACCTTCAACATTTTTCGAGAAAACGGGACCTCCAAGTGGCTTAGTGAAAATATCCGCAAGTTGTTCTTCACTTTTGAAATACTCAAGATTAAGTTCACCCTTATGAACAAGTTCCCTTAAGAAATGGAAACGAAGTCGAATGTGCTTTGTTCTTCCGTGAAGAACTGGATCTTTCGAGATAGAAATAGCCGAGCTATTATCACAAAAGAGAATTGTAGGCCCATCTTGCTTGGAACTCAAGGTTCCGAGAATTCCTCTCAACCACATAATTTGACATCCGGCAGAAGAAGCCGCGATGTACTCCGCTTCGGTTGTTGAAAGGGCCACGATTGGTTGTTTTTTCGAACTCCAAGAAATTGCTCCACCTCCAAGATTAAAAACTTAACCGGAAGTAATTTTAAAATCATCCACGCTTCACTATTTGTAAAACCAAGAAGTTTAACATAATATTTTTTCATAAAAAATACCATAATCAATGGTTCCTATGACATATCGAAGAATTCTTTTGGCCGCCTCCCAATGATTTGAATATGGCTTCTCCATAAACCTGCTAATCAAACTTACTCCAAACATGATATCGGGACGAGTGGCTGTAAGATACATCAAGTTTCCAATTAGCTTCGAAACATGGTTGTGTTCACCAATTTTCCTTCACCTTCTTTGCTTAATTTTAAGCCCGTGATGCAAGGAGTTGACACCGGATTTGAGTTCTCCATTTTGAACTTTTTCAAAATTTCTTTTGCATAATTTTCTTGAGAAATAAAAACTCCTCCTTTCGATTGTTCCACATTAATTCCAAGAAAATGATGCGATTCTCCTAGATCGGTCATTTCAACTCCTTCATGATAGAAGCTTTGAATTCCGCCAACATCTCAAAATCATCACCCGTGAAGATTAAGTCATCAACATAAAGACTCACCACCATAAAACCGCTGTTAGAATTCCTTTTGATGTAAAGAGTATGCTAAAAAAGAATACGATCAAAATCAAATTTAATGAAATAATCATTAATTCGATCATACCATGCACGGGGTGATTGCTTCAAGCCATAGAGAGCTTTCTTGAGTTTGTACACCTTTTCTTCCTCGCCTTTTTTAATAAATTCAGGAGGTTGCTCAAGATAAATTTCTTCTTGAAGAAAAAAATCCGTTCAAGAATGCTGATTTGGCATCCATTTGATACAATTTCCAACCATTTTGAGCCGCAAGAGAGATAATTAAGCGAATTGTATCAAGTCTTGAAACGGGAGCAAATACCTCATTGATGTCTTCTCCTTCTTCTTGCTTGTATCCTTTTGCAACAAGTCTCGCCTTGTATTTGTTGATGGAACCATCAATATTGGTTTTTGTTTTGAACACCCATTTCACACCAATAGGAGATTTGTGTGAAGGTAAAGGTGTGAGCTCCCAAGTTTCATTTTTTTTCCAATCGCCTTATCTCTTCTTTCATCGTTTGATTCCACTTTTCTTCTTTAGAGGCTTCTTCAAAAGAGATTGGATTCTCCCCGGCAAAGAATGCAAAGAAAATAGGATTTGTTGCATTCACCTCCTCCGTTTCATCATAGATTTCTTAACTCCTCATTTTTCTTGGCGGGGGTGATGGTGAATTTTGTGGAGACTCATTTTGACCATCATTTGGTTGCATTGCTTGAGAATCGCCTTCTTTGTCTCCAAGGGTCGGCCAAGTTAATGATTCTGAATTTTTTGAAAAATCATAAGAGAATTTTTCATCAAAACGAACATCTCGACTTATCACAATTTTTTTCGTTTGAGGATTGTAAAGCTTGTAAGCTTTTGACCGCTCACTATACCCAATGAAAAAGCATTTTTTGGCTTTATCGTCGAGCTTGGTCCTCATAGCATTTGGAATATGTGAATATGCAAGACAACCAAATGTTTTAAGATGACTAACATTTGGCTTCTTACCATACCACACCTCATTTGGAGTAGAATTCCCCAAGATCTTTGTCGGTCATTGGTTGATCAAGTAAACGGTATAAGCGACTGCTTCAGCCCAAAACTCCGATGGAATATTTTTCATTTTCAACATACAACGAACCATATCCATGATTGTTCGGTTTTTTCGCTCCGCCACACCATTTTTTTGTGGTGTATACCGGGCCGTCAATTCATGTCTAATCCCATGGATTCGACAAAATTCTTCAAATAAAGAAGATAAATATTCTCCACCACAATCACTCCTCAAATTTTTATTTTGAAACCGGAAAATTTCTCAACTTGGATTTTAAAATCCTTGAAGCATGAAAGGATTTCGGATTTTTCTTTCACAAAACAAGCATAAACTTTTCTTGTAAAATCATCAATAAATAACAAGAAATACCGACTACCACCGAGAGAGGGAACTTGAAATGGTCCACAAAGGTCACTATGAATGAGCTCCAATGGTGACATTGATTTCAAATTTGACTTGGAAGGAAATGGCTCTCGGTTTTGCTTCTGTTGGGGATCAGGCACGTTTACGCAGCGGAAAACAAAAATTTATATTTTACTTATATAAATAAACACGTGCACATTAATAACAATTAATTGCGTATCGCTTCCAATCACCGACAAACATGCTCGCATATATAATTAATTTAAATAACATAAATTAAATCATCATAGCATGCTCACAAAATGAAATTAAATAATAAACATGCTCAACGAACGATTCACATAAACACATAATCGAACATATAGATTCATGTGATTCAATAATCAATTAACATACATTAATCTCAATTAATATTAATTAATTAATATATGTATATTAATTAGGGAAAACGAGATGTTACCCTTGAAGCGTGAATAGAACGAAGACTCGAGAAGATAGCTAGCTGCTCTTCCCACTCCTACTGATCCAACCTCTTTTATGATCCGAAATTACAGGCCTGCTCTGACTTAATATCTCCATGGTTATATATTTTATTACCAATTCCTTCGGCGGTATTGTAGACCCATGAGTCTGAAAGCTTCTGTCAAACTTTCACGTCCATCCGATCATTGGTTGATTTGTGGCGAATGTTCTCGCTGGACTGCGCAGAAAATCCGAGAGCAGTTTTTCAGAATTGCCTTCTCGCATCACCGGCGCGTGGGGGTGCGTGGAGATGACCCTCGTGGCGGCGTTGGTGATAGAATAATCTTTCTCCTCTTAGGTTTCACCTCGTATATTCAATCCACTATCCACGCAACACTAGATACGTGATAGGCTAAGTACAACGAAGAAGAACGAAGGGAAAAGGAAGATGCCGATGCGGCGGCGACTGGCGGCGGCGCGACGGCTGGTGGCGGATGTAGGGTTTCGGCTGCAAGGTGGTCGGCTGACGGAGAGAGAGAGGCTAGGGTTTCAAGCTTGTGTTGTGTGTCTTTCACAAGACATATAAATCCTATTTATATGGTCATTGTGAAAACCCTAACAGGCCTTAAGTTGGGCTAGGCCCAACATCTTAAGTCTACTCTCTTTCTCGGCTCGTTTCTAACAAACGAATGCTCGTAAAAATATAAGAATTATATTTTGACGAAGAGCAAAAATTCTCGTCGATACGAGTACCACTTTGCAATTTTCCAATTTCCGAAATTGGAAACCCTAATTTAGGACTTGCCAAATCGGGAAACTTCCCAATATAGAAAGTTCACTAAATTTCCGTCGGATTCTTTTCCTCTACTTATTCTCATCCGTAATTGATAATTGCGAATGTTGGACTCAATCACATTGACTTCCAATTACACTAAGATTAACTAATTAATCTTAGCTCGTTGCATTAAGGATCTCAAGTACACGAGCAGTGTGACCCTCGATGGTTCAGGTATAAGTTAGCCGTGGGCCTGTTGGGTGCTAAATACCTAACACGCAAGTGCACGTATCGCAAACAAGTAGTAAAAGTGGACTCGTGAGAGTCGGATGTCGATCCCACATGGAATACGTAAATTATCTAATCCTAAGTACCAAATTCTAACAACTATGATTTTTATCCAGCCTACGCAAGTTTGTCGAATTAAATCAATTAAACAATTAAACTAATTAAGAAAGCAAAGAATCACGAGAAAATATCAATATAAAACGGATCTAGGATTTTATCTTCCCCCTATGCAAGAATTGCTCACCCAAAACCCCTCAATTATGAAATATATGATTCATGATTATTAACCCGAGACACTAATTTACTCATAACCCGCTGTCGCGTGTATTATGAGTCTATTATTCATAAACGATTCACTATATGTCTATGCAAACCAATTATAAATAAAGCATTAACTAACAAGTCTCGTAAATGGCTACCTAAGGTGATATATGTATGTCTACGACACCAATTGACACACTCATCACGTGAAAACTACTCGAAGGTTCTTATACTTACCGTCTAATTATCAAAATAGCTCTATCGAGTCAATCCCAATAATCACAGATAAAGCACATAAATTGATCAAGTTCATGCACTAACAATCATAACAAATATAAGAAATAATCATGAAATCATAATTGCATAATCTCAAGAAAACGGGTTCACCATCCCCACATAGGGTTCCAACAAAATCCTAGATTAAAAACTTAGCTACTCATAACGAAAAACATAATAAAAGTAATAAAAGTCATAGATTAAGAAAAGATAGGTAAAAGAAGAATTGCGATGAAGAGTTGTCAATTCTCCGTCTTCGATTCTTCGTTCTCTCGCTCCTCTCGCTCCAAGGTTGTGTCCAAAGTCCTTTGATTCGTGCTTGGTTTGGGCTTAAATAGATGTCCCAACTTGGTAGATGATTCTAGGTTTCCTTGTGTGTTTAAAAGTCCAAAATTGTCTCCAGCGTGACTTGGCACGGCCGCGCGAAAATCAGTGCAATTCTCGCACGGCCGCGCGAGAATCGCCGAAACCTTCTGCCCAATTTCTGCATTTGGCACGGCCGTCCCATTTTCTTCAGATTTTTGATTATTTCACTTTTGGCCCATATTTTCTCTAAAATTGCAGTTTTGACCGCAAACTTTTCCAATTCTTCAATTTATACCTAAAATACAATAAATCAACTTTTTAAGCACCAATTATCGTTAAATCACACTAAAAGCTCAAATAAAAAGGTACGATAAAGTATAAAAATATATACTTAACACACCCCCAAACTTGATCTTTTGTTTGTCCTCAAGCAAAAACTAGCAACTTTCACAGCAACACTCTCAACAAATGCCTCTCATCACATAGATTAATGGTCAACTTTCATTTTTTTCAGAACTTGCAATTATCATGACAATTCTCAAAAATTTACAAGCTCGTAATTCAAAGATACGTATTCACTTACCATTGCAAAAAACCACAAACCATGCTATCGCTTCAAGTATCCCATATTTGTACATTAAAATTGGAGAAAATTTATACTTACATAATAATATTCAACTCCAAAGACTCACCAAATTTCTTTACTCGGCTAGTATCAAATAATTGAGCTATTGGGATCATTGGGACTTTTTGGCTTTCAAATGTAGGGCTTTTTGGTTCGAGGTAGGAGATATGGGTATAGGTGGCTATGCTTCTTGAACTGAGGTGATTACGCCAAATTTTGATAGATAGGCGTTTGAAACAATGAATTCACCTCTAAGGACTTTAATAAACTCGATTCTTAAGAGTTCAAAAGTCTCCACTTTTGCTCTTAATACAATGGATCGAGCTTTCAAAACAATTCAACAACTAGTCCTTACTTCACCTTCTAGTCTCTTCTTCTTCTTTTTCTTTCTCTTTTTTTTTTTATTATTTTTTATTATTATTATTATTATTTTTTTTTTTTTCGAAGAAGAAGAAGGACCTTATAAAATTTTTTTCGACCGAACTCCAAGGGTTAATTTTTCAAAAATCTCCACTTATTCTACCTTATACACATTGGCTAAAAGAAAGAACACCGTTTCTCCAAGGCTCAATCAAGGTTCGAATGATAAAAATTTAAAGGTAGGCTTGAAAGGCTCAAACGGTTCAAAGATGGCCCAAATCACTTCCCAATTTACTCAACAATTTAATATTTCACTTTGTAAATTCATAAGACAAGTTCTAAAACCGAATAGCATATGATATAACATAAATTAACTCAAATTTTAAAAAACAAAACTTTCAACCAAAGCAACGCATAATTCGAGATTCCTAACAATGACTCCTTCTTACGACACTTTGAATCAAAAGCTCACCAAAATTCGATCAAAATCAAGATAAAACAAGCAATTTCATCATTAAACATCGACCATCTTTCATCATCATGATTCATCGAAGCATTTATCTCAAGCAATTTTTTTTTTTCGAAAGAAAAAACTAAAATAAAATAACTCAAATAAAAAAAAACTTAAGGCATGCAAACTAAAAAATTAAAGCACATAAAAACAAGTAATTTTCCACCCCCAAACTTAAAATTTACATTGCCCTCAATGTAATTAACACGAAGTTTAAGGATAGAATACACCTGAATAAGTCGTCTTGGCCGTCTCCGGTTTTCTCTCCACCCTCGCCTTTATTATGCTTATGTTGAGTTTCGCACGGCCGTATGAGATTTTGAACTATTTTCCGCACGGCCGTGCGAAACTTGAATTCTGGGCAGTAGCCTATTGTTTCTCGGACGGCCGTGCGAGAATTCAGTGTAAATTGCGCACGGCCGCGCCCCTTCACAATTTTGGGCAGTAGCCTCTCTGATTTTCCACACGGCCGTGCTGGATTCAAGCCTTTTTTGGTGCGGCCGTGTGAACTGCAAAATTGCGATTTTTGGTCCTAAAAATTAAAACATGTTTAACTTATTAGCTTGCATGCTTATAAAATAAATAAACAAAATAAAACAAGAAAAATAAATAAAATAAAATAAAATAAAATAAAACGAAAATCTCGGGTTGCCTCCCGAGAAGCGCTAAGTTTATAGTCTTCAGCCAGACTTTGTTCTTGCTCTTCAATTCCTTAGCTTTTGAACCCATCTCCTTACTTCCTTTTGGAGAAAGTCTTGAATAAATGGGTTGATGCGATTCTTCTTTCGACTGGTTCGCTTAGGAATGCCCTTGAATTTATTCTTCTTGATGTCATGAGGCTTGCCAACATCGTCTTTTATCACGGTGTTTTGAGTAGGTGTTGTAACAAACTCAACCTTTTTCTTTTGTTCTCCTACATGCACATTAGTATCCACAAAATTCTTTAAATCATGTAATTTAACAGGAAAAAGTTTAGAATCACTTACCTCATCAAGAAGATAACATCCATTAGCCGTAATAGGCTGTTCATCCACCCGGTACACCTTGAAGATCACTGTTTCGTCCCCCACACTCATTCTTAGCTCTCTCTTCCCTACATCAATAATTGACCTACCGGTTTCTAAGAAGGGGCGTCCTAAGATAAGGGGAATATTTTCATCTTCCTCTATGTCTAGTACTAGAAAATCGGCCGGGAGTATGAACTTATCTACTTTGACCAATACATCCTCCACTATACCTAAATGGTGAGTAAAAGATCTATCGGCTAGCTGCAAGGTCACGGAAGTGGGCTTAATTTCTCCTAAATTCAATTTCTCATAAATTGATAAAGGCATTAAATTTACGCTCGCCCCTTGATCACACAATGCCCGCCCAAAATACCTTGTACCTATTGTGCATGGAATGGTACAACTCCCCGGATCTCTAAGCTTCGGTGGAATTTTATTTGCAAGGATAGCACTACTTTGCTCATTTAAGTCTATTATTGCTGCACACTCCGGAAGCCTCATCTTCTTCGATACAAGTTCTTTTATAAACTTAACCCAATTCGGCATATGCTTAAGTGCCTCAACAAAAGGAATATTAACATGCAACTTTTTAAGATAATCCAAAAATAACTGAAATTGCATATCAAGCTTGGACTTTTGAAAACGTTGAGGGAAGGGTACCTTGGGAGTAGATTCACTTACTGCGATCTTTGTGTTGCTTGGCCCGACCTCGGTCTTTTCTTTGGGCTCCTCTACAATAGACGGTGGTGCAACGGACTTTTTAGGACCTTCCTCTAACTGCCTCCCATTTCGCAAAGTTACTGCATTGCACTGCTCAATGTTGCTCTTTCGAGGATCTTCTGTATTCGACGGCAGTGCTCCCGACGGCCTCGCGTTTAGTTGGGTTGCAAGTTGACCCATTTGTGTCTCAAGGTTCCGAATGGATGCTTGAGTCGACGTCATGAATTTTGCTAAGATGTCAGCGAGGTCAACTCCTTGGGGTGGAGCTTGAGGCGGATTTTGGAATCCGGGAGCTGGCCTTTGTCCTTGCTGATTTCCTCCCCATCCAAAGTTGGGGTGATCTTTCCATCCCGGATTATAAGTGTTGGAGTACGGGTTCCTCTGTTGTCGATTGGTGTCATTCACGTAATTTAGAGACTCCGTTTCTTCTAAGCACCGGTCGGGACCTTGGACTGCATGGACTTGCTGAGTCTGCAAAGCTGCTACTTGTTTTGATAGCTTCTCTAATTGGGCAGTGATTGCTGTGACCCCGTCTAACTCCAAAATTCCTCCCGTCTTAACGGCTCCACTATTTGACCGGTCCGATGCCCGCATGTATTTGTTCCTTGCGATCCGCTCCAAAAGTTCGTAAGCTTCGTCATAGGTCAAGCTCATGAACATACCGCCAGCTGCTGAATCGAGCACCGTTCTCGAATTATCTTGCAATCCATCATAGAATATTTGCAGTTGGCGCCACTCTTGAAGTCCGTGATTCGGGAACCTCCGAATTAATTGTTTGAACCGCTCCCACGTCTCGAATAATGCTTCACCGGCTTCTTGTATGAAGTTTTGTATTTCTCTCCGGATTCTCTCAGTTTTTGTTGGGGAGTTGTATGTGTTCATGAAAAGTTGTGCTAGCTGGGGCCAAGACGAGATGGAGTGTGGTGCACGAGTTTGTAACCACTCTCGGGCTGCTCCTTGTAAAGAGTGCTTGAACAGGCGGAGTTGCAGTGCTTCAGGAGATACGCCGTTCATCTTATGCGAATCACACGTTTCGAGAAAATTGACCAAGTGGAGATGCGGATCTTCGTGAGCTAATCCGCTGAACAACCCATTGTTTTGGAGCATAGTAAGGAGTCCCGCTCGAATTTCGAAATTGTTGGCTTCAATGGGGGGCTGCTGGATGCTTGATTGAAACCCATTGAGTGTTGGAACGGTGTACTCATGCAATGCTCGTTGACGAGGTAGTGGATTAATTAGTTGAAGTTGCTCTTGCTCATTGACGATATTTCCTGCCGCATTCGGTATGCGCCCTTGGTCATCTCCCCTACGATTATTCTCTTCTTCCATTCGCATAAAAAGTACCTAAACAAAAATAATAAAAATAAAATAAGCAACGAAAATAATTAAATAAAATAAATAAAACGGCTGAAGTAAAAAAAATTGCTCAAATTTAATATTAGGATAAATAGATAATTTAGCCGTATTCCCCGGCAACGGCGCCAAAAACTTGTTGGGTGCTAAATACCTAACACGCAAGTGCACGTATCGCAAACAAGTAGTAAAAGTAGACTCGTGAGAGTCGGATGTCGATCCCACAGGGAATACGTAAATTATCTAATCCTAAGTACCAAATTCTAACAACTATGATTTTTATCCAGCCTACGCAAGTTTGTCGAATTAAATCAATTAAACAATTAAACTAATTAAGAAAGCAAAGAATCACGAGAAAATATCAATATAAAACGGATCTAGGATTTTATCTTCCCCCTATGCAAGAATTGCTCACCCAAAACCCCTCAATTATGAAATATATGATTCATGATTATTAACCCGAGACACTAATTTACTCATAACCCGCTGTCGCGTGTATTATGAGTCTATTATTCATAAACGATTCACTATATGTCTATGCAAACCAATTATAAATAAAGCATTAACTAACAAGTCTCGTAAATGGCTACCTAAGGTGATATCTGTATGTCTACGACACCACATGCAATTGACACACTCATCCGGTGAAAACTACTCGAAGGTTCTTATACTTACCGTCTAATTATCAAAATAGCTCTGTCGAGTCAATCCCAATAATCACAGATAAAGCACATAAATTGATCAAGTTCATGCACTAACAATCATAACAAGTATAAGAAATAATCATAAAATCATAATTGCATAATCTCAAGAAAACGGGTTCACCATCCCCACATAGGGTTCCAACAAAATCCTAGATTAAAAACTTAGCTACTCATAACGAAAAACATAATAAAAGTAATAAAAGTCATAGATTAAGAAAAGATAGGTAAAAGAAGAATTGCGATGAAGAGTTGTCAATTCTCCGTCTTCGATTCTTCGTTCTCTCGCTCCTCTCGCTCCAAGGTTGTGTCCAAAGTCCTTTGATTCGTGCTTGGTTTGGGCTTAAATAGATGTCCCAACTTGGTAGATGATTCTAGGTTTCCTTGTGTGTTTAAAAGTCCAAAATTGTCTCCAGCGTGACTTGGCACGGCCGCGCGAAAATCAGTGCAATTCTCGCACGGCCGCGCGAGAATCGCCGAAACCTTCTGCCCAATTTCTGCATTTGGCACGGCCATCCCATTTTCTTCAGGTTTTTGATTATTTCACTTTTGGCCCATATTTTCTCCAAAATTACAGTTTTGACCCCAAACTTTTCCAATTCTTCAATTTATACCTAAAATACAATAAATCAACTTTTTAAGCACCAATTATCGTTAAATCACACTAAAAGCTCAAATAAAAAGGTACGATAAAGTATAAAAATATATACTTAACAGGGCCCACAACCCATTGTGGTTTAAACTCGTCCCTAGAGTTATATTTAAGTTGAAGCTAGTTTCAACTTAACTACCCAATGAATCAAGATTGGCGTCTAGCAACTACGCGTCATGATTCTCTAGATACAAATGAAGTGCCTGCAAAAACCGTGTGATATAGTTAACGTACAGTACGATCCCTACGATACATATATCCCGATTGAACTAGAGGCATTGGTTCATCGAGACCTCTTTATAAGTTCAATAACTGTGTGGACGTTTTTGATTATATAATCCGTTCGTGTTTGACTTAGAGAAACGCATTTCTCTAATCACGACACTTTCAGCTGTGGCCATAGACTTCATGGATTATAAATCGCAAGAACACACAGAATAGCCATGACTGATCAAGCGATCGAATCCCCTACTACAATGCACAGACCTCCCACTAGATTTCGGATTGTACGAACACTGGCCCTTGGGGCGGTCCTCGGTGGAACTCAGGGACAGGTCACGATACAGCTGGTCCTCTAGTGAAGTCACGGTGATGTTTGGGTCTTAAGGATTAATGGTGTACAACTATATGATTGAAACCTCTACTCGATTATTGTGAACCACTTAGAGATCTCTAGATTGAGGGAGTTCAGTGAACTCATAAACTTACTTATGAGCACCCACTTATGTATGCCGATGTCACAATACTGTTGACTGATGAGACGCAGTACACATACACTAAGTGCTAGTCTCGAATGGGAAATGCCGATATCCTCATTAGTGGCGTAACACGTTGACTAGGAACCACATTTAGCAGTTACTATACTTAAATAAATAATCTCACGATTCTACTAGATCTATTTATAGTAATTAAGTAACTGTAAGGACTATATCTATGCTTATGCAAGGGACAAAGATATAGAATGCCAAAGGGGGTATTTATCATTAATACGAAATAGATTATTTACGAGTAGCGTGAGAAAACACAACAATTAGTTGGCTCTTCGGTCACCTACTCTAACAACTTCCCCAATTGGCATTCTTCACAAATTTCGTCCATAGCTTTAATATTCGGCAATCCTTGAACAATTTCCTTGTTTGATAACTCCTTCAAACTTTGGAAATTAAGACGCCCGAACCGGTGATGCCACAAACTTTGAAACATCGTCCTTCACAGTTAAATGGCAAAAGGCTTCAAAATTATCAGGTTTGATCGGAAAAATATTATTTCCGTTCATACCGATATTTGCAATGTGTTGATCCTTCTTTTTCAAAATGCAAGTGAAGTTGTCGAAAAACGTGTTGATGTTGGGATGTGAAGCTCAGGAATCAATAAAAATTCGCAAGAGGTTCTAGATTAGCCGGTTTTAATTTTATTAACATGATTTGATTAGATTCGTTTAAAGCGGAATAAATCTAATCTAGAAACTTACAATTTTCGCGAGCAGATTTGTTTCTATCTTCGGCGCACGAACAAGGATCCACACCAAGCCTTCAATCCTCGAAAAACTGATGTCCAGAAATTCACAACCTTCTTCCTTCACCAATATCTCCGAGATGGTTGATTGGATTAATAAACCCTTTGGTCGGATTATATTACTATGGGTTAGAAAGGAACTGTATAAGTTTCAAACCTATCGGACGAACGGTTGATTTATGGCGATTTTCTTCGCAGGACTGCTCAGCCAATTCGGGAATAAATGTTTGCTCTAAAAACCTATAATCTTCTATTCTATATCCCGGATTAATAATTCTTCTACAAGGGTGAACTTGTACTTGAAGAAATCTAAATCTATAATCGAGAAACTTAGAGAGAAAAGAAAAACAGAAAAATATTTGCTCTCCAACGTGAAATAGGCGTGTAGAATTATTCATCCCTCTCATCAACCTAATCTCTATTATATATAGCACAAGGAATTAGAGTCACACATAGAGAGGATTACATGGAAACAAATCCCACTCCTTCTATAACTCTATATAGTCGAAAATTGCAATCCAATGGGGAGTCAATTTTCGGCTACATTAATTGCAATATATAATATTGGTTGAACTTTATTTTGTCGATTAATTAGAAAATCCATTGGGCTACAATAGGGACTAAAGGAGAAAATATAAATAGGGCAACTAATAATTAATTAAATCCAAACTCTTAAAAGAATTCATTTAATTAATCATAAAATAATTATTTATTTTCCACTACCAAATAATTATTAAACTCCCCTTCATATTCTCAAATATTACATTCGAGCTCCGGTCGATCATTACTTAGATTCTCCCCCACATTAAGATATCTTATAACCACCAAATAATTTATTCACTGCTAAATAAATTAAATGGTTTCTTTTCATGATTCTTACCCGGTTAACTTATTTGAGTATGCCGGATACGAAATCCACCTGGCCAGGACTTGGCATAAACAAATATTATAAGCTACTCAAGGGTTATTATCAATCCCATATTTCAGAGATGTGGATTCATTTCGATAATTAATTTCCACCTATTAATTCTTAATGTCTCTACCCAACGCATCGGGGGCCATTTGACTCAATATAGGAATCTCTCCCATTGTGACATCAAAGTAGAGATCATCAATTAAATATGTACGTTAATTATCTAGGGATTAAGTGAGTAAGTAATTTACTGTCAACTAGAAATAATATAGTTTCATTTATGAACAGTCATGAAACAATTATTTCACTTTGTCCGGTTCAACACATGCCGGGTGTGCTAGCACAATAAGTTAAAACAATAACTACAAAAGTTATTTTATGTTTACTGTGATCAAGACCAATCACTTAAATATTGTGCTACAATCTTTTACCAATGGATAGTCCATTTTCATGCTAGATTGTGAACGTTTATCTTTATATTCTAAACGAACTTTCAAAATGATATTTTTGTGCGCCGTAGCACACCATTTCGAATACTATTAGAATATTAGACTTATGATTTTAATTAATTGACAAACAATCAATTAAATGCATTGAATACCCTAGTGCAGATTCTCATAAAATGATAATATACAATTTTATTAATTCAATAATAAAAATGTAGCTAAAAACGAGCCTTTTAGTCTACTATCCTAATAATCGCCCACTTAGACTCAAAGACTTGCAGCTCAACATCTCTAACCCTTCCACAGAACAAATCTATGGGGATATCATCCGATGTAAAAGCATAAACTGTATATCTAGCAGAATATGCATTCGCAGGATTGCATAAACCTCCCACTATATGTTTTCACTTCTTAGAATAATAAATCTCCCACAGTGATAACATGCTAAAGAAAAATTACTATACTCGACCATTAATTATTGAGTCGTACCAAGACTATCCGCCTAGTAAACTAGTATATAATCTTGTATCCTTGAATACTTAAGAATATACTTTACCGCAGTCTAACATACTAGCCTCAAAATAAATTCACATTTGCTAACTATGCAAGATGCAAAGCAAGATTTGAATTTAATTATTTACTATAGCATATGCAAGGCTTCTTTACAACAAGAACTGCCTTCAACATCTCTATCGCATTTCGTGTTCAAAGACACTAACTTCAACATCTCTATCGCATTTCGTGTTCAAAGACACTAATTTCTCGATAGAGCGACTCCATGCCTGAAAGAAACAATTCTTTCTTTGGAATTCATACATGCTAAATTTGGAAAGTATTTAAATCAATATAACTTGTATGTGACAACTTAATGTCCTATTTCATAGATCCTATAAAATGATCCATACGACATAACTAGTTTCACTCAAGTTATCCATATTGATTTGACTCGAGAAACAATACCCTTACCTAAATAATTTCCAAATCATTTTCTAAAAGGAAATTATTATCTAATACGTCTTTTAAGGCTTTCACCGCGCTTTCGTTACAAAATGTGATACATCTAGATTCCTAATCAAAATCAAAACAGTGATTCTATAATCAATCTAAATATCACATGATATGCGCACTTTGCCTAAATTCGTAAATGAATTTATTAAGTTTCCATTCCAATGCATATGGCACTAAGCTAAAATCCATTTAATTTGCATCGTGAAATGCACTCGTCAAGAGATACGACATCTTGACATCCATCCATCTACCAACTTTAATACAAGGCAGTGATAGATTTTAGGAATTTCAATAGACTGGAGTGTGGCTACTAGCTAGAAAGTTTCCTCGTAGTCGATCCATTTCTTTCCGACAGAACCTTCTTACTTTAACCCTAACCTTTTAAAAAGGTTTTCACTTTTCTCAGTCTAATCATTTCCACTTTGGATTTTTATAGCACTAAGCCAATTTCTTGCATCTATAGAAATGGGCGTTGATTCATAGTTCTAGGAAGGAATTATATGTTTATCAAGAATCTTGTTATCACTAACATTCTATAAACATAGAATCTTACGATTTCATTATGAATCCTCCCACTAGGATAAATCACCCTAAATGTAACACTAGTAACTTAAATTCCTCCCACTGGAAAGTGGCATTGGAATTTCTATACTAGAATACAAGCGACACTCTTAACGTATTTAGGGTGTACTAGAAGATTAAGACGATCAAACTTCCTTAAAACTTAGTCATTAGGCTATGTAGTCCAAAACATGATCTTCCTTTAAGAATCTAACATTGATACAAATCAATGTTTTCTTAACTCTAGGAATCAAAATGGACCACTATTATTTTTCTCTTACTATTCCATACAAGAGACATTTATTTCTAACTTAGCTTTTACCAACCGTGTTCTCCCGAGGCATAAATGCTAACTGACTCCAGTTCCGAATACTGCACCGATTGTACGTTTAAACAATCTTTAATTCAGCAAGAGTCATTGGATACTAACTTAGAAGATCTTAAGTTCTTAAATAAATAACCGTCTCAAATGTATATATATTAGAAAAATAATAATACTCAATAAATCAGTATAGATTAGACCGTCTTCAATAAGTAATAATTATTTTCGTCGCTAAATTATATTCTATTGTGGTTCAATTTGGTACAAACATATGTAGGACAAATCCCTAGTTTAGCCAAAATGTTCAATAACTTATACCCATAAAGCTTCGCCATATCAAATGACTTGATATATTTATTCAAATGCTTATCTGTCACGGTCTTCAATTTCTTTAAGACCTCGGATGTATGTCGCATAATATGAATATATCTATGTCTCGAAATATCATCAATAAATGAGATGAACTACTCAAAACTACTTTAACTTGGGTATTTGTAGGTCCACAAACTATAGAATAAAATAAATCCAAAAATTATTTGATCTTATTTACACTAGGCCCATCAACCTGCACATGTTCCTTTTACTTTCAAAATAAAATTCTTAGACTGGCAGTGCCTTCACTTTTCATGAACCGTAAAGGCCCATCGTAAATCAGTCTCAAAATTTTATTCAAAGTAAAATTCAACCTCTTGTAAATATCAAATAATCATGCCATGGATGCAATACGAATATATATATATATATATATATATATACTCTATTGAGGTTAATTAATAGTGTTATTAATTGAATATAATGAGCTAATTGCATATAACCCCTGTGTAATTTCGAATGGCCAAAAACACCCGTGTGTTAAAAAAATTAGCAAAAACCTCCCTATATTTTGTTTTGCAAAGTACACTGCCCCTTACATTTAAATTGGGTGTTGACTTACATGAAATGACGAAACCACCCATAGTTAGAACAAACCAAATACCCCACGGTAGAACACAAAAAATCGGGAAAAAACAAAAAGGAAAGTTTGAAAAAAATACACTTTGGGGGCGGCAATGGAGTTGAAGATGACTGACCACCTCAAGAACAAAGAAAAAAGGGAAGATAACTCTTGTTAGTTCTGACACAAATTTTCTGGTTGTTAAATTTCATTTGGCCTCTTTGTATTGTGGGAAAAATAGGAAAATAAAGAGAGAAAAAAAAAAAAAAAAAAAAAAAAAAAAAAAAAAAAAAAAAAGAACTGGTGGATCTGACAGAAGGAAGAGCACGAGGGAATAGGCCATTGTTTAGAGTTATGAGGCTGAAGAAGTTTATTGTGTCTGTTCAAGCTCCTCTCCAAGTTCTCTAATGGTGGGTCTTACACACATACACACACACACACACAAATATACGGTATGTAATAGAATTGCAAATGCATTTCATTTTTTGCTTGAATTGAATTTCAGCTTCCCTTTTGTTTGTTGATTCGTAATGGATTATTTGATGGCGGGGGAAACTATTGATGGCTGTAGGTGTGTGGGGGAGAAGAAAATTCTTGTTTTGGGGTGTGGTTTTGGGTTGATTGGGGAAGATGGCTTTTTAGAAATATTGGGGATTGAATTGAAAATTTTGAGAACTTCATTTTGGGCCTGATTAAAATTATGGGGTGAATTTATAATTTTTTAAATTTCTAATTTAAAGGGTATTTGAGTCTTTTCACGTCAAAAAATGCACACCCATTCGCACATTTCGCGCGTGCTACACACGTTCGGCTAGCAGGGGCCTTATTGCCTTTGACTAATTTTCATAGGGGGGTATTTGCTAATTTTGTTAACACAAGGTGTTTTTCAGCAATTCAAGATTACACAAGGGTGGTTTTTGCAAAAAACCCTGAAAAAGATTTCAGTATATTTATTATCAATCAATGTGTCTAAATAAAAAATTGTTTATTTTCCACAATGACCAAGTCATTATTAAATAAACAAACTATTTATTTCGAACCATCCTATAAAAGAAAAATAAATTCCTTCTATTTGGAAGACACAAAATGATAATCTCCAAATATAGAAACCTATTTCCGATTTGAACATACTTCAATGTTACTATTATTATAGATGTCACGTGAGTGACAAGAAGTCTAATTACTAGCTGATGATTGACAGATTGACCGAATATGACCTCTAAAAGTGTCTTCTTCGATCTTCAGAGGAGCGTAAACTCTATTTGAATTCCCCATAATAATTTCAATAGAAAAGATCATTTTCTTATTCACTTGAAAATATTAAAATTCAATAGATTTCTTAAGTTGATCGCGGTTTCCCACTGATCTTGGTTTCTAAGAATTCATGAACTGTCAAAAGACGTTTAGTCTTTCGATCATGAAGACTAACCAATAATCCAAATAAATATGCATGTATTCAAGAGGCTTTTAATATGGCTACAAATAAAACCACAATTCTAAATTTCACACGTTACTAAGAAATTCACTATTATATTATTTTGTACTTGCCATGGGCTCATTGTAGTGTTTCTATATATTGAACCAAAATTCAATATATAACACCGAACCAATTAATCGTCCTAAGAAAATAAATGAAGAACTAAATTTTCTTCCAAAAATTCACTTCATTTATTAACTCACGAATTTCCTCAATTAAAATACATATTTTAATTTCCTCAATCGAAAGGCAATACTTAATATATTATTATAAGTTGATTAATCCTAGCAAAGTGAGTCTACAAAGTGGATCTAAGGAATATATCATTAATTGCTAGAGAATCAAGCAAACATATTTAAACTGTCAAGAAGGGCATCCTTAAGAACTCTAGATTGTCACTTAAAATGGCTCCCTCAAGCTAAATTTTGAAATCAACCGACAATCCATCACTATAAGGAACCGGTAGGCTACGGAGTGTAGATAGACTACAAGTTTTCAATAGATAGACATGTAAAACATCTTTAATTTTCTTATCATTCCAATTCGGCGGTCTTGGAAATAAAATTAAATAGTCGGCTACTTTGGTCCAATAAAATATAACAGGGACTTCGGAGTGAAGTATAGTTATAATTATATTTTATTGTTAAGTGTTTAACCATCAAGTCATCTTTAAATCAATTGTTCTATGATATCCGTCGACTCGGAGTGAGACAAATATATCACTACAATTTCTTTAATAATTATCCGTTAGGAGACTTTTCTAGATAATTATATAATTAAAAGTGCCCGGAGTGGGAGCGAAAATCGATAAATCTCCTTTCTCAGAATTAATTAATTTATCTTAAAGCCTATGATGGAGACCTTAGTATTTATACGTAATAAAATCCCCGATACACTTAATATTTTTAAAAATATTTTTCATGAGGGAATCTATGAAAATAATTACCATGCTCAATTTCTAGATTCTCTAATTATATGTCATAGGACTATCAATTAATTTTAAATTGATTATTCTATGATATCTATTTTCCACCAAATGGAGAAAATAATGTATCACTATAATCAATTCGAAATTATCCGTCAGGAGACTCTTCTAGATAAGTCTATAATTAAAAGTGCCCGTAGTGGGAGCGAAATTCGATAAATCTCCTTTCTCACGATGATGATGTCCAATATAATTAATTTAGAAATACTATGGGCATTTATTGAGTGTGCTCAATTTCTATGGTCTTTAATTATATGCCATTAGACTATCAATTAACTTTGAATTGATTATTCTATGATGTGGTCATTACAAATAAGTCCATCAATGGGTACTTATTCATAAAGAGATCCAGACAAAAAACTCATTTACCAATAAGTCCACACATGGTCCAGATTTTTGTAAAGGACTAAAATAACCCCTTATACTTTAATATGCTCTAATTTCATCATTACCTTAGTTTAACCTCAATTTGACCCCAAATTTTATAAATTATTCAATTTTGAACCAAAACTTTTTTTTGTTCAAAAAAATTATTTTTTTCAAAAACTTTTTTTTCCCGCCGGATTTCGGCATTGACTTTCCAATTTTTTTTTCTTCCGGATTTTTTCGCCGGTTTCCGGCGTTGACTTTTTTGATTTTTTTTTTCTTCTATTCTTTCTTTCCTTAACATTTTTTTTTCATTTAAACAGCAATATTGCTGTGATTGACAATAATATTAACTATATTACTGTTAAACACAGTAATATTGCTATATTAATCTCTAGCACAGTAATATTAACACAACAAAACTCAATATTATTGTGTAATAGAGTAATATTACTATGTTGACCGTTCAATAAATGTAAACATAATAAAAACCAAAAGAATTAATATTACTGTGAGTGACAGTAATATTATTATAACAACAGTAATATTACCGTCAACCACAGAAATATTACAATAATAGACAGTAATATTATTACGTTACTCCGTGAATAACTCAAACAAACAAAAAAATCCAAACAAAATGATAATATTGATGTGGTTGACAGCAATATTACTATAACAACAGTAATATTACCGTCAACCACAGTAATATTATTGTGTTTACAATAATATTACAATAATAGACAGTAATAGTATTACGTTACTCCGAGAATAACTCAAACAAAACAAAAACCCAAAAAAATAATAATATTGATGTTGTTGACTGTAATATTATTGTGTTTACAGTTATTTTACTGTCAATGACAGTAATATAATTACGTTGACATGTCAACAAGTCAAACAAAATAAAAAAAAAACAACAAAAAATAAAAAATAATAATATTACATTAATTTACTGTCAACGACAACACAATTACATAAATGTATTGTCAACGACAGTACAATTACGTTAATTAACTGTCATTACAGTATAATTACGTTAATTTACTGTCATTACAGTATAATTACGTTAATTTACTGTCAGTGACAGCACAATTACGGTCAACGTTTAGCGGCGGACATAAAATAAAAAAAAAAAAAACCCTCCAAAAAACACTAAAAAAAATCAACGCCGGAAACCGGCGAAAAAATCCGGAAAAAAGAAAGAAATAAAAAATAAAAAAAAAATCGAAAAGTCAACGCCGGAATCCGGCGGCAAAAAAAAAAATTTGAAAAAAAAAAGTTTTTGAAAAAAAAAAGTCAAAATTGAATTTTGTGGTCAAAATTGGATTTTTGTGGACAAAATTGATTAAATTTGGGTTACAATTAAGAATTGGGGATAAAGGGTTGGGGGTAATATAGGCATATACATGAATGTTTCCTTTATTTATAGTAAATATTAAAGGGATGGACTTATTGGTGAAAGAGATATATCCCCTAAACCTAGAATAATAAAGATGCTTAGTTGGGGACTTATGCACAAAAACCCCTTCTATGATATCTATTTTCCACCACATGGAGAAAATAATATATCACTATAAACAATTCCAAATTATCTGTTAGGAGATTTTTCTAGATAATGTCTACAATTAATTATGTCCGGAGTAGGAGCGAAATTCGATAAATCTCCTTTCTCATAATCAATTATATTCTCTAAAATCTATGACGATGTCCAATATAATTAATCATAGAAATACTATGGGCACCTATTGAGTGTGTTCTATTTCTATGTTCTCTAGTTCTATATATCATGGGATCCTATTAATACACAAATTAATCAACCTATATAACAAACATAGAAAAACTACGAATCATGATAAATTTATCATGTTCAACAGAGTCATCTATGTTATTTAATTATAATCCATGGTATTACATAAAAACATATTTATAACCAAATATAATACACATAGATGAACATGAATATAATAAATTAAATGCAAATCTATGCATGTCCAAATTTCATGTTGTCCAATTATATGTCATGGGTATCACTTAAACAAATTAAACCCAAATATAATAAACATGAATAATGCATGCAATCATGCTTATAACAAATATAAGCACACATCAACCAGAAAAATATTAAATAAAACAATTTAATTTTTCCGCTATTATAGTTAAGTTGGGACTCCCGGATTTAGACTCCTTAAAATTAGGAAGTCCAAAAGTCCCCGTAAACTCTAGAATTCTCAAATTCCAGGCTGCCCGCTGCCCAGTGTCGAGACCCCGTGCGGTTGATAATTCTGGTGTTGTCCTGGAATTTCCAGCCTTGTTCTGAAATTTATATCTCTATCTGGGTAACTCCGATTCACGATCCGAACGGTCCGTTTCTACACCAAAGAGTTATGAACCTCCAGAAAAAAATTCAGCTCGGTCCGACGGTGGATTAGGCCGTGATAACAGAAACGACACAATCGTGCAGACAATTCCGAGAACAAAAACTGCTCTATTCTATCTATGTAATTTCTATCTAAAACTCGTCTAGAAAAATTACAAAAAATAAAAATATCGTAGGCACACGATCTTCCATCAATATCTCGCGATGGAAATTAAAACCGACAAGTAACCACTCACGAGACAGTGGTCTCCATTCACATAAAACATAAATAAAACATTCATAACCATAATAGCGGATTTTCTATTCTGCAAAACAAAGTCAGAAACAAAACGCTACATGCAACATATGAATTTTCCATTTCATGAAACTTTGGACAACATGGTGAACCTCAAACGAATTAATCAAAGAAGCTCTGATACCAATTGTTGGGATGTGAAGCTCAGGATTCAATGAAAATTCACAACAGGTTCTAGATTAGCCGGTTTTAATTTTATTAACATGCTTTGATTAGATTCGTTTAAAGCGGAATAAATCTAATCTAGTAACTTACAATTTTCGCGAGCAGATTCATTTCTATCTTCGGCGCACGAACGAGGATTCACACCAAGCATTCAATCCTCGAAAAATTGCTGTCCAGAAATTCACAGCCCTTCTTCCTTCACCTATATCTCCGAGATAGTTGATCTGGTTAAGAAACCCTTCGGTCGAATTATAGTACTATGAGTTAGGAAACTATTGTATAAATTTCAAGCCTATCGGACGAATGGTTGATTTATGGCGAATTTCTTCGCAGGACTGCTCAGAAAATTTGGGAATAAATGTTTGCTCTAAAAACCTATAATCTTCTATTTTATATCCCGGATTAATAATTCTTCTACAAGGGTGGACTTGTACTTGAAGAAATCTAAATCTATAATCGAGAAACTTAGAGAGAAATGAAGAAGAGCTCTCCAACGTGAAATAGGCGTGTAGAATTATTCATCCCTCTCATCAACCTAATCTCTATTATATATAGCACAAGGAATTAGAGTCACACATAGAGAGGATTACATGGAAACAAATCTCACTCCTTCTATAATTCTATATAGTCGAAAATTGCAATCCAATGGGGACTCAATTTTCGGCTATATTAATTCCAATATATAATATTGGTTGAACTTTATTTTCTCGATTAATTAGAAAATCCATTGGGCTACAATAGGGACTAAAGGAGAAAATATAAACCGGGCAACTAATAATTAATTAAATCCAAACTCTTAAAAGAATTCATTTAATTAATCATTAAATAATTATTTATTTTCCACTACCAAATAATTATTGAACTCCCGTTCATATTCTCAAATAACATTCGAGCTCCGGTCGATCATTACTTAGATTCTCCCCACATTAAGATATCTTATAACCACCAAATAATGTATTCACTGCTAAATAAATTAAATGGTTTCTTTTCATGAGTCTTACCCGCTTAACTTATTTGAGTATGCCGGATACGAAATCCATCTAGCCAGGACTTGGCATAAACAAATCTTATAAGCTGCTACTCAAGGGTTATTATCAATCCCATATTTCAGAGATGTGGATTCATTTCGATAATTAATTTCCACCTATTAATTCTTAATGTCTCTACCCAACGCACCGGGGGCCATTTGACTCAATGTAGGAATCTCTCCCATTGTGACATCAAAGTAGAGATCATCAATTAAATATGTACGTTAATTATCTAGGGATTAAGAGAGTAAGCAATTTACTGTCAACTAGAAATAATACAGTTTCATTGATGAACAGTCATGAAACAATTATTTCACTTTGCCCGGTTCAACACATGTCGGGTGTGCTAGCACAATAAGTTAAAACAATAACTACAAAAGTTATTTTATGTTTACTGTGATCAAGACCAATCACTTAAATATTGTGCTACAATCTTTTACCAATGGATAGTCCATTTCCATCTAGATTGTGAACGTTTATCTTTATATACTAAACGAACTTTCAAAATGATATTTCTGTGCGCCGTAGCACACCATTTCGAATACTATTAGAATATTAGATTTATGCTTTTAACTAATTGACAAACAATCAATTAAATGCATTGAATACCCTAGTGCAAATTCTCATAAAATGATAATATACAATTTTATTAATTCAATAATAAAAATGTAGCTAAAAGCAAGACTTTTAGTCTACTATCCTAACAGTTGAAACCTTTCCTCATCAAGTGACCAACACTTAGCAAATTACTTGTCAAGTTAGGTACATAGTAAACCTCGGACATTGTTTCGACTTTTCCGGATTTTGTTTTGAAGACAATTTCTCCAACACCTTCTAATGCGTAGGTGTATCCATCTTTAAGCGTAACTGTCCCATGGCTAGCTTCAACAAGATTTGATAATAGTTTTTTATTCCCCGCCGTGTGCTTGCTCGCACCACTATCCAAATACCAAGTATTTTCAAAGCTAGCGTTGCATGCAATCAATAAAGTCTCCATATTTTCGACTTTATTTTCATGCAAATAACCAACTTCTTGCCTTTTTTTTGGATATTTTTCCCAACAATCATTGATTATGTGTCCCAGTTTATGACAATAATGATACTCAACGTAAGGCCTTGTAGCTTTATATGATCCTCGGCCTCGGCCTCTTCCTCTTTGAAAATTGTTCGGAAAATATTTCTCCTCCTCTTTCGCCTCATCATTTGATTGATTTGGCTTGTCAAGTAATTGTTGTAAGAGTTTCTTCCTCCTCTTATTTGGCCACGACCTCGGAACGAGCCATGACCTCCTGTGAATGTAACTTCGGATTTTAATGCTTGATCCGGAGAAGAGATTTGAGGACTTCTTTGAAGAATCCTTGCTTCGTGCGCCTCCAATCGTCCTTGTAGACTCTCCAACGGCATTGATGAAAGATCTTTTTACTCTTCGATAACCACAACAACATGATCAAATTTCACCGGCAAACTTCGCATAATTTTTTCGACAACTCTTTGGGTTTCCATGACTTCGTCATTTGTCGCCATTTGATTTACAAGAGAGGTCATTCTTGTAAAATATTCAACAATTTTTCGTTTTCTTTCATCTCCAATTTTTCGAATTCAGCCCTCAAAGATTGCAAACGAACCTTCTTTACTTCATTTTTCCCGGCATAGGTTGTTTGTAGAATTTCCCATGCATCCATGGAACTACTCGCCTTGGTTAGTCTTTCATAGACAGGAACTTCGATGGCTTGATATATTTGGAAAAGAGCTTTTCGATCGTTTTGTCTTTCGGTTCTCAAAGTTTGCCTTTGTGCATTCATCAATTGATCCTCATTTTTGGGATTCTGAACACCGTCTTCAACAACGCTCCAAATGTCTTGAGATTCAAGACAGCTTCATTTGATTTTTTTTCTCCATGGAAACGAGGTATAAGAGAAGCAAGGTTGGTGGACATTTTTTAAGATGGCTCTATTACCAATTTGTAGGCACCGGGATGGGATAAAATGATTAATCCTGAATTTGGATTTTAGTGATTTTGTGAAGGCTTGAAAATAATATTTTTGAGTAGAGAAAGTAAAAAGACTAGTGTTATGTGGATGGAAAAATTACTTCTCTTCTCTTTTGTTTTTTTTTTTTTTTTTTTTTTTTTGTCTTGCATACAATCATCTCTATCACCCCATATTTATAGTGAGGAGTACATTAATCTTCTAATAAATTACAAGATAACTCTTAGACTAACAACTCTTCTAATTCTAATTTAACACATAGGAAAATCAAAAGACAAGTCTAGATACATCTAGACAATGGTGTTTCAAATTCACACTTATTCCAACATAAATGCCCACTTCTTCCAATATTGAATTGCCACTAATTTCAATATTGAATTCACATTGAGTCCACTTATTCCAACAAAAATAATATATAAAAGAAGTAGAAACTAAAAAAAACTCAAAACACAAATTTATAAACCTTTATGTACTATTTTTATTTTATAATTCTTATAAATCATATTCTTCTCTATATATTTACTTAATATAGAAGTTTAATAATAAAAAAAAAACTCTTAACTTTAAAATTAAGATTTTTGGAACATATGTTTTCCCAAAATTTAGAATATCTTCTAAAAAGACTTTTAATAAAATTTATTATTGTAAAATAAAAATAAAAAATCAATAAATAATAATACCGACAACTGACCCATTATTTATCTGACAAAGTCGGTTGTCAACCATTATTCAACCCATATTAATCGGGTGTTCGGGTAATAATAATATCTTCTAGTTATGGTTTTCAATATTTAGCAAAATTGGGTATTCGGGTCAGGTAAGTAATTTGTCGATAATTACCCTACCCAACCCATGCCCAGCCAGAACAGTAATTTTTGTACTTAGTTTTGATTTTTTTTAATTTTAATTTATTTTTAAATATCATGTCTTAACTTTATTTTTTTAATTATAAATTTATATAATAAGTAAAATCATAAATTATCACGTGGAACGCACGTGGTGCTTGCTAGTCATAATCAAATCACATGAATCAATCAAACTAAAAATGGTCATCGAATTTCAAGATTCAACTTTCAAATTCAAATCCAAGTTTCCTTGAGCCATTGACTACCACTACAGATCACAAATCAAAGCACAAGTAGTTGAGCTTCAAACTACACTATCGAATGAAAAACTGCCATTGATTAGTTATATATTTTAATTTAGGAGTAAAGCGACTTTGCAAAGTGCAAACCAATAACACAAACTAAAAAACAAAATCAGAATTAAGAAGATACCACTCTAAGATCTTCATTCCCCATGTCACGTTGCTCCTCTTCAATCCGTACAGCAGACTCGACAAGCGTCTTGAGGCACCACCCTCTTATCTCGATAAACTGCAGCGTTCCAATATCTCCGATTTCATTAGGAACCACTTCCAAATTATAGCACTCGTACAAAACCAATCTTTGCAGCTTCGGAAAATGCTCGCTCGACTCCACATTCCACTCGTCCAGCTCCAATTTATACATCATCAAGAATCTCAGCTTCTCAAACTCACCTTCCTTCGTCTCCCATTTTTTCCCAACAAAGGAACCGCATTTCAACCTCAAAATCTCGAGATTCGGCATTCCTCCTATCGCTGACATCATCTCCCAAGGCAAACCCAACCCGGATATCGTCAGCTTTCTGACGGTCGCCGGAAAGCTGACCTCAGCCCTGTGGGGCCCGTAAAACGTGGTCATGCTGACCGACTCCAGCTGGCTGAGAAAACGGAGGTCCGGATATTGATAAACACCGTCTTCACCGTGCCACGGTTTGCATTCGCACTTGAGTTTGCGAATATGTGGTGAACGCTTCAGCATCTCTCTATCACTCGGCTTGTAAAGCACAATGTTTGAAAGTGATTGTATGTTGTTTGTGTGGGATGTGTCACTATAGCAGCTTTCGTCGTATTTCGCTTGGTGGGTTATGTGGACGTATCTCAACTTTGTCATTCTCATTATTTTCGAGGTGATAACTTGTGTGTGGCATGTCAGAACGAGTAGATATTCTAGGTTCACGAGGCTACCTATTGATGGTGGAAAATCGTTGATTACCAAGTATCTCAATTGAAACATAAACTCGATTCCGAATAAATCACGAGATGGATTGAGGGGCCAGTTGAAACCCATAACTCTAAGTGATGTCATGCTGACAACGTAGAACGGCGGCTCCGGAACCTTCCCGTGGAAGGATCGAACGTGTTGGCCAAATGGAGCTATCAAAGATCCGAGCGATAGTACGTGTTGCCCTCTCTCGTATATTGAATAGTCACTGGAAAAAGACAAGAATTAAAACACAAAACTTTGAAGCAGCAAAATAGATAGTTAAAAGAGTAAAACTTACTCTTCCACCACCAATCTTAAGAAGTTTTCTTCTTCGCCTTTTCTCAAGCACAACTCGCGCAGCAGATCATGAACAATGCAAGATTTGACTCCACCGTACGGTCGTCTTTCGGAAACAATGACTAGGCTTCTATCTATTAGTTCCATTAAATACTCTTCTGCTAAATCCTCTGCACTATTCTTCTTATCATGCTTGTCTATAAACCCTTGGGCAATCCAAAGCCTCGTCAACTTGCGAAACGAAATTTCTTTATCTTCCGGAAACACACCGAGATAAAGAAAGCACGGCTTCAAACGTTCCGGAAGATTCTCGTAACTGAACTCCAATATTTGCATGGTAAAGTTGTTTCCACCTAAAGAAATGTACGACGCTACATTTTGCCCTACTTCCCTCCACGCATTCTCTTCCTTCTCCATAGTTGAAAGAATACCGGATATAACAACAACCACAAGAGGAAGTCCACAGCAATTTACAGCGATTTCCTTAGCAATCCCTTGCAAATTCATAGGGCACGGCTTATTACCGAATACCGTCTTCTCTAATAACTCCCAACATTGTTCGTCTGACAAAAATGGAAGCTCATGAATTATGGTGCCAGGTGGGCCCACGTCTCTATTCCGAGTTGTTAACAAAATTCGGCTTCCATTTCCATCATCCGGAAAACATCTCCCCACATCGTACCATGCATTCGAATCCCATATATCATCCATTACAATTAAGTATCTTCTTCCTTTTAAAGTTTTGTAGATATGTTCCACTAAACTCTCTTCGTCCATATTCAACATCCTATTTTGGTCGAGCTCAATCGATAAGCCAATCAGAATATCAGTCAGCAGACCTCGCCTGTGATATGTTTGGGAGACCACACTCCACGAGCATCTATCGAACCTGCAGTAAACTAAAGGATGAGCGAATAGTTTCTTTGCGAATGTAGTCTTACCTAGTCCAGGCATTCCAAAGATGGAGGTTATCTGCAGCTGCTCACTTCCTCCTACGAGTTGTTCCAGAATATGTGCTGCCTTGTCATCGAAACCCACTGCCACGTCATCAAAATCGGGGCTTCTCTTAGCTTCCAACGACAGCTGTGCACCAAAACTCTTTGTGACTCCTCCTAAGTTAGCTTCTCCATTGTGTTTGATTTCTTGGAGCTCAGTCCCGATAAGCTTAATCTTGTGGATGACATGAGGAATCCTGATGGAGAAATACCAGAGAGGGGCATCTCCGAGCAAGAAAGAGCCGATCAAGAATTCGGCTTCGTACGCCACGTCTCTTACTCGTATATCGGCTTCTTTCAACTCTTCCATCTCTAAGTGTGGAGGAACCTTCAACTCCTTGAGGAGAGAAAGAGAAAGTGTTAGCTCTTGATGCAGCGTTCCGATTTGACCCTTCACATCAATGATCTGACTATTGTCCTGCTGATATTTCAACAGGTGGTCGAGATCGTAAAGAAGAGAATCGGCGATGAAGATCGAATCAACAGTGGTTATCTTTGGAGTTTTATTGGCGATGACAGGTGGCATAACCGACAGTACGGTGATACTGAATTTCAATGAGTGGGTATGTTCTAGAAAATTGTCGAGGGCTTCATCTAATAACTGGAATACTGGATCGACGGAGAAGAAAAATGAATGCAGTAATGTTCCAGCTGTTGGAATAAACTTGAATAAATCCCATGGAACCGTCATGCCGAATCATCAAGAATATTGTGCATAAACATAAATTGGAAGCGTACCTTACTCCGGTGGAATTGATATAAAACGATCATCGATCTTCCAGATCATCATGTACATCCGAACCCGAGAACCCTTTAGACTTCTCTTCGTTTTCTTTATGTCGATGGAATACATAGAGAATGGAATTCGTACATGTGACCCGGGGACCATGACCAATATATACAGATAACCTAATGGGCTATCTTGTGTAATTTTATTTTAGCCCATCACTATAATAAAATTATCCTAATGTCTCTACACATTAAAGGCCCACACCCTATTAGACACATTAAAGCCCAATCCAGATAAACTTTAGTCGATCACTTTAACGGGCTTAACTTTACGTGACAGTCTTGCAACACATAATATTTCACATATAAGTCCAACGTTGGATTAATGTTCCAACAATCTCCCACTTGGACTATATGTGTAACTTTATAATTATAGGTTGCATAAATAAATTTTGAGCTCAACTTTGCTGTCATTACTGAAGTGTGTCTATAACCAATCTCGTCCATCAATCATGCTAACACTGAATCAAAGGGGCCTTCGTTCACATTAGTCGTAACGGGACCCAACAATGGTCACAGTATCAACACAATCGAATGACATAGATTATGATGTGGATGTGTAGCATGGAAATGTCATGCAATGTGACCTTAACATACCTATTTCCAATTGGTCCTCCTTAACGAGATCAAACCTTAACAAATCAGAGTGTGAATAAACCAAAACTTTATTTCTGCAGAAATTATCCTAAGAGTATCCTTAATCCGAATTAACCCAAAAATTGTGTCTACGCCAAAAGAACACATTTATTATAAACTCCCACTAAAACCGAATATCCTTAATTAATATGACACCCATACGAGCAATATGCTCATGAGACCTTTTGGGTGACATCCTTAGTGTGCACACATAATGGAGTTTATATCGACGTATTCTATAGACACCTTTCCACTCTGTATATTACAAAACAAGATGCTTTTATAAACTGATTACCGTAGTTAAAAAAAAAGAGTTTTAGGTGTTGGCTAAACACTCGTACTTAAATTCTCTTTTAATTAGGTATACATTAAATGGATCTATAATGTACAAGCATCATACAAACTCGAAATCAAAAAAACCAAATGATCTCCCAAATGAACTGATTTCGATAAATGAGCATAAATGACCTTATGTTCTCTATAATTACTGTATAATCCTTTTGTTTCTTTTCAAATATCTACTTTAAAGAATTATTTAAATATCTGCCTAACTTTATGTACGATTTAGCCGAATGCGTACATACCGAAGTATGCATATAATTTCCCAAAGTTGACAGCATAGGGAACCTTTTGCATTCTTCTTTTACCGTAAGATCTTTATTGGGCATTGAGTGGGATGTGTATGATTATCTCCCACGTATCACATGGTATATACAAACATTAACTTTATTTACCTCACAAATATGAGATAATCATTATGAGTTGTAACACCTTTTAGGGAATCCTAAAACTCTGAAATAGAGTCCGTATTGAGTGAAACTCTAGGTGATTAGACTTTGTTTATAACTTTTTTCAACATTGTCTATTAAAATCAAACGGTCTCAAACATACATTTGTGACCAAATGATTTCACACTTTTGACAATTGATAAGATCTTAAATGTCATTACCATCTTAAGTTTAACTCAATTTAATACTGTATTCTCTTAAGGTTGTTGAGTTTATCTTTAAGGAGCAATTTCCTTTATGTGGGACAAGAAATTATTTTTATTATTGTCTATAGCAACAAAATGAGAAAAATAAATTCTCTCTTTCATAAACAATGAGTATAACCCTTTTCCCCCCTTAAACTCAATATCCTTAAGAGATCTTATACATCCCGTCTTTAAAACCATATGTTGCAGTCTTTAGTGCTTCTCTTAAGATTAGAAGCAAAACCTTACTTGTCATTTGACATACTTTGGAGACTCATATCTTTAAATAACAGATAAAGTGGACATGATTCTGTTACTTTTGGAAAATCTATTATGATGTCTCTACTGCAACAATGTGTCACTCTATGGGATAGTAGTTAACTGCGTACTTTTAGTCTTTTCTCGTCTATGTCATTTTATTCCTACACAATCAAATAAAAGTTGACAAAGAATTCATTTATCCTTCAGGTTTTGAAACAAACCTTATGTTGACTATATATGTAGAAAGAAAAATCAAACCATATGCACTTTAAAGTTAATAAATCGTAACTTTAGTGCTTAAGCCGAAAGTGAGATTAAACTAAAATGTACTCCTTTATATTTCTTTTCTTTTATTAATAATGAAACAAGATTAGTCAAAACTATACTTGATTCCAACTTGTCATTTTAATAATAAAATTAAACGTATCAAAAGTGCCTTAAGAAATATTCTAGTACTTGCCCTATCAATCTTGATGCCCCTAAAGATTTCTTAAATAGTGCACCAAATGATCTTAATACTTATAATTAGAACGATCATATTCTTTAAGTCCCTTTTATTTTAACCTTAAGGAAACTTTTAATTCCGAAAAAACTAGTTGGTCGTTCTATTTAAAAGGTAAAATCAAGATCTATGCACCCTGAATAATAAGTAAATTGTGCTATAAAGCACAAGAACCAAAATTAACATTGACAGATAACGCAGAAGCGGAAGCATGAACTAAATAGAGAACATAAACAAGAAGACATGCTCACAACTACTATTATGTCATAAAAATATCAAATAGAATCTATGTATGTACGACATAATTAAACGGAATTGGGTTCATTTATCATAAAATACCTAGCCCAATGTTAACTTGACGTTATGGACGACTTGTTAACTTTTAAGCGGGAACTTTTTATAAATAAATATTGACGGTAAACTATCGTGTCAAACAATAAATCTACCTTAGGGCCAATTTACAGTTCACATGAAATTCTAATAACCGTCACATATTTATTATATATCAACCACAAATTCAAATAAAGGTATATTCCATCTCAAGATATCGGGCACTCCATTAATAACTTATCTTTGGACAATGATATTAACTTGTAAGTGATATCTTGGTGTAGTAATCAAACACTGACAATAAGAGCACATCAAATAATAATTCTACCTTAGGGCCAAACTATTATTCACATGCAAAACACCAAATAATCGCCACGCGTTTACCACCACAATATGCACATGCAATTCAGCAAAGTATTGGCCTTCCTTAGGGCCGACACAATACCCACATTATTACATGCACAAAACCTTTTGTATTTTAAAATAAATTAAGTTTCACAGGAGAGCTCACTTAGGCGAGATGCTGCTTCTCTTAATTCATATCAAAAACATAAACCAAACCAATATTTGAATTTTAACTGAATTTAAGCCTTTAGACTTTCTCAAACAATCTTTAGTCAGAGGCCTAATTAAATTACCTTATGAACCCAAATCCCACGTTATTTAGATTTAAAGTCAAAATAAAGTCGACTAGAAATCTCCACTTTATAACCCAAAGATGAGCCTAAACCATAAATCATAAAAATTCATATTTATTTGAATTTGAGCTTAAAGTACAAAAAATGAGCTCACAAATTCAACCTTATTAGATTTAAAGCCAACAATAAATTTCGGACAAATAAATTCAAATTCTTATGAATTTTCACAATACAATGAAGACTCAAATTTATAATAAAGTCACGAGTCTACGTGCCAAATATCGATTGGGTCAAAGCTTATTGAGTTATACATGATAACCCATACATATATTGACAAACAACCATTACTTTAATGAGTCAAAACCTATTGAATTATAATAATTCATATCCATAATTTGACTAATTAATCCAAATTTCAATCCAAAAAAAAAGACCCGAACTTTAGAAATCTGAAAATTCCTCAAAATAAAATGCCTCAGGAAACTAAATTGAAATTCAAACTGAATCTCACTTTATTGACCAAACAAGTTCTTAAAGAGAATTAAAAAATAATTCACTTATTCGTTTGATTCTTCACAATAACTTAAATTTCAAGTGGCCCCAAAACCTTTTGTAAAACCTAAAATTAATTTTTCATTCCTTAAAAAAAAAAATTGCATTTGCCCCAAATTCAGAAAATCCAAAAAAAACTTGAAGGACTGAATAGAAATTTTGAAAGAAAAGCTTTTGAGTGAAAAGGGACCTAAGATTCAGAAATACTTAATATGGGGGTTAAAATATATTTTCTGAATGTAAATCACAGTTTTGAGAGAAACTTTAAAGCTGGGGACTGAAATGCACTTTTCGGAAGCTTTAGGCCCAAAATCAGATTTTTATTTATTACAAATCACCCCGGCCCAAAATCAGGAATAACTTAAATTTGGAGACCAAATTAAAATTTCAGAGAATTTCAATTATAACCTCAGGGGGCCAAATTTTAATTTCATAAACCATAAATTCCTTGACCTAATCCAAATCCACAAAGCGGCCGTGCAAATTAGCAGAACATGAATGGGGGACTTAATAGCAATTTTAATGAACCTTAACGTGGTAAATTGCAATTTCCCAAAAACTTAATCAACCTAATTTTGCTTCTTCAGCAAACAAACCGCCGTCACACACCTTCTGCCATCAAAACCGCCGCTAGACCACCATATCACCCCGTTTCGCCTGAACAATTGCCGGAAGAGGAAAATCACTGTTGTGACCTCGCATCATCGCGTATCTAGAACCCGTCGCGAAGAGGAGCGCGGTTACTATCCCCTCCGTCGGCGTCATAGCAGGGCTGTTGTATGTGGGTTTGATGGTGGTGGGCGGCGTGGCCATATAACATATACCAGTGGCTGCCGCCCCTTATTGCGAGGTGTTGAGTTTTGACAGAAAAAAAAAACTGATCGACCGCCGCACCAGTCCTTGATCCTTAATTTTCAGATTTGATTCCTTTAACCTTAATTCTTATTCTTAATGAATGAATCCTTAAAACTTTAATCCGAATTTTCAAATTCAGGCAACAATTGTGCAATTCACTTAATATGAATAAAATATCATATATAATCATGAAACCCTAATTCAGAAAAGCTAATACCTAATACAAGGCAACAGGTTTCATAATATTAATATAGACATATCTGATTCGAGATTAAAACCTAATTGCAGAACGTACTGAATATCATATAAACATCTGGCCGAAACTTTGAAAATTAAATTCATGAAAAACATAGATTTCTCGTAATAACAACTTGACGAGAATTGTTAAAATTCTCGATGATTCAAAACATGGTGACGAGAATTGTTAAAATTCTCGATGATTCAAAACATGGTGGCTCTGATACCACTTGTTGGAATAAACTTGAATAAATCCCATGGAACCGTCATGCCGAATCATCAAGAATATTGTGCATAAACATAAATTGGAAGCGTACCTTACTCCGGTGGAATTGATATAAAACGATCATCGATCTTCCAGATCATCATGTACATCCGAACCCGAGAACCCTTTAGACTTCTCTTCGTTTTCTTTATGTCGATGGAATACATAGAGAATGGAATTCGTACATGTGACCCGGGGACCATGACCAATATATACAGATAACCTAATGGGCTATCTTGTGTAATTTTATTTTAGCCCATCACTATAATAAAATTATCCTAATGTCTCTACACATTAAAGGCCCACACCCTATTAGACACATTAAAGCCCAATCCAGATAAACTTTAGTCGATCACTTTAACGGGCTTAACTTTACGTGACAGTCTTGCAACACATAATATTTCACATATAAGTCTGATGATGATAATTACTAGCTCACCTAGGGTGGTGTAGAAAACGAACTGGGAGAGCAAAGCGGATCAGTAGCTTGACAACTTGATGATCCTGAGGTACCTGCGATCATAGAACACGTGAACTAGGCCGGGGGTTGATCCGGCGGAAACCCCTCCGACGCTCAAGTCAGACGTGCTGATCATAGAAATAGTCCCGAGAATACCATTAGTAGTATTGCTCAGATAATAGGACGTACCTTAATAAAATGAGTAAAACCTCTATTTATATGTCGTTTATTGGGTTGGGTTTGCTTTGTTGGGCCCAAGCCTTACTTGAAGGTGTTTGGGCCTCGGTGATATTGGTCTTCGATATTGGGCTCGTAGCCCAGTAGGTAAAGAAATTGTAGGCCCATTGGGTTGGCCCAATTAGGCATATCAAAGTCCAACGTTGGATTAATGTTCCAACACCAGCTTCATCGGCCACTGCTTCGATTTCCGTCAAAAGATTTCGTACTTGTTCGTGCTCATCGCACACTAATATTTTATCGCCAAGAACGGTGACGAGAAACCTCAACTCGTTCTCGAGACTGCGAATTCGATCCTCAAAGGCGAGAACAAAATCAGTTTTGTGGTGCAGTAGTTGAAGGAGGAAGTTGATGAAAGCTGCAATCAGCTCGTTTTTCTTGAGGGTGGTGTCTTTCTGAAATAGCTGGCCTAGCGTCGGCACCACCGTGAAGAATGTGCGAAGCTCTTGAGTGAAGTAGGCCACCATTTTCGGGTCTTTCGAGTTCCTAAGCAGTTCTGCTGAGGGCAGCAAGGTTATGTCCGAGGTGACTTTGAGTCTCGTCTTTGAGACATAACGTCGAACAGCTGATAGGTGATTCGGTGTCCAGTTAAAACAGACATTTGATTGGCTCGTCTTCTTCCATTCAATTACTTCATCAAAGAGTTGGAGCAGAGTGTCACGTGAGGAAGAACCCATTTCTGCCATTCTTTAATTTGTTGCAGAATGAAGAAATGATTGCTGCTGTTTCAATTTTTGAAGATGATTTGTATGAAAATTGGGATAGAAGAAGTGGAGAAGAATCATTATTCATACGTACAGTTTTGTAGGCCAACATTTTCTTTGAAGAGTTGCATCCTAGAATAATAAGGGTAAATTAAAAGCCCCCTAAACTTAGATTAAATTACAAACATCACCTCCACATATTCGTCAAAATCCCCCTAAGGTTTGTTTCCGTCTTACACCAACCCCTTACACTGTGACTTTTCACGAATTTTGAGTTTACACAGTTTCAGATATTTTCTTTCATTTCTCACAGAAGGTATAATAGATTGTACACATATTATGTTAAAAAACTCGATCAACAGTTAATCAGAGGGAGATTTTGGTTATTACGGATAGGTGAAGTGTTTTTCGTTATTTAGCCTAAGTTTATGGGAGGTTCGTAATTTACCCTAATAATAATGCAGAATTTTTAATTATTCCATTCCCTCAAAAAGAAAAAGAATAAATAGCGTGTAGGTGTTGATTTCTAAATGGCTTATACAAAGTGCATTTTGGAACATATGCTCCCAAACTTGACGTTTTTTGTACGCTTCATCATTGTTCATTTGGACTTAATTCCACTTTGCACCTTTGAAATATAGTTTTCGGCACTTTACACCATCGAAAAACAATTTAATAGCATTTTGCATTCTCGTAAAAGCTTAATGAATGTAATTTAATATTTAGAGTAAAATTCATTTGCACTCATGTACTATGCGAAAGGTATCGATCATTTACACCATTGATGTATAGAAAACATCAGATGCCCCATATAAAAGTTGAATTTCACATTCATTGCTTGACATGTGGCAATTTCAATTGGTGATATGTATTCAATTTCATCCCATGTGTCAAATTGATTGGTGAAAATAAATCATCAAAAAGCATGTCACAATTTTCCAAAATTAAAAGTAATTAAATATATTTAATTATTCTATTAATATATTTAATGGGGCTATATGCCAAACACCCTTCCCCGAGATTTTAATTCTTGATAAATCCTTTATTTATAAATGATATTTGAGATAAATCCAATGGGCCTGAAAAACGATATATGGCCCCACTAATTATTAATTAGTATAATTATTTAATTTAAAAAAATTATACCCATAATCTACACCTAAATCTTCTCCAAAAATTATTCCCCTCATCACGCCATTTCAATTTTTTTTTGCCTTTTCTTTTTTTATTTTGTTTAATGGTTTTTCTTTATTTCGATTTAAAAGAAAATTTTGTAATTATTTTATTTTTTTTATTTTTTTTATTTTCGGTTTTTTATTTTAATTTTTTTTTCTTATTTACATTTTTCATTTTTTTTATTTTAATTTAAAAAAATGATTTTATTTTTATTTTCGTTTTTTCATGGTTTTTCTTTTTTATTAATTTCGAATTTTTTTAAAAATGGTTTTTTTTTTCTTTCCAGTTTTTTTAAATAAAAACCACTCTATATAAACATGAAAACCACTCTGTATAAAAACAGCTATATAAACATGTAAACCACTATGTATACACAACTATATAAATATAAAATCACTCTGTATAAACAACTATATAAACATGAAAACCACTCTGTATAAAAACAGCTATATAAACATGAAAACCACTATGTATACACAAGTATATAAATATTAAAACCACTCTGTATAAACAACTATATAAACATGAAAACCACTCTGTATAAACAACTATATAAACATGAAAACCACTTTATATACACAACTATATAAATATCGGAAACCACTACTCCAGTAAAAATACGATTTGAACTTATCTGCAAACAAACCCACAAAAAAAGAAAAAAAGAAACAAGAGAAAAGAAAAAAAAAAAAAAAAAAAAAAAAAGTGGAATTGATATCCCCATAGAAACCAGAATATTATTCATGGTGGTGGTTGGGTTTCAGACAATTTAAGTTTGGTGGTGGTTTTCATTTTTTTAGGTTTTGTTTCTTTCCCATTTGGTTCAATTCTTCTTACTGTAGTAATTCTTGAAATTCCCCTGTAAATCGAGATTGGGTTATGATGGTAGAGGCGTTGGAGCGGATCTCTCAAGTCTCACCTTCGGCGAAGAGGGCCGGGATTTGGGGGAAGGTATCGCAACTAACGTGGAGGAAGAGAGAGCGGCTATTGTTAAAAGGAGAGAGAGAGAGAAGAAATCTGAGGAAAAAAAGAAAATAATTAGAACGAGTTAAAAGAAGAGAGAGAGAGAGAAGAAATCTGAGAAAAAATAATAATAATAAGAACGTAAGTTATAGGGTTAAGTGAAGGGTATAATAGTGAATTATATTGTTTATGACTAATTAAATAATATTTTGGATTTATCTTATAAATTGGAAATATTTTTGGGTCTCTCTTAATAGCACAATGAATATGAGGGAGTTTGTCAAATAATCCCTATATTTATATCCTACAATTTATAAAATGTTCTAAATATATCAACTTTCTTAAAATGTCTAAATATATTTATTTTTTCATTTAATTTTAATAGTTATTAATTAAATTTGAATTTAGTTAAATTAAATTTAAAATCTTTCCATATTATAATTGCATGATTGGTGGTGTTACGGAATTTTTTTATTTTAATTCATAAACTTGGATTTATACTAAAAAACGATTGCAGAATAAATCATTTGATATTGTATATTTTACATGAACATGACCAGAGAATATGTTTTTATTTTTTACTAATTCAATGTTATATATTAATACTATCTGTATAAAAGAGAGATTCGTGTTCGAATTTACTATATTGCAAAAATTGACACTGTTTTTTCTTTTCCTGCCATGTGTACAGTTATATACTCCCATTTATTTACCACATTGAAAACTATACTACATGGATTTCATGTTATTGTTTTAACTTTTCTTTTTTGTTTAATGAATCAAGTGACAATAAATTTTATGATTGATTTAATTTTTTCAATTATATACTAACTTTTCTTTTTTGTTTAGTGAGTGACAATAAATTTTATGATTGATTTAATTTTTTCAATTATATACTAATTAAAATACAAACTTTCTCATGATTATATTAATAATTTGAATAACATAAGTTAAATTTAATCAATTGGTAAAAAATAAACGAATTGATTTTATATATTTAAAAATATAACAATGCTATTCTAAATCTTTATTTAATACAAAAAATTAAGAATATCATTTTTTTTGTTTAAAATGTATAATGATCGTATATACTATATATTGTATTCCATTAACAAATATTTCACTATAACTATGATAAATATAATTAAGTACATATCTATAGCAACTTCAACCCAAAAGTATCAAAATGAGTTTGCAAATATGGCAAATTCACAGTACGATCTTGTCATCATCATATTCTTATATCACTATCTTCCAGGCAACGGGAGCGTAGGACGATGGCAGCCTCATCAAGTGGAGCAGCTAAGTTCCAATGGAAAAAAATTTGGAATATCAAGATTCCACCCAAAATCCAAACATTCTTGTGGCGCGCATGCTCAGACAGATTACCCACGAGAGCCGAGCTTTTCCGGAGGAAAATCGTCGATGACCCCTCTTGCAGGATGTGCGGAGCTGCATACGAATCCTTCCTCCACATTATCACTAAGTGTGGTGGATCGCTTTTTATTTGGCAGCAATTCCCGTTTGCCGCTCTATCAAGCATTCCCACCTCTTCCACCGGTAGATGGACCGAATGTATGCTCTCAACTTTGACAGGTGAGCCTGGGTGTTTAGCGACTATCGTGATGTGGAAACTTTGGGATAATTGGAATCGGGAGATGCATGGAGAAGAGGGTATTCGGAACGAGGACGTAGTGAGCTGGTGCCAATCATACCTAGTGCAAGTGAGTCAAGGCAGTATGGAGAAAATGATGCTTCGAACAATCCAACACCCGTCCCATTGGAAACCACCGAACGAAGGAGTGGTGAAGATCAATGTGGACGCAACATTCCCGTCGGGTGCGGAATACTACTCGGTGGCCTATGTCGCACGAAATAATCAACGTGAATGCCTGTGGTGGGGTATCTACAAGATTGACGGGAGACCGAAACCTGTCGATGGTGAGGCGTATGCAGTGCTATTTGCACTAAGGAAAGCTCAATTAGCTTCATTGGAGAGGGTCATCATCGAAGGAGACAACCTTCAAGTTATCACTGCTTTGCGAAATAAAAACTCAAGCTCAGCCTCGTTCGGAGCCTTTATCGAAAGTTGTTTACTTATTGCGAGAGACTTTACATTATGTAGTTTTGAATTTATTAAACATTCGGAAAACTCTTTAGCGCATACTATTGCTAAAAATCACGGTCATGCTTGTAAGGAAGGGGTAATTCTTCCCATGGATTTGGCGAATGTCGTCTAATAATATTCTCGTTTCTCCTCAAAAAAAGAGTTTGCAAATATGTATGTGATATTTAATATTTTATTTTGATATTTATGTAAATGTATTTGCTCCAACTATATGTATTAAATGGTTGTTAGTTATAAGTAATTAAATTGATTCATATATCTAATTGCCACATGTCATTATCTAAGAAAATGACACTGAGGTGGTTGAATTCATAACTCATGTTTGATATTTTATTCTACATGATGTGTTTTTTACATTTCGAAAGATGAAATATCAAAATACAATCATCATTTCATAACTCTATTGGAATTAAAAATTATTATTTTTGAGTGTGAAAATGGTGGTTAAAGGTTTTGATAGCCCATTTAATAACTCCACTCGAGGTGCTCTTACTTTACATGGTTTACATTAACAAATACAATATCAATCTGCAAATCAGTAGTTTCTACAATCCATTTTCAGTTACAAACTCAATAAGATATTTATACATTATATAAAATACTACAATTATATGAGAAGTAATTGCATAATTATGTGTGTCTTTTCAAACTGAGAAAGTTTAATGCAATATTGTGGATATGGATGGAAAAAGTTATCAAATATCAAGTATCATAGTATACCAACAAAATATTATCTCACAAATACCAAATTACAGGTTATCATTTCATTTGGTACGATATTGGTACCATATCGAACTTATATGAGATTTCTACAATTCATTATAATGTGGGTAAATTTATAGACAATCTATCGTGGAAAAAAAATATGTTTAGCTACAAATATTCTAACACATTTTTAAAATTAAATTTTTAAACCATATGAAAATAAAAATATTAATGTAGGGTATTATAGAGTAAATAATGGATTATTAAATATTTTAACAGTGTATAAATCTTACTTTCTTTGGTATTGGAATACATGAGTTATTTTGTCTAACTTATAAGTTATATATCGTTCTTAAGTTTTCTATTTCCCCATCATATATAATAAGATATATTTATTTTGTTAATTTCCATTTTTTAAATATTTGTAAACTAAAATTATGTATTTTATAATGTTTATAAGAATCTAATATCGATTATATATCTTTATGGTTTTTTTGAAATCAAAATATATTCGACTGATTTACACAAAATATATTTTTCCATTTATTATTTATATTAGCATTTTATAGTGACTTTTGTTTACTTCGAATTTGATCTATTTTCATTAGCATCTGCATTTATATTAGTTTCTAACATATGGTCATACGTGTCAATCAATTTAAGTTATATATATATATATATATATATATATATATATATATATATATATATATATATATATATTATTATTATTATTATTATTATTATTATTATTATTATTATTATTATTATTATTATTATTATTATTATTATTATTATTATTATTATTATTATTGTTATTATTGTTAGGGCAAATGGCAAAAAGGCCCATCACATGGGACTTAAATGCATTTTAGTCCACAAAAAAAACAGTCTCTCAATTAAGCCCATCCCCATGTCTTTAGTCTAAAATACCCTCAATAATATAATTCTTATCAATTCCACCCATTATGCTCTAACTTTCTTAATATTACACATTGACCCCGGATTTAAACAAATATATCACATTAACCCCCAAAACTTTTTTTTTTAAATAATTTTTTTTCTGAAATGTTTTTTTTCCGGCCAGATTCCGGCGTTGACCGCCGGAGATCGCAGGTCTCCGGCGTTGACTTTTTTTTTTTTTTTTGAAATTTTTTTTCTTAGAAAAAAAATATTTTAATTAATATTACTGTCTTGGCTACTAAATTACTGTCTCAGACAGTAATATTACTGTTTGGGACAATAATATTATGAATATCATTTTTCCGAACAGTAATATTATTAATATTATTGTCTAAGCAGTTAAATTACTGTTGGAGACAGTAATTTAACATCCAAGGCAGTAATATTAATTAAAATATTTTTTTTTAAGGAAAAAAATTTAAAAAAAAACAAAAAAAGTCAATTAACAGTTAAATTACTGTCTCCGACAGTTCAATAACTGCCGGAGACAGTAATTTAGCAACGAATACAGTAATATTAATGAAAAATATTTTTTTTAAGAATAAAAAAGTCAATTAACAGTTAAATTACTGTCTCCGACAGTTAAATAACTGCTGGAGACAGTAATTTAGCAACGAATACAGTAATATTAATTAAAATATTTTTGAAGAAAAAAAAAAACAAAAGAGTCGATTAACAGTTAAATTACTATCTCCGACAGTTAAATAACTTCCAGAGACAGTAATTTAGCAGCCAAGACAGTAATCTTAATTAAAAATAATTTTTTTAATAAAAAACAAAATTATAAAAAAAAAAAGTCAACGGCGGTCAACGGCAGTTGACCGGACGGAAAAAAAATTAAGGAAAAAAAAATTTCAAAAAAAAAAATTTTCAAAAAAAAGTCAACGCCGGTCAACGGCGGTCTCCGGTGGTGGCGGGTCAAAGTTGGGGTCAAAATTGAAATTAGGGTTAAAATTGGTTAATTGATGAAATTGGGCTAAATTGGGGTGTAAATCATGAAATTGGAATAAAATTGGGTTTCAATGAATTGGGGGTAATTTTGGTATATATAAAAGGATTTTCCTTATTTGCCAATAAGTTTGAATGGGCTGGATTTATTTGAAAGACAAAAAAGTTGGATGACCCTCTTTTATTTGAAACCCATATCCCTAAAACAGCTTTCAGAACCCGATACGGTCACTACGAATTCGTGGTCATGCCTTTTGGTCTAACCAACGCACCCGCAGCTTTCATGGACCTTATGAACCGAGTCTTTCATCAATACTTGGACCAGTTCGTGATTGTTTTCATCGACGACATTCTCATCTACTCAAAGACCCAAGAAGATCATATGTCACACCTTCGCACCGTACTCCAAACCCTCCGATCACATCAACTGTACGCCAAGTTCAGTAAATGCGAGTTCTGGCTTTCGAATGTGGCTTTCCTTGGTCACATTGTTTCGGAACAAGGAATCTCCGTCGATCCTAACAAGATAGAAGCGGTGACAAATTGGTCAATCCCGAAGAACGCAAAGGAAATCCGAAGTTTCCTTGGACTAGCCGGCTACTACCGCAAATTCGTAAAGGATTTCTCAAAACTTGCCTCTCCACTCACCCGATTGACTCGAAAGGACGTCAAGTACCAGTGGACACCCGAATGCGACGCCAGCTTTACCGAATTAAAGAATCGACTCACATCGGCACCAATTCTCGCACTACCAGAGAAAGTTGGAGAATTCATAGTCTACAGTGATGCCTCGAAGTTAGGATTAGGCGCCGTTCTGATGCAAAATGGAAAAGTCATTGCCTACGCCTCACGACAACTCAAAGAGTATGAATGCAATTATCCAACGCACGATCTCGAATTAGCCGCCGTCGTTTTCGCACTTAAAATCTGGCGACACTACCTCTATGGTGAAAAGTGTACCATCTACACCGATCACAAAAGCCTGAAATACTTCTTCACCCAAAAAGACTTGAACATGCGGCAACGGAGATGGCTCGAACTAGTCAAAGACTACGACTGCGAGATACTCTATCACCCCGGCAAAGCAAATGTAGTCGCCGATGCACTCAGCCGCAAATCGATCAACGCTCTCATAGTCCAACCTAACTTGGGAGAATCAATCAAATCAGCCCAACAAAACGACCCGCAAATTCTCAAAATTCGCAATAACCTCGAATCCAACCCCGACTTCCGAATCACTGAAGATGGTCTCATCCGATTTCAAAGTCGCATTTACATTCCCGATGATCCAAATGTTCGCCGACTAATCTTAACCGAATCTCACCAAACCACGTACACTTGCCATCCCGGAGAAACCAAAATGTACCAAGATCTCAAAAAGCTGTACTGGTGGCCTGGAATGAAGAAAGACGTGGCCCGATTTGTAGCCGAGTGCCTAGTGTGCCAGCAAGTCAAAGCGGAACATCAAAGGCCCGGAGGTCTACTTCAATCGAACCTAATTCCAGAATGGAAATGGGAAGCTATCACAATGGACTTTGTGCAAGGATTTCCGAAGACCCAAAGGGGATCCGACGCCATTTGGGTGATCGTGGACCGACTGACCAAAACGGCTCACTTTCTTCCGGTCCGAATGACCTTCAGTTTAGAGAAGCTGACCGAACTATACGTCCGAGAAATAGTTCGACTCCACGGTGTCCCCGTCTCCATTATTTCCGACCGAGACCCTCGATTCACGTCAAGATTCTGGAAAAGTTTACACGAAACCCTCGGAACGCGATTAAAATTCAGCACCGCCTATCACCTCCAAACCGACGGCCAATCCGAACGAACTATCAAAACCCTAGAAGATCTTCTCCGCGCTTGTATTCTCGACTTTGGAGGAAACTGGGAATCCCGCCTCTCACTGATCGAATTCGCATACAACAATAGCTTTCACTCGTCAATTGGAATGGCACCTTATGAAGCTCTGTACGGCCGCAAGTGTAGGTCCCCGCTCCATTGGGACGAAATTGGCGAAAGAAAATTCCTTGGTCCCGACCTAGTCCAACAAACTGTCGATATCGTCAAAAACATTCGGGAGAAAATGCGAATTGCCCAAGATCGACAACAAAGCTACGCCAACACACGAAGGAGAGATCTCGAATTCGAGATCGGAGACTCCGTATTCTTGAAAGTGGCGCCTTTCAAAGGAATTATACGATTTGGGAAGAAGGGAAAATTAGCACCACGATTTATTGGTCCATTCGAAATTCTCGACAAGATTGGTACTCGCGCCTACCGACTAGCCTTACCACCCAACTTATCCAATTTTCACAACGTCTTCCACGTTTCGATGCTTCGAAAATACATCCGCAGCCCCGACCACGTATTAAAAACCGAACCAATCGATCTAAACCCTAACCTTTCTTACGAAGAGAAACCTTCCCAAATACTCGATTTCAAAACCAAAACTCTTCGAAACCGAGACCTTAACTTCGTTAAAATCCTTTGGCAAAACCACACGCCCGAAGAAGCCACGTGGGAACGGGAAGATGAAATGCGCAACCATTACCCCGAGTTGTTCAGGTAACAATTTTGGGGACAAAATTTCTTTAAGGGGGGGAGATTGTAACACCCCACCTTTCCAAAACCCGAAAACCCTAAAACCGAGATTTATATTCCTAACTCGATAACCTTAGGAAATATTATTACGTGATATTAATTATGTGAATTTAAATTTTATTGCCTACGTGAATAATTATGTGCGCTACTATATGTGTGATCTATATGAATTAAATTTCCGTAAATTGAAATACTGTGGAAATTCGTGATTTACGTGAATTATGTGAATAATTGCGTACTTTATCTATTTGATGAATTATTTGAAACTTGGTAAGATTATGTGGACTTGCATATATATATATATATATATATATATATATACGTACATACATGCATGCATACGTATACATACATATATGTTAATACTTGCATTATACACTTTAAACATATATATATGTCCGAATTATGTGTGTGTAGTATTGATGCAAGTTGTGTTTATTTTAAATAAATAAATTAGGACTAATTAGGCATGCATTACACTTGGCACAATCCTCATCATTTGCACTAAACTTACACTCAACACTCTCATTAGTAAGATGAAGAGACACCTTCATCTTCTCCTTCCAACACCTAGACAATTGCTTGTCTTCTCCTCCTTCCTCCACCGAAACAATCACCACCACCATCGGCCTCTCCTCTCTCCACCTCACCTTCTATTTACCAAAAAAATTCCCAAATTAAAATGAGGGTTCCTTATTTAACTCTTGCCTTAGACTACTCCAAGAACACAATCAAGACCACTTGCCTTCTTTCGGGAGATCACAACTCCTCCCTCCTTGAAGCTCACACCATTTCCTTTACAATCAAGGTGGCTTGGTTGGATTTCGGTGCTTGAAACTCCCTCTCCCTTTCGGTTATTTCTTTCTTCGAAGTTAAGGTAAGAAATTTCGATTTCTTGCTGCAATTAAATGGCATCAATAGTATTGAAATGGTTTTCATAAAAATTTAAAAGATTGGGAATATTTCCGAAAATTTAGGGCTTTTTGGAAAAAAATGGAAAATGGGTGTTTCTTGTTGATTTTATGTTCTTGCATGCATCCTCTATGTTGATAGTGGGTAGATACAACTTTTATTGGAAAAAAATTATAGAATTTCAGATTTCAAAGAAAGGGTTTTCAAGAAAAACGAAATTTTAACTTTTTGTGGTTGCATGTGTAGATCTTCGAAAGTTTGGGCCAAATCTGTAATTTTGGTAAAGTCAGTCCTAAAAGTGATTTCTAAACTGTTTTCCAGCATTTATTGAACCAACAATTTCGGATTTAATGGATTTTTGTAAGAAAAGTTATTTTTGAACTTTTAGTGGCATTGCATGTGAAGATCTAGAGATTTTGGGGTAAATTATGTAAATTTTGGAATTTCTGCATGAAGTGACTTTTCAACTTCGATTTCTGCATCCAATAAACTAGAATTTTAGATTTGTTAAGGGTTTTTAATCAAAAAGGAGATTTTGAACTTTTAGTGTGGTTGCATGTGTAGATCTTGAAACTTTTGGGTCAAAACTGCAATTTCCGAAAAATCTCTCATTTTTAAAGTATGGATCTGTTTTCCAGTGAGTATTAAATGGGGAAAAAGTTTTATTTACAAAGATTTCGAAGTAATTAAGGTTATATTAGAGTTTTTGATTTTTAAAAGAAAAGAGGATTTTCTAGTTTTTAATTTCAAGGAAATTCGAAACTTGGCAAAAATTTAAAATAATTTCAGAATCTGAAATTTAGGTCAGTTAGGAGTTCTAGGATTTAATTTGAAGATTTTTGGAATTAGTTTGCTATCATTTCGAGATTAGGACAATTTGCATGTCATTTATATATATGTTTTGTGCCTTAATGTGGATGTTTTGATTTAATGGTTATGAGTGATGAGTTTTGGTATTTTTGTACTTTTAATTGCTACTGGATGTGGTTTAATGGCTGTGAGAGGTTGTTAAAATGGATTATTACATAGAGGTTGTAATAAATTCATTAAATGAGATGTGAGAAAAGGGGTATTTGTTTTAAGCATGCTTTGATGACTAAATAGTGAAGTTTAATACGTTGGCTGCATGTGTGTGTGCTGAAAATGTGTGGATGTGTGTGTGCTGATTGTGCATGGTGAGTGTGCCGTGTGTGGATGTGTGTTTATGTGTGTAAATTTGGGATTTTTGCCCAATTTACAATTATGTGGTAAATTGTAGGAATTGTGTTATTATGTGGCACTTGATTGATATTTGTGATGTCATGTGTGGATAATAGCATTATTTCGAAAAGTTGCATTAAATGATTTTTATTTGAAAGATTAATCGAATATCGGGTAATAAACAACTCGGATATAGTGGGCCGGTATCCAACTAGGATGATGTGTGTAGTGGTTTGATTCCACTTAGTGAAAACGGGCTCGTAACAGGTTTATTACTCGGGTACAGAAATTAATCTTTCACGGATCCGATAAACGAAAAATGTGTTTTTCATGATTTTCACAAAAAAAAAGGGCATTTTAGTCATTTTGCATAACTACGTAATTCTGTGCGAATAATGTGTTCTCGTGAGTTATGTGACTTTACCGATTGCCTTATGATGTTGTACGGAACGTGGGTAAGAACGGGTATATAATATTATATATTATGTATAACGTATTTCCAAAGTTCGATATTACTCGGATTTCTTACTGAGCTTTATAGCTCATATAGATGTCTTTTAATTGCAGGTAGTAGTGCTAGTAATCCTCAACCGGGATGGATCGAGTAGTGGATCGAGGTCTTGCCCGGAAATTTTGGAAGACGTACGAGGACCTATGAACGATGCTAGAACTCTTGGTTATTTTCTTTTGGTGGTGTAACCTTAAAACCGTAACATTTCCTCTTTCGTACTTTTGAACTCATTTCTGTTATGAATCGTACTTAATTCCTACTTTAATATAGTAAGTTTCGTAATTTGCTATTTTCATACCTTCACTAGAAACTTTCGAATTATTCACCAAAATAACCTTTCCAACTCTGATTTCTTTCGAACCAAACATCGATAGTCGATAGTGTAGCACTCGAACGAAAAACCTCCTCTCGAAACTCGTTTCCGAAACCTTTAAAGTAATCTATAAAGAAAGTCTTCGAAAATGCAAAGTTTTTAAATTACCCAAAAGAAGATATTCTTGATAATTGCATTTTCGCCCCAACTCAAAGTTTTAAAATTCCAAAGAGATCCTTTTGCTTCCGCTATATGATTAAACATCCGATAAACCGGTTCGATTTATCGCCCGACTAGAAGGGGGGTGCTACATCATTATTATTATTATTATTATTATTATTATTATTATTATTATTATTATTATTATTATTATTATTATTATTATTATTATTATTATTATTATTATTATTATTATTATTATTATTATTATTATTATTATTATTATTATTATTATTATTATTATTATTATTATTATTATTATTATTATTATTATTATTATTATTATTATTATTATTATTATTATTATTATTATTATTATTATTATTATTATTATTATTATTATTATTATTATTATTATTATTATTA